>BCLC01000009.1:815419-1165359 GCA_001600855.1 Saitozyma sp. JCM 24511 | reverse complement strand
CCTCACCCCCCCGCGCGAAGAGAAGAGGGCAGAAGGCGGAAGGCCCCCCCCATCGTGGAGAGTGGAAGAAGCACGGACAGACAGCACCACACCTCCACGCCTCACGCACATGTTGAACACCGAAACCGCGGAGAGCGGACCAGAGTACCACTGCTTCTTGTACTTCTCCAAGGAGGGGTGCAGCGAGTCGGCGAATTTTCCAATGATGGGGATCGTCCACTTGTCGCCTGGGAGGTGGGCCTTCTTGGCGCGGTAGTTGACTTGCTCGTAGATGAGCAGGGTGATGACGACGGTGAGGACGGTCGCGACGGTGGTGTGGCTGAGGAGTCAGCGGGAGGACACGGATAAAGAGTCGGGCAGAGGGGTAAGTGGATAGATGGGAGGGAGGGACGACCGCACAGATGATGTGCGATACGAGCAAAGACCCGACGAGCCGACGAGCCGACCCATCGCCCCTCGGCGCGTTGAACAGGCGCAGGCGCCAAGCATTCATTCCCCTGTGTCGGGCGGCCATGGCCCGGAAGGACAAGGATGGTGAGAAGGGTGCGAATGCCCACTCCCCACTCACGTGTCAAAGGTGAACTTCGCCTTGTTGAGGCTCTCGAGACCCCAGGCGGTCAACTCCTTGAGGTCGACCGAGGTCGGTCGGAGGATGGTAGCGGACGCCATGGCGCGGAGTTTCACGGTAGATTAACCTGGGGATGCAGCTGGAAAGCGATGGTGTGAGCTCTGAGTGTGATGGATATGTGCACCGTCGTCCCGAGAAGTGGAATATGCGTGGTAGGTCCGGGGAATGAGAAGTGGGTACAGATTTATTGGGTGCGGAATGAGACGATGTCGGAAACGGACGCACAAATATGTTGTTACACGAGGAGAGGGGACGCCCTATTTCCCGTGGACCGTGGCTGGCTACGAAACGGCCGAGTGGGATCGTACGAGCCAAGGGGGTGCGGCGCTGCTGGAACAGTGCGCAGTCGACGTCGATGCGGATACGATCTGCTGTCGGACGAGGTCGGAGCGGTATGCACAAGGCAACGCGATGCAGAGATGGAACGAGGACGATGAGATTGGACCGGGTGGGTATGGGTAATGAATGGGCTTGGCTGAGCCACGCGTCAAAGCCTAGCTGGGGTCTTTGTTTTTTTTTTGGTCCCTTTACTGCCGGAACCCGCCCCCGGCCCCCGGACGATCGTATCGGATAAAAAGGAACGGGTATCGTACGAGAAACGTTTGCTTGGTAACCAATGGATTACGTGAGACGAAAGTGCAGACTGGCGACGGGAGCAAAGGGGAGTATCATCACGTGACTGACCATCTTGAAAGTTGACCGCCGTCACCTGCTGAGTGAAATGCGACGAAATGCCCTCCAGTCCATCTAGCTTTCTCTCGACCTCCAACAGACCTGTAAGTCGACGTCCTACTCCACCCCCACCCACCGTACTACCTCCCTTCCCGCCACGCCGCACTAACCTCACTAACCCGCCCCGCACAGAACGTACCAACTCCCCTTCAACCCTCTACACCCTCCTGACCCCCGCCCCCGCCCCCGCCCCCGCCGACATGTCCGCGCCCCAGGGCCTCCTCGTCACGGCCAGCAAGGTCCACGTGCCGTTCAAGACCGAGCTTCTCTCCGAGATGGCCGAGCCGAGGTTCGCGAAGAGACCGCCCCACCTCGTGGGCATCCTCGCGACGAGCAAGGAGGATGCAAGGACCTATGCCGAGGTGAGTGGGCGGGCGGGCGAGGGGATACGGGAGGGGTGTGATGATGCGTCGGAAGGGGGTGGGAGAGGAGGGGGAAGTGGGAGAGGAGTGGGTGTGGAAGAGGAGTGGGAGCGAGAGGCGAAATGGGAGCGAGAGTGAGAGCGGGAGTAGGAGTGGAAACATGCCGTGGAGGTTCCGAAGCGATCCTTGGCAGGGAGGGGTGGCAGGCGGAAGGGGGGGATCTTTGGAGGCAGAGTGGGACGCTTCGTGCGGATAGTCCAGGCTGTCCGTAGCCAAGAAGCTTTCTCAGGTCGGGGCATCCCCACCGAGCACGCCTCGACTTGTTACGCTCGATCCCGCTCACCTCCGTTCGACCCGCTTGACCCTCTTGACTCTCCGCCAAGTCTCCTCTCGACCCCGCTAACCCCCCCAGTTCACCAAGAAAGCATGCGAGCAAATCGGCATCAACTTTGAGCTCCGTCTCGTCGGCGAGGCCCGGGTCGGGCTGGACGGTGAGGGCGTGGGCATCGACGTGGAGGAGGCTGTCCTCGAGGCGAACGATGATGTCGAGGTGGACGGGATTATGGTGTACTATCCGATCTACGGGGGCAGGCAGGTGAGTGTGAAGGCGCAGGTGTCGCGCGCGGTATTATTCTTTCCCTCCTCCTCTTCCCCTTCCTCTTCCTCTTCCTCTCTGCTTGGTTGGGATACTGTTTGTTTTGCGGCGCGATCCCACCTGGATGCTGTCCCGCGGTAACGCAACGCAACGTGACGCCCGTCTTGGCTCCGGACATGCTTCTCGCGGCGAGCAGGGAATTCCATGTTCCTCACGTCCAGAGTGCTTGTCCCGGGTGCTTAACCCGAGCGCTGGACATCGCTCACCCTCGTAGGACCAGTACCTCCAGTCAGTGGTATCCCCCCAGAAGGACGTAGAGGGGTTGAACCACCAGTTCCTGTTCAACCTGTACCACAAGTGCGTGATCACGATCATCCCTACGACCGTGCTCCGTGATGGTCAACCTGCCAAAACACGACCACGACAACCGACTTTTGACTGCCACTTTCCTCTTCATGCCTTTCCTGTTCTTCCTGTTCTTTCCTTTCCTTCTCTTACTTGCCTTTGCTTGCCTTCTCCTCCCGTTTCACTGCCCGTGTCTAGGACGGCAGTGTTCGGACATGTCCCTGCTCTTCGCTCCGCTCTTCACCCGCCTCTTCACCCGCCTCTTCACCCGCCTCTCCACCCGTCCCTACACCCGCCTCTTCACCCGCCTCTTCAAACCCCTCCTTACTTGTCCTCCACATTTCTCCTCCACTCTCCGTCATCTCGTTTGCGGCCCACGCGCCGTCCCCCTTATTGCCCCCGCTAACCCCCGCAGCATCCGCTTCATCTCCCCGCTCACCCTCCGTCCCATCCCCTCCTCCCACCTGCCCACGCCCCTCCAACCCCCCAAGCCGGGACAAGACGAGCCCCTGCCCCCCGGATCCGTCAAGTCCGTGCTCCCCTGTACGCCCCTGGCGATCGTCAAGGTCCTTGAGCATCTGGGGGTGTACAACCGTATGCTCGCGTATGGGGATCGCGCGAGGGGGAAGGTCATCACGGTGATTAATCGGTGAGTGGCCGACCGGGCGGGGCGAATCGACGATCGCCGCGGTCATCATAGCTTGGGTGGTGTCGGTGGTGTCGGTGGCGTCGGTGGTGTCGGTGGCGTCGGTGGTGTCGGTGGTGTCGGTGGTGTCATTGGTGTCGCTGGTGCTCATCATCCATCGTGACCGGACGAGTGTCGAATCGTGACATCGCGGTGCTGACCCATCGAACAGATCCGAGGTCGTCGGACGGCCGCTCGCAGCCTTGCTGGCCAACGATGGCGCGCGGGTCCTCAGCGTGGACATTGAATGTGAGTTGGCATCTGGCGCGGGCGTCGGCGCGGGTTTCGGCGTCGGCGTCGGCGTCGGCTTCCCCGTCCTCGTCCCCATTCAAGTCCACGTTCATGTCCACGTCCCCGTTCAAATCCGCGGTCACGTTCGCGTTCACGTCCAACCTTGCGCGCCGTACCTCTCCACTTGGTTTGTGTCCTGGGATCCAGCTCCGGCTCTGATTCTTCTCGGCACCCGCCAATCCTCTGAACCTACAGTCCGCAATCCGATCTGGGGCGTTCCAGCCCCGCTGATCCGATCCGCTGACATCACAGCCATCGTCGAGTTCTCAAAACGTCCTTCCAACGGCTCCTCCAGCTCCGCCCCTGCCCCCGGTTCCTCTGCGCTGAGCAAATTCCACGCGCACCACGTCGTCACCCCCACCGAATTCACGCTCAAGGATTGCCTCGCCATCTCGGATGTGGTCATCTCGGCTGTGCCGGTGGACAGTTACAAGGTGCCCACGGCGCAGCTCAAGGACGGGTGTGTGTGTGTGAACGTTGCGGGGGAGAAGAACTTTGAGGCGGATGTGAGAGAACGGGTGAGTGGGGAGCGACGGCGATACTTTGGCACGGATATACTTGCGCGCACGCGCACCAACTCGAGAACTGTTGTGGTTCGTTCTGGAATGGGATGGTCAGGCAAAGGTGTACCAGAGGAACGGAGTGTTTCAAATTTCGGTTGTCAGCGGCAAGATGAAAGTTGGAGGATGAAGGGCGACCCGTCGACGGCGCAGGGCGGAGGGCGGAGGACGCTGTAGAGTCCCACTCGTCCCGACCCCACTGACACTCCCAGGCATCGATCTACGTCCCCAGCGTAGGCGTCATGACCATCGCCATGCTCCAGCGCAACCTGTGAGTGGCGTCTCGTCTCGTCTCGTCTCGTCGCGTCTGTTCCCCGCACGGCGCATCGTATACGGCACATCACACGCTACGGGAGAACCGTGCTGACTCGTCAAAGGCTGCGTTTGTGCGGGTACCAGGACGCGGTCAAGCAGGCTACTCAGGCGATGGCGGGCCAATGAGCATGATCGGGGCGGGCCAATGAGCATGATCGGGGGTGGACGTCGTGTCGTATGACCTGCAGAGTCCGGAGAGCGGAGAGCCGAGGAGCGCGTAGTGATGAGCGCGGAGTGTAGTCGTTGTTGTCGTGTAGAGATAGATCGTGGGATTATCATGTATGGGGTTCATTTGTCGCCTGTTCTGTTTACATGTTCGCTGCGGAGACAACCAACATACTTCTCATCCTCAACATTGCGTTTCGCAATCACTCGGCGAATGCTCGCGGAATCGCCATGTCCAAATGTATGTCGCCGAGTGCCGACTCAGTGCCGAATCTCGAATCGCATCTTGGACATTCCGTCGGCCAGGTGCTACCCCGCCCACACCACTTCATTGATTATCACATCCATTTCAATCTTCTATCAAACATCCGCACTGCTTTCTCTCATTACGTCGTGCACTTTCACGACGTCTTGCTACCATCCACATCGACACGGCAAAATAGGGAGAAGAGAGGGGGGGGGGGGGGGGTTACCTGCACTCAGATTGAGTTTGGGGCGGGGGGGATGAAGAAAAAGAAGGGAGAGAACAGTTTCGTTGGAGCAGCTCGTGTACGAAAAGCGAAATCGAGAAAAAGTCGTCATCGTTTCGAGGCGTTCGAGGGGCGTGGGGGGGTGGTTCAGAGGAGTTCGGGTTTGGTTCGGAAGGAAGGATTGGTCGGAGGGGTCCGAGGGGCCGGGAGGGACGCTTAGAGCGTCTTCTCGTCTGCACGAAGTCAGCAACTGCTCAGCAGGAATCGCCCGTTTGGCTGCTCAGAGCACCAACAGGGCCTGAGTTCAATCGCATAGCGACGCCGACTCACGCTCAAAGCTCGAAGGGGCGGCGGTGGTGTAGCCCTCGGGCTTGTTGAAGGGGTTGGTGGCGGCGGGGCGGGCCTTAGCCTGGCCAACGAGAGGTCGGACGACGTTGTGGTAGACGACCTCGGCACCGCGGGTGGCGGGGAGCATGACTAGAAGAGAGAGAGATCAGCCACGGATATGACAAAGAGCTAGACGGCAATGCTGGGTGAGACGAGGCCAGCGAGGGTAGTTGGAATTCTGAACAGGGCGGATTGCTGAGCGATGCGATGCAACTCACGCCAGATGATCAGAACCGTCTTGAAGACAAAGTACATGGGGACCCAGTAGAGAATGGGGCGGACGGCGATAGACTCGAGGAGGTTCATGCCGCCAAAGACGGTCTGTCATGTGTCAGCGGAACTTCGCCGCCGCAGAGCAACCTTTGCCGGTTGCGCCCGGCGAATCGCCGCTTACCCAGTACGTGAGCCACTGCTTGTCGTCATCGGTGCCGGGAGACTCGATGGCCTGGACGGAGAGGTAGGCGGGGAGGACCCAGCCGATGAGGTTGGAGACGGGCTGGGCGAGGCCGAACATGTTGAAGAAGATCAGGACGACGGACCTGCGGGTGGGTCAGCGGTGAGTCCAGTCCAGGTCGATTACGATGCAGAGGGGGCCGCAAGCGCGATCAAGGCATTGAATCACGCTTGGAGAACGGAAGATGGGGATGTGGGCTCATCTCGACGACAAAACACTCACGAGGCACCGAGGGCGAGGACACCGTAAGCCTTAGGGACCTTGGTCTTGGCCTCGAGGTCGCGGAGCATGGGGTACCTGTTGAGCTGCGACAGTCAGTGCGGCTCGACACCGGCACCATCTCGAGGGTGCAGCGAGGATCGTGCAGTTGCCTAATCTGGGGCCTGGTGCAGCCGTCTAGGCAAACTCCGTCGTTTGGGGCCGCTGGCAAACGGAACCCCGCTCACCTCGGCATCGAGGGCGTTGACCTGGCCAGAGACGAATTTGGTCGCCTGCTGGGTGTAAGGGTGGTTGAGGAAGTTCTGCTTGATCTGCTGGGACTGCGACTGGGCGGACATCTGGGAGTCGGTGTCAGCGACTGGGTAGCGGTGGGTCGAACAACGAGCTCGAGCTCGGTGAGGAGTGAGCGTGGGAAACAGGAAGATAGGGGATGGAGAAATGGGGAGTAGACGGAGAGGGAGTGGATGCCGTCGCTGCGACGTGTGATGGGATGGTGTAGGCGGGAGGTTACCCCGGAGGGATGGTCACCCGCCGCAGCAACTCGAGATGATGCGGTGTGGTCGGGATGTCCCGCGAGTCGTCCGAACCCTCCTCGACGGGGAAGCGATAAGCAGGATTCGGGCACTCACCTTGAAAGCGTGGCTATGGGGTTGGTTTGGGCGAGCAGGAGTGGTTCGGGCTTGTGCTTGTATGAGCTTGGCGAAGAGAGTATGGATGGAGTGAAGTGTGAAGAAGAGGAGAGAAAGGTTGAGAAGCGGGGTTGGGACAGGCAGCGGTGACGGGGCGAGGGGTGCTGGTGGGGGGGAGGCGAGGGGGGACTCGTTCGGGGTATGACGTCGCACCACGTCGAATAGGCAGGAAGACAGCGCCACACTCTCGGAGTTATCTTCGGCAATTTACAGGCGTTTCAGGCGGTAGGCGGATTAGTGCGGAATCAGATCACGATGTGACAGTTTGAGTGGTCCACCCACTTGAACCTAGGGCTTCTTTAATTACGTAACATTTTGCTCTTCTTACCCTTCCCTCCCCCCCTGTTTGTTTTGTGCGGCGCTTGCGCCACGGCGATTTACCTATTTGTCGAGGCAAGGTTTCTTACTGCCAGACCCAAAGCCGTAGCCAAGACCATCTCCGTCCAAGCCCACGCCGATCCCACCACCGACGCCGACGCCGACGCCGTCACCGACGCCATCCCCGTGCTCGACGTAAAGACTCTATCAACAAACCACCGCTTAGCTCGTTCCTCATTACTCAGATAGACAGCGCGCACATACGCACATACTCTCGCGCGCGACGTACTACTTGGTGACAACACCTTCACCGCGTCTGCTCCTGGGCGTGCCTGTCCCGAGCCAAGTTAGATCCACCATTTCAATTCAATCCATCTCATCTCCGTTCCTCACCCTCCATTCTGCACAATCACGTCGCAACGTCGCAACGTCGCAACGTCACAGCATTTCGACCCAGCTTCTCATTCGTATCCATACTAAACTGCACGCATCGCATCGCATCCTACATCATCACCGACAATCGCCCTCCAAGAAATCGCTCCTGCGTGACGACCTCCTCTCCGACCCCGACCGCGCCCCCTCCCCCTCGCCACCCTTCCCTCCCTCCCCMCCCCCGCCCCACTCCCACCCCAGCCCATGCTTCCCGGCCCTTACCCCAACCCACGCTCCCCGACGATCCTCTACAATGAGAAAGGGCACGCCGCGGGGACAGCGCGGGGAAGGCAGTCGGGTCTCAAGTCCCGAGCGACAAAGTTGCTCGCGATCAGGTTTGGTTGGGTCGTACTGGTGATTTGGTTTGAGGTGAGAGGATCATGTGGATCATCGCGCATTGGCTGCCGTACAAAATATATTCGAGATCATCGCGCTGACGCTGATGCTTCCACAACCAGGTCGGCGAAGTGAGCTAGCTTCCGTATCCTTGCGCCTGCCTCATCCCTTGACGTCGCGAGAGTCGGGTTCGAGGTCGACTCGAGTCCCAGTCCCAGTCCGAGTCCTTGCTGACCCGCGACTTTGCCCGGTAGTTCTTCTCATCCCTCTCCTCGTGCAAGTTCCCCGACTCTGTCCTCCGCCGCTCGACATCGTCTCACGCCTCCTCCCCTCCGACCCACGTCGTGCTCCTCTCCGACCCCCATGTGCCCCATCCCCGCCTGTCCTACCCCCGCGGCTCGCGACCATGGATCAACATGCTCCGGCAGGCCATGGAGGAGTTGTTCATGCGCAAGAGCTGGAACGTCGTGATGCGGCTTGGGAGAGTGGACGTGGTGGTTGTTCTTGGGGACATGCTTGATTGGGGCAGAGGAGTGATGAGCGATTCAGAGTATGTCGAGCGCTCGGGTTCTCATCATTCCACCAGGATCCGGTCCACACAAACCGCTGACATGGCTAGGTATGAGGACTACCACCAACTCTTCCGATCCATCTTCCAACTACCCGAGTCCATCCCCATGTACTTTGTCCCGGGGAACCACGACCTCCCATTAGGACCGAACCGGCTCTTCTCGCCGTACGCCAGGGAACGTTACGCGACTCACTTCTCCCCTCCAAACGCCCTGTTGCCGGTCGCGAACCACACGCTCGTGTTGCTCGACTCGGTGGGGCTTGTGGAGGAGGATTACAGGAGATACGCGGCCGAGATGCAGTTTGGCGAGTGGGACGGCGTCGAGGGCGGGGTGATCGAATTCGTCAAGTCGGTCGGAGAAGGTGAGTCGAGTCGACGTTACGGTCGTGTGGCGGGTGCGGAGGTGAGCAATGGCTGCTGACTCCGTGCCCCAGAACCACTCGACGGACCGCGGATATTGCTCTCGCACATCCCTTTGGCGCGACCGGATCTGGCGAGCTGCGGTCCGCTGAGAGAACACGGGAGAATACAGAAAGGCGCTGGACCGGGATATCAGAACTTGCTCGGAAGTGAGACAAGTCGGTTCTTGCTGCAGGAGCTCCAGCCGTCCATTGTCTTCAGGTGAGTCTGCGCGAGTCTGCACGAGTCTGCACGAGTCTGCACGAAATCTGCACCTCCTTTCTCGGCTGTTGACGCGTTGTGACCTCCTAACATGCCCAGCGGCGACGATCACGACTACTGCGAGTATACCCACCCCGGGGGCATCCGAGAGGTGACCCTCAAATCCTTTTCATCTTCCGCCGGTATCCGACGACCAGGTTTCCAGCTGCTATCCCTCATCCCGGCCTCCGACCTCTACGCGGAGCCACCACAAGTGACCATTGCCGATCGACCATGTTTCCTACCAGATCAGCTGGGTGTGTACACCCGCGTGTACCTGCCGCTCGGTATCCTCACCGTCCTGTTCCTGTTTTTCACGAACGTCCGAGCGGCATATCGACGGTGGACTGCAGCTGGCCACTCGATCTACGGCGAAGTCAAGGGGAGGTTCACGCCCACTGTCCAGCCGACGGAACAGATGTCCAACGCGCAGGCATTCCCGACATCGGCTAGGACAGTCTACGACCGCCCCGTGCCTCTCACGTTACCGAGCCGGCGATCGTCGCAGCAATTGGCAGGGGCGAGCTCGTCAACCATCGGACCATCGAGTACTCGCCGAGTGACGAGTCACAACCTCACAGCCGGATATGTCTCGCCGTCGCAAATGTCATTTACCCGCTCCGCGCCCGTTTCTCCCGCTCTTTCGCCGCGCGCATCCATGTCCGAGGACACGAACACCTACGTCAATGACTCTCGGGACGAGGAGCGCGATATGGAAACGGTCACTCCCAGCTTGTCCCGCCGATCGTCATACATCTACATGAACTCGGCTGGTGACGTCCAATCCCAACCATGGCAATCACCGTACACCAACCAGGGACCTGGCCCATCAAACGTCTCGGCCGAGCCGGTATCATATTTCCTCTCAGCCCCGGGCTCATCTGGCGTCGGACTCGGTCTCTCCACACCTACCGGCTCGTACCCCTCCACCCCGACTTCGCAGTACATGAGTCGCGGCTCGCTCTCCAACGCCCAAGGTGCAGGTGGGATCACCAGCTCACCACATCCCGTATCCGGTCGGAGGGTGACCATGCCGAGAATCATGTCCACGTCGGATTGGTCAGCCGCGGCAAAAGCAAAGGACAAGAGCGTCCTCGGGCTCATGGTGGATTCTTTGCCCGGCTCGATGGGGTCCACCAAACGGGACAGAGCGTCCCTCGTGGCCGCGTTGAGGGGGTTCGGGGCCTGGATGTGGAGATCGAGAAATGGCGTGTGGATCAAATCATGGAGAGAGGTCTTGGCCGTGGCCTGGCCGACGGGTTTGGTGTGGGTACTCATCAACGCGTTGTTCTTCCTCCAGTGAGATTGTAGCTCGGGGGGAGAGAGGCATGTGCATGCATCGGATCGTCTTGGGCGTGGTGTGGCGTGGCGTGGCTTCGACCTCGGCCAGGCTGGGTACGCGTGCAGCGACATGCTGCAATGCAGGAGAAAGCACCTTTGCTGGCGCCACTGCTCAGGTCGGTGTTCAATGTTGGCCGATCGGATTGGGCCGACAGCCACGGCGATCTCCGAAGGTTACGGGTATTTTGAGGTCGTGTGTGGGTGTTTTGGGCGGGTGTCAAAGTGGGTCGTTGTGTTCTCACTTTCGCCTTGACAAGGTAAAGTATCAGGACGATTGCAGTCCAGAGCAGGCCTCTCGTTGGATCGGCAGCTTCCGTCTGCTCTCAACACACGCGGAACGACTGGGCTACCGAGTGTGTACGCGTAGACCACTCCCTCCCTCCCTCCAGTCATACCTCGGCAACGCAGCGGGCAACATGTCTCCCCAACACACCGACTCCGCTGCGCCCTCCGAGCGCACCCCTCTCCTCCCTCCCGCTCCCTCTGCCCTCCCTTCTCCATCACCCACTCTCGCCCCTTCCGACTCTCCCAAACACAGTACCTCTTCCCCAGGCTCCACCTCGACCGGCCTATTCCCCCCGATCCGACGCGTCCTATTCACCTCCTTCCTCCTCTCTATGACCTTCGCGTTCACCCAAACATCCCTCATCTATGCGTTCCGCACCATGACATGCGACGAGTGGTACAAGACCCACCCGTTCCCGGGGCAAGTCGGCGATATCTGTGCGACACCGGCGATAGAGGCCAGGACGGCAAAGTCCGTGGCGCTGATGAGCAGCGTGACGACGACGTGCAGTAGGTGGCTACGCGGCGGCGGCTTCATTCTCGAGATACGTGTACAGTGAATCACCCCTCGAGCTCGAGACACGGCTTGATGCCCTTGCCTTGATCTCGAGACACGGCTTGAGACTCGTCAGCGAGTGTACGATCTCCAGCTGTCTAGCTCTCTGGCACACATGATTCGGGTGCTCGTACAATCAACCCTTTCTCTTCCTTCCGCTTCATCCACATCCGTCGTCGAGAGATCCCTACCTCACCCAGCATCCTATGAGCTCTCACTGAGCTTTCGCTGACGCCACCCCGCAGCCATCCTCAACCTCTTCATCACCGGATTCTGGATCAAGCGCTTCGGCGTCAAAGCCGCCATGTTCCAGCAGACCGCTTGGGCGGCAATGCGGAACCTCACCCAGATCTACGCGCAGACCATCGGCGGCGGGACGGGCATCCAGATCATCCAGACCACCCAGTTCTTCAATATCATGGGTTCCGGAGGGGGATACCAGCTCGCCGCGAACGCGTTCATCGCGGCGCTGGCGACGCCCGAGAAGAGGACGAGTATGTTTGGGGTGTTGGGAGGTATCGTCATGGCTGGCAGCTCGGCGGGGTATACTTGTGAGTGGACAGGACCTGTGCTGCTCGCACAATTCGCCGTCGCGGTCTCATGGGAATCGTCGGAATTGGTCGTTTGGGCGCATTCGTGTTCGTGATCATGATCGTGCTCTTGATCGTGATCGTGAACGTGATTGTGATTTTTCCGAGGTCTTCTATTCCAAAGATCCGGCCCTGTCCAGCCTCGTATGGGCAGCGTTTCACTCGCTGTGCCGCTGTGTCCCGCATCGTGTCACACAACTCCACTTCGCATCCCCGCTAACGAAGCGCTTGCCCAGTCGGCGGCCTCGTCTTCACTTTCCTCGGCCCCCTCGCGCCCTTCCAAGTAACCTTCTGCCTCCTCGTCTTCTGCACCATCTTCGGCTCCATCTTCCTCCCCTACATCCCTCCCGAGGACGCAGGCGCACACACCCCAGCCGACTCCGGCCACGATAACGGCAACGGCGACGGAAAAACTTCGACTAAGAACAAACGATCGTTCCTCTCCCCACTGAAGATCTTCGTGCCGCGTCGAACGACCGATGCGGACGGTCGAACGCGTTGGGACTTCAACCTCACGCTCCTCGGCCTCGGCGCGTTTTTCAGCGTGTTGGCGACGGGGTACGTGCCCATGGGACTGCAGTTGGTAGGGACCAACGTGTTCGGTTTCAAGCCCGCCGAGAGCGGCATGATGCTGGTGAGTGACGACACGACGAGACGCGGAAGCTCGTGGCACTGGAAGAACAAAGAACCGATCGTGGCTCGCATCTCGGGGTGGAGTCAGATGCAGGGGCCTTTTGCCCAGCTTGACGTCTTGACTTCCGGCCGTCGATCTTCCATTCCCCGCCATCATGCCTGCCTGTCTTCGAATCCCCCTCCCCCGCTCGATGCGTCTCCCTCATTCTCCGTCCTCCGGGCGTCCGGTAGCCTCCATGATCTCGCCCCTCATGGTGATTGGCTTGTAGCCCCTCCCCTGAAGCCGCCGCTAACAACCGCTAGTCCCTCACTCTCATGGTCCGCGCGTTCTTCCTCTCCATCTGCTTCCCGCGCATCATCTCGTCCGGCCGACGCTTCTTGACCCGTGCGCCGCCCTTGCCCTCACCTTCGCCGCCCTCTCCCTCTCCCTCTCCCTCTGGGCCTGACTCTCCTTTGCCGCCCCCCTCACCCGCTCGTTCTGACACGTACGATTCCGCCCGCCCCGACTCGCCCGAGCAGGCCGACGAGCCCAACGTCGTTTCCGCACCCCGGGAAGACCTCCCCTCCGCGCCGACCGACACGGCCCACGGATCGCTCTTCGACCTCTACTTCCTCCGCTACTCGATCTTCACAGACGGGATCCTCACCGCCGGAATCTCACTCGCGACAAGACCATACCACCTCTACATCGCCGCGGCCGTCCTGCCATTTGCGAGCGGAACGGGTCCGGCATGTAAAGGCGTCGTGCTCGACCTGGTGGATGCGAGTGACAGGGCAGACGCCCTCGGCGCGATCGCGCTGGTCGAGAAGCTCGCGCAGGTGTCCACAATAGGCATGTTTGGCGTGGTGTTCTCGTGGCTCAGCGAGGCGGGCAAACCGACAATGGTGTTCCTGGCCAACGCGGTGAGTCAGCGAGCAATCGAGCGAGTCCCGGTCCCAGCTGACAAGTCAGAGCATCGCCATGGTCGGGTTCATGCTCCTCCTGTTCGTCAGGATGCAGCGGACAGGTCAGATAGCCCTGGCTTGATCACGACGGAGTGAAGTCAACTTTCGGCTCCAGTCCTGATATCGTACATATCACCGCCACATGATCAGATCTGAGGACGATGAGGACAACCATAGACGTTCGATTAGATGCAATGTGGCAGTGTGCAGATGCACATGATGTAGTGGCCGTTGCGCCGATTTAGATAGGATACGACCTGACTGTGCATCATCAATGGGACACACTTATAGCTTGAGGACCTCTGTGCTTTCTCGAAAGTTGCGAGCCCGCGCTCGCGTTTGCGCGTCCCATCCCATTCCAGCCCACCTGTCTCGTTACGCCTCGTGAAGCCTCGTGCCGTAATGGTTCCGGCTCGACTCATGAACGCGGCACCGTCGTGGTCTGCTGCTGACCTGGACTATTCCCCGCCGAGAACGGCGACCTCGCTAAGCAGTCTGTCAGCCAACTGCCAAACGACTCTGAATGATAGAGATCGATGGGGCCGCTCTTCATCCCAGCTCACCTCCCAATCCTACGTTCGGCGGACTCAGCACGCCGACCTTGCCCAGTCCTGCGGAGAACGATCCGAATGCTCCGGACGGTGAACCGCCGAGGTAATCGGCCAGGCCATATCGCCTCTCTGGAGCTGCGGCTGAGGGCGGTGTGGGTCTCTTGTCCCCCGTTGTAGGCGCTGTGGACTGTGCAGCCCCAGCAGCGGACGACGGTTGATTTGGACCGTTGGACTGTCCGCCCAGTCCGGAATGAGCTCCTGCTCCTGCTCCTGCTCCCGCTCCCATCCGAGCTCCGGGTCCAGGACCAGACGAGGGTACAGATGCCCCAGCTGGAGCAGGCCCAGAACCAGGGACAGCTTCCTTGTTGTGGCCATTGACGAGCTTGTTCCCTCCCATGCCGCCCATGCCGCCGAGTCCCAAACCCAATCCGGTGCCCCAACCACTCCCGCTCGAGCTTGGTAATCCGTTGGTGCCGCCTGCGGACGCCGACTCGACTTTGACAGGTTCCTTGGCCACCAGACCCCCAAACATGGTCGACGTCGTCGGCACCGTCCGTCCTTCTCGCCTGGGCACTTGCGCCTGCTGGCCAACCTGCGATGCCGTGCCCCCTGAGCCTGATGTGCTCGGGGCCGAACCGCTGTGCTCAACCTGCCCTCCCGATGCGAGCTGGTTGAACATCTGCGCGGTGCTCTGCTGCGGTCGTGCAGGCTGCTGTTGCTGCTGCTGCTGCTGCGATGGTTGCTGCGGTGGTCGTGCGGGAGCAGTCGAGTGGGCGTGGGCGTGAGCGTGGGGATGGGCTTCGGGGTGAGTATGCCGAGAGTGGTCGGCGGTGGACGTGCCACCAGCTTTAGAGTAAGACTGATTGGCAGGATACGCGGCGTAGGAGGTCTGGGTGGATGGACCTGCTGCCGCTGAAGCAGGATAACCAGAGTGAGATTGTTGGGTAAACACGGCAGGGCTGGCGTGACGCGAGTATTGCACAGGTCGTCGATTCTGAGATCATCAGTACTGACGCACACAAGGCGTTCCGACCCGACAAGACGGTGCAGAGGACGGTGTACTCACCTCCATCAGAGCGAGGTCCGCCGCCGCATCGTCCATTGACAATCGCGACGGCACAGCTCCTTGTGCCCAGTTGAACCCCTTCCCCGCCAATCGATCTGTCGGACGAGGAATCGGTTTGGCTGGACCCGTCAGTTCGGTCCGGCCCAATCTCGCGTAGACCCCGCTCTTCTGAGACACACGCGACACTCACCTGGCCTGGGCGTCTCAATCTCATTCTTCTCCCTGGCGAGCCTCCGGCGCTTGCTCCACGTCTGCTCAAATTCCTCCCAGTGCAGTTGGTCGCGTTCGTCCTGATTTCATGCGTCAGCGCTCTCACACAGGACGAAGCGTGCTGCACCGCGTCGCTCTCGGCTACCGGATGTAGGAGCGATGCAATCGCACCCGCACTCACCGTCCACCAAGTCCACACCGCATCCTTTTCGGCCTCCCTGGCCTTGACGAGTTCCTCCAATGTCTGCTGATGCCTCCTGGACGCGACCTCATGCAGCTTCTCCCTCCGGCCCGCAAGCGTCTTGTAGAGGTACGTCAAAGCCGGATGGGTCCCGTCGTGGATCATCTCCTCCTCGGCCGCGGCTTCCTCCATACGCTCAATGTACAGCCGGTCCCGCAACGCCGCGAACTTGATTTCCAGCATGAGGAGGGAACGCAGCGCAGCGGCGGTGGGCGGTGGGGCATGAGAGGTGTGCGAGTGCGTGCCCAATCGAAGAGGGAGCGTGAGCTGTGATGCGGTTTCTGCGACAATGGAGTCAGCCCGGATTCGAGTCAAGACGAGGCGAGACGAGACGAGATGATGGACGCAGTAGGAAAAGAGTCGGCGTACCAACTGCGTCCACGTCTCCTTCCTCCTCTGCCGCTTCGTCCTCTTGCTGTTCCCCGTCCTCGCCTTCTGCTGGCTCAGGCGCCTCTGCCTCTGCCTCTTCCGCCTCAGCCTCTGCCTCTGCCTCCACATCCACCTCCGCGTCCGCGTCCACATCCGCCGGCGCATCCTCTGGCGCGACGACGTCGGCCTCATCCACCTCCATGTCCACCCCAAGATCATCGCCAGGTCGCATCGTCACATCCCCTTCCCCTTCTTCGTCATTTTCGTCCCCGTCCCCGTCCCCTTCCCTGTCGTCCTCGTCGTCCTGTTCCTCATCCTGCGCCTCGTCCTCGGCCAACCCGCCATCAAGACCATCGACGCTGTCACCATTATCGTCTCCCTCGGCGCCAACGTCAGCCATGTCCTGAGACTGACTCCCGTTCGCCCGGGTGACACGGGGAGAGATCGAGAGCTTGGGAAGTCCCCGTGGTTTGCCCTTGACGCTGGGTGGTGGGGGAGTGAGGGATGGTGAGCCAGACATGGAGACGGACTCGATACGCTTCACCCTGCGCTCGTGTAAGTCTCTATCACGTCGCGTTGCTGGTGGTGAAAGGCAGGCGCATATGGGCATGGGTGGAGGAGAGCACACACCTTTTGCTCCGGGGCAGGACGTTCGTTTTGTCCTCGTCCTCGTCCACGTCGGCTTCTGCTTCTGCGTCGGCATCGGCGTCATTCGGCTCGTCTTCCGGCTCGACCTCGATCGTCTCTGGCTCTGGCTCCGTTTTTGCTCCCTGCTGTGGTTCTTCGTCAAAGTTCTCAAGCTTGATTTCTTCTCCCTCGTCGTCGCCTTCCGCCTCCTCGTCGAGCTCCTCGTCCGGCAAATCCGGCTCCTCTGTGAGGTCACTCTCCGTCCGAGGACTTCTCGGTACGGTGTCGCTCGTGAGACTCCGAACATCCCTTCCATCGTCCCCTTCACCATCATCCCCATCCTCGTCCTCATCCTCCTCCTGTCCCTCGGCGTTCCCTTCGCCTTCCCCATCCCGATCGCCGAGCTCCTCATCGTCATCTAGCTCTTCCGAGAGCTCGGACGATAACCGGCTCCGTGCGTCGTCTGTCGCCTCCACCCCCACCGTCATTGCTGACGAGGGGCCATTGAGGTCGAGGTCGAGGTCGAGCTCCGGATCGGGCTTGGTCTCCTCCGCTTCGAGTCTGGGCGGGAGATTGGGCGAGGGCGTAGCGGACGAGAGGGGCGAAGAGAATTTGCGGGATGGAGGCATGGCTCGAGGTCTCCTGATAGCGCTGGGTGAGGGGTGATAGGAGGGATTGGGACGCGTGGACGCGTGGATGAGCTCTTCGGGGGGCGCGTTCGTGGTGCTGGGGAAGGGGTGGTGGGGAAAGGGCTGCCAGGGCGATAGGAGGCGCGGCAGGGTCGTGAGCCCCGTCTACAGGCGGGGATCCGAGCTGTGACTGTGAACTGGTGCTGCTGTGGGTTGCTGGAGTGGGAAGATGTTGGGGATCATGCAGGATGATAGGTATGGAGGTGATGTACGAGGTAGAGGTGAGGAAGCAAGGTATCCAGCAGCAGGTTGTAGTGGTAGTGGTAGTGGTACTCGTCCGGAGTGGGCCGGCCCAGGACCAAAGAGCGTCACACCGCAAGTCAACAGCAAACGGGATCAATTCATCTCCGCGTCAAAAACTTGTTTGATCCCGTCCGACCAGACCCAACTCACCACGTGGTTCACCTGGTTCAGAGTTGAGTCGGGTGTGGCGCCGACAGAAGACAGTCGACCGGTTGGCTGCGGCGTGGCTAACTGGGATCGAGAGAGCGGCAACGAGCCATAGTGCTTGTACGACACGACGACGTCAAGGAGAAGACTGCATACCGCTCCATACACAAGCCACTACATACACCTAAAGCGGCGCCTGCGCGCCTGAGCTATCAAGACATCCCGTCACCCGTCACCGAACCTCGCCCGTTGCCTCCCAGAACGCTCTTCCCTTCACTCTCTCCAGCTTCTTCCGTCTCATCTCGAAACATTCCTCCTCGCATTAATGCGTCACACGTCCACGGCAGTGACGATCCGCCTCATACCGCACAATCGAAAAAAGAACACGTCGGAGGCGAAAGGAAAAGCAGACCAAGTCTGTCGTTCGCGCCCGCTCACTTCTGGCCCTTTGCGCGGGAGAGGTCTCCCACGGGGATCATGAAGTGCGAAGTGTCCTTGGTGAGCATACCGGCGAGGGCGGTGTAGGCTGCGATACCAGCGGTGAAGATACCGAAAGCACCTCCGGCCTTGACGCACTTGGTAGAAGGAGCGAGGAAGCCGGCGACGCTGGGGCGATTAGCAACGGCGTGGGAGGCTGTGATAAGGGCGAGAGAGGGGGGAGGAGGCGGCAGGGGGAGGGCCAGAGCAAGAGTTCATCGTGTTCACTCACAGGAGCCAGAATGTGAGGTCGAGGAAGAAGAACAGCGACACGAGAGCAATCGACGATTTCAGAGATGCGAGGAGGAAGATGAATGTGACAATACCCCATGCGCAGAGGTAAATGCCTATCGCCGAGTCGAGCTCCGAGGCCGAGCTGTAAGCGGCTACGGGGTGATCAGTATCTCGTCTTCCACCCCGACCACCGAGTTCAGACGACAGCCACCCATCAAGGCAGCAAGCCGCAGCAGCGGCAGCGGCAGCCGCAGTCGAGGGTATGTCGACAGAACAAGCCGTGGTCGTACGGCAAGCAAAGCCTACTCACCAGTCACCTCGAACTGGGGGATGTAGAGAGTCGCAAACGAGAGCCAGAAACCGCCGTAGGAAGCAAACGCCGTGGCACCAAACGTGTTACCACAGGCCCACTCCTCGATGCCCGCAATGAGCTGGACGAGACCACCGTAGCCGAGGGCCATACCGAGGACGACGTTGGGGTGCGCAATGTGACGGGCCTGGACATTGTACATCGACAGGACGAACGTGGTGGCGCCGAAGCCGAGGAGACCGAGAGGAGCCGGGTTGGCGAACCTGAAGTGAGGGGTGTGGTCAGTAAGGTTGTCTCAGCAAGGGGAAAGGAGAGTAAGAAGAGCGGGCGGGGGCGGGTTGGGCAGTGGTAGGGCGGGAGAATGGCTTGATCAAAGGGTCGGTAGGTGTGTCGAGAACAAGTGGGTGTGATGAGTATGGGGGAGAGCGTGTACCGATCCACGGAGAATAGGAGACATCCGAATGATCCGAAGGAAGTCCGGTAGAACCCTTCGAAACACGACCAGACCAGCCCAGCCTGCCCAGCCTGCCCAGCCTGACGGGCGCGCAGACAGGCACACAGCCATGGTATGTCCCCTCGTAGCCGTACTCACTTCCTGTGGAAGACGGGGAAGGCGGGCTGCGACGTGTCAATGGGGTTGCCACCGGGAGTGATGAACCTGGCGATCGAGCCGCCCGAGCCCTGGTAGCCCGCATTGTTGTTGTTGTTGTAGTTGCCGTCGGCGAGGGTCGCCTCGTCGTGGGCGGTCGCGCCGTTGACGTTGAGGGGCTTGGGCTCGTGGGACATGGTGCGAATGTCGGTGCTGGTGCTGGTGTTGGTGTTGGTGTTGGTGCTGGTGTTGATAGGTCTGGGTTGACTGCTGTAGCAACAGTGATGTGGGGTTGCGGAAGGTGTTGTTGATGCGAAGGTGGGGGAGTGAGGGGCTCTTTGCGGCTCCCTGGGGACGGGTGTGGGTGTGGGTGTGGGTGTGGGTGTGGGTGTGGGTGCAAGTGAGGATGCGTGGGATACGTTGGACGACGACGTGGACAGTGGTGTCGATGGGTGGTGTGTCGGTGTGGAAAGAAGATGTCACGGGGCATGCCCATCGCCGTCATTATATACGCCAGCGGGGCCGCGATCCCTACCCCTTGCTCTACCCCTCGCTACCTACCCCTTAGCCTTCTAGCTCTTAGACCCATGCAAACCCCTGTTCCCCTGCTGTCAGCCCCCACAACCACGCCCACACCCACACCCACACTCCCACCCACACCCACGCTCACACCTTCCGCGCTTGCGCTTGCGCTTACGCTTCCTCCACCGGTGATCCCATCCGTTCACACTATTCTCACCCCGCTGCCCCGCCCCCTGACCAGCCCCGATGCCAATTCCCCCCAACACTTGACGAGCCGCTGCCTGGACCGATCAGAGCCGATCCGGTCTAGCCCGTGGCGGGAATACAGGAGCGAAGCATCATCGTCCGAGGCCAAGCCCAAGCCCAACCCCCCACCCCCCCCAATCCGTCAGAGTAGACCGAACCTGGCGATTGGCGATCTCCCGTCAGGCGACCCCAGCTACCCGGTTAACACGATGGTACGAGCTATCCGGTTTCCTCGGATGGAGTCATGGAACTGCTGACACTGCCGCTATGCTCCTGGCCGTTGCCGTAGGGCCTGGCGGGGGGGTGCATTGGCTTTGTTCGGCGTCCCAGAGGACGACGACTCTTCTCGTCTCCCAACCGTCCGGGCGCCCCGCCCCCTCAGCGGACCTCCACTTCGCGTCTCGGTGTGCGGAGCTGTGGAGTGGAGGGGAGTCACCACACGCACAGCACACCTTTCCGTCTTTGCTGGGGCGTGGCGGAAAGAACAGGCGTTGACGCCTGCACGTTCGCATTCCCCCGTGACGGTTCCCGCCTCGCTCTCCCCTCGCTCCGTCCTAACCCAAATTCCCAAACCCCCTGGTCGCCTCTGCTCTCGCCCCATCACCGTCTCCGTCTCCGTCTCGTACGACTTGTTCCCCACCACCACCCGGTCTGAGCGCTGTATGTGTCAAGTCTCATTTGGTCATGCCATGGTCAGCTGCAAATTCGCCCCGCCTCTCTCTCTGTCGTTGTCGCTCTGACGTAGGCCAGCGTGATTTTCGGTTCAGGCACAACATGCTAAAATCGTCTCCGGCTCACATGCCCAACTTCCAAGCAAACTGCCCGACGGGAAGGGATCCGGCAACGAGCAACGAGCATTTACCGGTCCCCATCGAGGGCTGAGGCTACGTTACCTGCCGTTTGAAAGCGATCCGACCGGCTCATCTCCTCTCTCCTTATTCTTGCAAGATAGCTGGGCGAGGATTCGACGGCGGATACGCACGCGTCGTTCCCCGCCCGAGGAGCCCGTGGCGCCCCCAAATTTACGGATCGTCGATGTGTCGCCGAACAATTCCGCGTAAAACCTCACGATTCTCCGACGCCCCCGTTCTACGGCCGCACTGCGGTTTTAGAGCGGTTGTGCCCAGTTTCAAGGTCCAACCGTCCCAGTGTCCCAGGGACCCCAGTGTCCGTCAGATGAATGATTCCAACGCGTCAACGAGTCATGCCATGGTTTGCTATAGTGCAATCGATCGATTTAGGTCATCCGTTCGACCATCCTAGACGTTCTAGTTTGCTGTAGGTCGGGTCGTTGACTACCGCCTCCCCCTTCCAGGAAAATCACGACTGACCTCGCTTAATCCAGCGGCTCAACTTGCTCAACTCGTTGCGGGAGCGCATTCAACGTTCGATGTTCGATCCATCTCTTGAAGAGTCAAGTTGTCCAGCGTCATCCTCGAAACAGCCCTTTGGGAGGGGCCCATCGAATGCAGGCTGATCACACTGCGATCGCGGGAAACCCGTTACCTCGGCATACACGAGGCGTCCTGGGTAAAGTAGGTGTGTGCAGTATATCCAAGACGCCCGTTGCGAGTTCCTTACAACCGAGCCAGAACCAAGACGCCTGATCCACAGTGTCCGGACGCGGACTCGATTCGGCCTGTGGGCACAACGACGCAGATTGATTCGGCACAACTGATTCGATCCACTAAACCATAATCCCCAGATATCATCAAGCCGCGATACCACATCACCGCGACCGCACGATCCCACTAACCAATCCCACTGTCCCACTGTCCCACCGACCCACGGACCCACGGACCCATCATCCCACTGAAGTCGACCCGCTGGCACGAGCCCGCCGATGCCTTACAAAGATACACTCGTTACTCGTACGTTGCTACCGATGTCCGAGTCCAATTCCCAAACAAGGATCTATGCCTATGTCATGACCTACTCCCGAACCAGCTTGGGCTCGGTCTAATCCTCGAGATACCTCACTCCGCCTTTGATGTACCGCAACTATCCGACCATCAGCCTCATGCAAACCAACCCAACCCCAGCGAGTCCCAGTGAAGGTGGCATATGTCGGGCACGCCGTCACACTCACAAAGAACTGCTTGAAGTCATCCATCACGAACGGGACGATGACCGCGCCCACAAACTCGGCGATGCGGGTCAACCTCGCCTCGAGCAGACGATAGTGTTTCTCCGGCATGGCCTGGTAGGCCGGCGTACAGGGGCCGACGAAGCACGAGAGGTGGTCCTCTGTGACAGTCGCTTCAGCACGCAGAACCCCACAAACACGTCTGGGAGCGGTGCAGCCTCGAGACGCCTCAAACAGCTTCGAGCCGCCTCAGACCTAGCCGATTGGACTCACCGAACACTTGTATGCCGATACACATCTCCGCGAGCAGGTCCACGTACTTCTCCGGCGAGTCGAGTCTGTCAGTGTCAGTCCGACATCCTTTCACAGTTCTCGCTCGCCCTTCGGTTCAGTTCACAGGTGCGAGGACCCATCCGCCCACTCACGCTTTATCCCTCCCGCCGATCTTATCCATCCTCTGGGCCATCCTCGACCTCCAACTACTGCTGTCCCCGACTTTCCTCCCTTTCCACCCGCCAACATTGACCCCAGCTTTGACCAAAGCCTTGTACACCGCCTCCATCTCCTCGTCCACCGCCTCCAACTCGCTCATGAGCCGGTCGGCCATGCCCGCCGCCTCGGACTTGGTGATCCCGGATCCACCCGGACCGGCGTCGCCGGCCGACAATGATGTTGACCTGCCGTAGGATGCCTCCCTCGGTCCTTCTAGGAACAGCGAGCCAGCCTGCCGAATGGGCGGAAGATGGAGTAAGAGTTGTTCGATGCACCGCACTTTGACGTCCTGCGCGAAGATCTTGGGTGCCGGAGCTTTCCCATTAGACTTTGTCCAGTTGGCAGGTCGCCAAACGGCTGGAGCAATGTGCACGCTCGAAGTGAGATACTCGCCCGGGCCAGAGGGGTCCATGGACGAGTACAACAGCCGCAGAACGTGGAAAGGTCGGAGCGGAATTTCCGCCGGCTGCGGTTCTGGGACTGGCGAAATGAGCGATCCGGCCGACGCGTCACCTGTGGGGTACATTGACCGAGGAGTGAGCTCGTTGAGTATGAATGGAGGTGCCAGTGCTCCTCCTGGCGTCGCCCCCGTCAAAGCGTCTCCAACTCGCCCTCCGCGCTGCGAAGCAAAGGACACCTTGTTCCGCAAGGCGGGTAAGGGAGGAACGCCGCCTTCCGCATGGGCATCCGCAAAGTCCGGACGGTCGCCCGGTTGCGATCGGCTTCGAGTTCGTTTGCCAAAGGCGAACCCCGCGGTGGATCCCATCGTGGCGGTGATCGAGCTCTGGGCCGAAAACCCACTCGTTGACGCAGAAGACGGAAATCCCTCGCTACCCGACGATCGTTTCGATGTGGGCAGGCCATCAATCTCGGACAAGGAGGTGATGGATGTCGTGGGCATATTCCGCGAGAGTCGGCGTTGAGAGATCGTACCGCCAAGGGTGGACGAGCTGACCAGTTGTCCCAAAACGGACCGGGACCCTCCAGAGGTCTGCCTGGAATGTCTGTTCGAGACGATAGGCTGGCCTCTCGCGTCTAGTATCGGCGCCGAGTTGGGAAGCGGGGGTAAAGACTTCTCGTCGATCGAGGTGCCACTGCCACGAGAATGGGGCGAACCGGGCACGATGCCTTGTTCCGGCACGGCATTTCGAGGCGTTCGAGCGAGCACTTCCATCTCCTCATCATCCGCCCCATCCGCAGCTGTGAGATTCGCTTCCTCGTCCAGCCCGACAGGTCTCGATTTGAGCGATCTGATCCTGGCGTGGCCCCTCGCCCTCACTGGCGAGTCCTTGTTCGACACGGACAAGGACGGTGAGGTGGGTGTGGGTGTGGGTGTGAATCGCGGTGGTGAAATCGGGTGGCCCAGACCTATGCTCTGCAACGATTCCCTTCGAGCGGGTAGATCGGTTGTTATTGGTGTCGGAACGGGAACCGGTCTGGGGTCGACATTGTCCAGCGCTTGCTGCAAAGAGATCTCCGCAGAGGGGGTCACCACGTCCAGTTCGTCCAGCTGAGGCGCGACGCTCGAAGAACCCGCCATGTGCATCGCTGTCGGCGAAACCGGCAGGTCCTTCTCCTGATCCATCGCCGTCCGCAATGTCCGCATCGGCGTCGCTGGTCCGCCCGGGCCCGACACCGCTGAACCCGTCGGAAACGCTGGCTTGACAGGGGAAGTAAAGCCCGAGCCGGTATCCCCGTTCAACATGAAGTCGCCGATACCATGTGCTGCGCCGGTGCTCGTGCTCTCCATCGATTGACGCGGGGTGCGCTCGCGCTCGCGCTCGCCCGTCGCGGGACTCTCCGTCGGATAGAGCTGTCCAACAGAGCGAGGCGGGCTCTGGAGGGTGGTGGATACAAGGGTGGATGACGAGGGGGAAAGGGTGGCTGTAGATGGGTACGCCACTGAGGAGGGATCCTGCTCATCTTCTGCGGTCTCGTAAGATGACAGGAGCTGTATTCGGGCGACATAGGCGTCGTGCTGGGAACGAAGGTCGTGTCAGCTTGCTACACTGCCACAGGATCGGATGTCTCTTCGGATACGAGCTGGGGAATGATCAAAAAGGCGGCCACCAAGTCGCGGTCGCTCACAATTCCTCTGAGCGTCCTGCCCTCCTCCTCTGCCTTTCCCTTCCTCTTCTTTCCGTCGCTATTCGGCTCGACGCCCACCCTCTCCATCACGTTTCTCAACCTGCTCACCGCCTCGCGATACGCCGCGAGCGCGCCAAGCACGTCGTTGTTCCGATCCATCTCTACTGCCTGCTGCGCGAGGTCCAGCGCGGTCTGCAGCAGATGTCTCGAGGGGGTGCGCTGCGTCCTTGCCGGGCTGGCTGTTGGATCTGAAAGCGCGTCGGAGCCTGCCGAGACCCACGAGGCTCGAGAGCGGGACCTCGGTGTGCCCATTGTGGTAGACGAGGCGTAGGATGATTCGCCTTGTTTCTGCTGTGATGAGGAGACGAGGGACGATGTGCGTGGGGATATCCCAGGTCCAGTGGCTCCGTTGGGCTGAGATGATCTGGTGGGAGACGATCCTCGTGATCGAACAGAGGAGAGGGATGACTGTCGAGTATGCACATATGGGTTGGATAGCTGAGAAGATATGCTGGGTCGAGGGGACGGGTCGAGACTGTTCCCTCCTGTGGAGAGACTCGGTCCAGGTTGGTCAGGCAGGCGTGACTGGTCGGTGGAAAGAGGCGAGATGGAGTTGGAGTTGGAGTTCGGGGACGCGCCGTGGGACGAGGAAGAGGCCTTGCGCGGAGGGTTGTGCGGTGGTAATCGGCTCGAAGCTCTGGTGTAGGGGAGCGAACCTGCCACGGGGCGCGGGGCTGCAAACGGATGTGTCGACGCAGGAGGTAACGGTGGGGGCTCGGAGGCTGCGGCATCAGTGGCGTCAACGAGGTGTAGACGATTGAGTCCAGTGAGCGGAGCGCGGCGCCGTCACGGATGGCCAAAAGCATCGCGGTGCAAGGGGCGAAGAGCGAAGGGCATGCGTGGGAGGGGTGCGCATTCGCGGACTCGCAAACTCACGAGGCGGTCCTGGCGGTGGGGGAGGCGACGCTCCTCCCTTTGCAACACCCACAAATCTCGAGGACTTGATACCTGCGTGAGAATGATTGATCCTAATCCCGTTGCCATTCCCATTCCCATTGTCAATGCCATTCTGAGCCGCATCCGAATTCCATCTCGCGACGTCGCCAAGGAATCCGTCGCCGTTCTCGATATTTGCGGACGGATCGGGTGCGTAGTCCACCATCGTAGGCAGCTTCCCCCCGTCGCCACCCAGGGACGATGTCCTTGTCTGGAGGAATGTAGGTGGGGATGACATTCCTGCTGCGTGCTCTATTTGGGCGATGGGGTGATACGAGCTGGAGCTGGACGAAGGGCCTGCAAGAAATCGCCGGTCAGTCAGACGTCCCAGTGGAGGTGGGATGCAGTGCTGATGAGACGCTCGAGACGCTTGGGACGCTGGGGACGCTTGGGACACTTGGATGCGAAGGATGTTTGTCCGTCCGTCCGTCGCAAGGATGATCGGTACAGAGTGGAGGGGGAGGGGTGAGGAGCAGGAACGTACCTGCTGAAGGACCTTTCACCTCATGATCCATCCCGTCCGCGCCCTCCCGTCGACACTCGACGTGGACCAGTCTCTATCTCACCCTCGCAAGCTCAGCAATCACCGCCGTCGCCTTGGTCCTCCGGAGAGAGTCGTTTCGGATCCAAGATCGTCGCCCAGTGTACTTGCCCTGTATTTTGTTCCGGATCGAACCGTCACGACGCTCGATATCTGGAGAGTCTTGTCCGAGCTCTGATATACGAAAGACTGATGATGGATCCCAATGGTCGGTGGCCGGACCCAACTGCCGACGACGCAGGAGAAATAAGGAATAAGGTCGACGAAGCAACCGAGAACCGGGCACCGAGTGGACCAACCCAACTGGAGTCGGTCAGATGTCCACCGGCGAGGTCACGCCTGTTCTCGCGAAGCCTAGCCTGGGTTTCCCTTTCCCACGCCAATGGACGATGCGTGGGTGGTGTTCGAGCTCGGGCTCGAGGTGGATGCGAGTCGAAGGAAGACGAGGATGCAAGGGATGGTGCGTATAACGAAAGTGGAAGATGAAATGGACGTGGCAACAGACTGAGCGATTGGAGAGATGTTCGATTGATTTTGAGCCAAACCAACCACCGGGTGGGTTGCGTGGTAACTGAGGGGAGCGTGGCCCGGGCCTGGGCTGGCGACCAGCTGGGCACCAGAGCAGCACAAAACCAGTGTGGCGGTTTCCTCGTCGTCGTCCACACATGCATTCCATTAGACATGGATACATATACGAATACCCTATGCACAGAAACAGCGTGTATCGTACGCCTAGCCGTCTACACATCAGCGTGGTCCTCCATGCCCCGCGCTCGCTCGTCGCTGCCCGCTCGTTCCTCGTCACCTGCCGTCGATCCGATCCGTTCCTCTCTCGCGACTTTCACCAAGCACATGACCAAGCGCACCCGCGACGCGGGACAATCAGTCGGGGTTCTGAGCGCGGAGCTGGTCGTATCTCGGCGGGAGATCGCTGCGGCGGGAGTCAGCCGTTTGCACTTTCTTTCGCCTTTCGCGGGGATATGGATAGGGATGAGACAAGCCTGCCAGAGCTTGTCGTTTGTCACTTACACAATCTCGCCGGCATCCTCGTGCTGGACGTATCTCGTCTCCCTCTGGCTGGGTACATCGGGCAACGGCCGTCCTCCATGTCCCGCCGTCGTCGCGGTGGGCGTCGCCGGCACGCTCCCTCTTCCTGCCTTGCTGACGGAGCTCTGCCTCGCCGGGGCGTGGCCTACTGTCGCCGCATCCGAGGCCGCCGCTGCGGTAGGTGCATATGCGGAGGGTGGAGGTGGGTGTTGTCCAGACGACACATTGCCGTCCCCACCTCCAGCTCCTGAGCCCGGCGCCGATGAGTTGAGCCCCGAGGTGGTGGTGGTCCCTTGTGATTCGACGCTCGGCCGACTGGGATCTGTGCTTGCTGGGGCACCCGCACCTCGACCGTGGCTGTCGCTGGCTTGCTGGGCTTCCCTTGCTTTCTCCACTGCCGCGCCACCCAGCACTCCAGCGCCTACCCCCACCCCGGCTCCCGTCCCTGCACCCGGTCGTCCCGTCACTCCGTCTTCGGGGGTGTCTGGCGGCGAAGGATATCTGAACGGACTCGGCTGGTACACATCCCCATTGACTTCCACCTGCCTCTCGGCGGTCGGACTACCTTGTTCGCCACCGTCCGCATCCGAGCTCCTCCCTGCGAGGATATCGAGTGGACCTCTCCTCCTCTTCTCGCCTGCCTCGGATCCGGATCCGGAGCTGATGCCATAGCTCCTAAGTGTGGAGTTGTCGGATCCCCTCCTACTTCCTCCTGCTCTTCTTCGGATACAGCAGAATAGCAGTATCAGCAGGAGGAGGAGGAACGCCACTCCGCCCACTACTCCACCGACGATCGCCCCGGTCTTGCTTCCTCCGCCCGAGCTCGACCCGGAGCCACTGTTCCCCTCGGAAGAACCGCCGCCCGACGACCCTCCCTGTCCCGCCACGTTACTTGCCGACGCACCCGCCGATCCAGTCGCGGTAGACGACCCGGAACCGGAACCCGTCGAGGACGCCGAGGTGGTCACCGAGGCTGGAGACGAGCTGTTCATGCAGTTCGTGTTCCCGCTGGAAACGGTGAGGAGGCTGGTGGAACCCCCCGTCTGATACTGCCCCGAGTCAGACATGAGGAGCACGAACTGCGTGCCGGAGGCGATATCGACGGTCCAGTCGTAGCTTATCTGACTGCTCGTCTGGGCGATCGGCAACGAGAAGGCCTTGCCGTGGGGGATGACGCCGTATAGATGAACAGGGTAGGTCACGTTGGATTCCCAAGTGACGGACATGCTCGAGCATTGCGAAGGGTTGGACTGGGGGTTGGTCGAGAAGTAAAAGTCGTACAGGAGGTTGCTAACGAAGTCAGCGGAGCCACGACGCTGACGGGAGGAAGCCGAAGGCGTGAGGTCGAGGGGACGAGGTGCGAGTTAAGGATCACTCACTTGGTAAGGCAAGACGAATCCGAACCCGACCCGACGGCTAGAACGTCATCAGCCCTCCTCATCCACACGACCGGAAGCCGTCCCATCCAGATAAGGTTGAGCCAGCTCCTAATCGACGCCCGCTCTCACTCACTCAGCACGTCCGTCGTCCCTCCCGACCCCCACCCGGTCGAATCGTACATCGTCGCGAGGAACTGCAACCCCGACGGCTCGCTGAGTTGGAAGGTGTACGAGTACGGCGCGGTGACGGATGTGGGTATAGAGATGTTTAGTATACGCCCGGAGTTGACTGTGATCGTCTGGAGGGGATCAGCGGGCTGGCACTGCAACTGCAACTGCAAGTACAACTGCAACTGCAATTGCAACTGCAACTTGTGGACTCCACATCGTGTGCCTGCTTGTGATGAGGGGGTCGTGGTACTCACTGGGACCAGGACAAGGAAGAACGGGCCCGTACCGCCGTCCCTACGCGATGAGCACGAGTCTAAGCCAACGGTCGGCTGCCGGCGGACGCTACAAGTGGGGACCTGACGCCGACGCACCATGATACCGTCCACTGGCCACACTGAGTCGGTGTCGACGTGTTGAACGAGAATCCCTCGACGACCCCCGCCGCGATAGCGAGCGTCACCAGACTCCGCAGGAGGTGTGCGGGGCTCATCGTGGCGTGCGTTCTGCCCGCTTGAGCAGGGAGGGAGAGGGGGGTTGTTAGGTGGGGAGAGAGACGAAGATATGGAGATTGGGTGATACGGCGGGGCGAAGTTGAGGATTGCAGCTGTGAGATTCGGGCTGTACGAGTCAGGGGCCAGAAGGGGTGACATAGTTCAGCCAAGACAGGAGTGCAAAGGCGAGCAGGGGTGTTTCCAACTTACCCGACCGGGCACGACACGGAGCGATGGATATCCTGGAGGTGTTGCGGTGGGCGCGATGGTTTCCCCAAATGTCGATAGTCGAGCGACGTTGAGTAGATGGGGAAAGAGAGAAAGGATGAAGCGATGTTGAGCGAAGAGAGTGGATGAGTGATTGTGATTGTACGTGATTGTTGTGACGTCTGTAGTTGAAGTCTGTGAAGTCGCTGTTGGAGCAGCACCGTTTCGTTCAATCACCGATCAAAGGATAGATACAGGTACAGCCCAATCACACAATCACACAATCACACAACCATAGGCAAAGAACGGACGAGAAGTTGAAAGCAAACGAACGAACGACGGACGAGTGGATCTCCACACCTCTCACCATGCATCGCAAGTGACGAGCAGTACGCAAGCAGGACGCAATGAGCAGCAGCAGCAGACCCTGCTCCCCGACCCCACCCCCAGAGTCTCGCCTCGCCACTCACCTGTCCTGGCGGTCCAAGAGCAGTGTGGAACGGAGTGCAATGACATCAGGAATCTGTCTCTATCTCGTGCCACCTCCCTGACCTGACCCCCCCGTTCCGGAATGGACGGGTTCCTGTCGGACCCCACCCACTCCCACAGAGTCAACGAACAAGGCGCCACGCAACGAGCAGCGACGCCGAACAGTGTTCCGCCGTATAGTCACAGTCACTACTCGCCATGACGGCCCTGTACCGATTCGACACGGTGCGTCACGCGTGCACGGCGCCTGATCGGGCCGAAGAGGCACCAGAAAGGCAGTGATGAAGCAGGCAGTAGTGGAGTGGAGCGAGATTCAGCAGGGACTCATCGGAATGCACTTCGCTCAAAGCGGACAACCTCCACCTTACCCATGACTCTTCTGGAACCACTCCGCACGCGATGATGACGTTATTCCTTATCAGCCGACACGTGGATAAATCACCCCGAGGAATGCGGATGGATTCGTCGCGATGCATATGCCTGCCTACTACTCGAAACACACGATACTCGGCTCTGCACCGTTCCCCCGCATCCCCCATGCCCCGATCAAAGTGCTCGCCGCGATACAACGCGTAGATGCAGCGGGTCTCGTCCCCCAGCAATATCCCCCCGTCCAAATCGTCCGCGTCGTCCGCGTCGTCGTGTTGTCATCCAATGACTCCCTAGAAGTCGCCCAGGTCCAGGTCCACCGTCCTCGCCACGTACTGCTGCGGGGTCTCTCCCTTTCTCAGACCGCTTGCCGGCGGTGGGACCGCCTTGGGCACGATGACCGGTGCTGGGCTGTTCGAGTTGGCTCTGAGAGGGGGGAGCAGATCAGCATTGGTCCTAGTCCTCATGCAGAGTGGACGTCTTGTCCGCTTCTCCCACTCCCATGCTCTTCGCTCCTCGCTACTCTCTTCGCTGCCCGCTGCCTTTTTCGCCGCTCGCCGCCGCACTCACTGTCTCGCCCTGACAATCGCCTCCTCTGCCTTCTTCCGCTGCACCGCCGCCGCATGCGCCGCCGTCATCGCCTCCTTTGTCTTCCTCCGATTATTCTCGTTGATCCTCTGGATCCTCTCGTCGTGGTCTGACAACTTGCGCTGCACCTCGGCCTGATCCGTCGTGACCAGCTCGCCCGTCGCGGGGTCTCCTCCAAGACTGATGATCTGCCGATTGAGGTCGTCTGCACCGGCATGGTCGTTTCGCCGGAGAGCAAGGTCGCGGGAGGAGATCAGCTGGGTGATCTCAACGATGACGCGCTTGCCCTGTGCGAGGGGGTTGGATTTCTTCCGAGCATCCACTTGGCGGTTGATCTCCTCCTACGGGGACGCAACATGTCAGCGGGGCCACAAGATACTCATAAGAGCTATGCGGTGCAGCGCAGCGCATCAAATAAGACGAGATACGCACATTCGACATCGGTCGTTCTCGCAGCTCCTTGATCTCGTCGTGCTTGCGCTTCAGATCCGACCGTTTCGGCGGCCTCACACCATCCGCCTCATTCACCATGCCAAACCTCTTGAACTCGCCCTGATCGAAGCATGATCAGCTAGCTCCCGCGAAGGCTACGCCCGTGGATATCGCTCAAAGCCATCGACGACGCTCGCACCTCTTCAAAGTCGCCGTTGGACACGTCGGCGATGCGGAACAGCCGCTTGACCTTGCCGTACTGGCACAGCAACGCTCGGTCGTCCATGATCGTACGGCCCTTGTACTCTATCGAGTAGCGACCGTGCGAGCGTGACGTGTCGACCTCTGGGATTCGTCAGCGGTCACAGCTTCGTAGCGTGGTGGTATCATGGCAGCGCAGGTGCAAAGCAATGGTTAATTGAGAACCTTCGCCTAAACGTACCGGCAATCTTGTGTATCCGGTACTTTGGCCTGCCCATTTCGTCCTTGTCCCCAGCCATCAACCGGACATATGCGCCTGTTCACTTCCGTCAGCTGCCGCCGAGAGTTCACCAAATGTCGCTTCGTTTCGCGTTGCCGACACCGCCAACACCGACTCACCCGTCGCAACATCCTCGAACCCGTCCTTGAACATCATCTCCACAATCTCATACCTGCTCAACCTCGCCGCGTTCAGCTCCTGCCCGTTGGGCGGCACGCCATCCATATCCCCCTCGGCGGTCTTCTTCTTCGGACTAGCCTTCCTCGGAGGCGGAGAAGCTTCGTACGACGGCGACCGACGGTGGGCATCTCGAGCAGAGATCTCGCCTTCTTCGTCGGACGCTTCGGAAGTGGGGGAGGCGCGCTTCTCCCTCTTTGCAGCCTGATTCGGGTTAGCCGGGTCAATGACGAGGCGCGGGGCGTGGGGCGCGGAGTATGAGGTCTCGCCTGTGAGGCTTGGGATTGAGCGATGGAGATGGAGAGTTGGGGAGGGGAGGTCGGGAAGTCGGGAAGTAGGGAGATAGGGAGGGAGGAAGGTAGGTAGGTACATGACCGTGTGACGGGGCGACGGGTTGATTGTATGACGGTGCGACCACGCGACACCTACTATGCGTTGAGCACGCTCGCCCATTGCCTTCCGCTTGTTCTTGAGATCCTTCATAGCCTTCGACGCCTCCTTGGTTACGCTCGTGTGTTTCCCTATACACATCAGCTCGACGAGGACTTCGAGTACGCTGAGAACTCCTGAGACTTCGAGGTCCCCACTCCATCCCACCCCACCCCACTCCGCTCCGCTTCGCCCACTTACGCTTCTTCGCCCTCGGTCCCTCCTCGTCATCGTCCTCGTCCCGACCCATCCCGGCCATCTTGTACATCGCCTCGAGCTGCTGCGAGTCCTTGAACTTCTGCATCTCCTCGAGTCGGGCTGCCAGGATGTTCTCGCGCTCGATTTCGGGCAGGCCTTCGAGTCTGACGTGGGTGGGTCAGCGCTCGTCCTCGCGATTTGTCCCGGTTGAGGTGGACACAATCTGGAGATCCAATTCCCGAGAGGCGAACGGCTACATTGCAGCAGGACTCGAAACGGACAGAGCGGACGTGACGGATTGACTGGATTGCGCGGACGGTGCGGGCAGAACCGACTCACTCCTCGCGATCGTCCTCGTCGATGTACTTCCCCTCCAACGGATAGGGATTAACGCCCGCCGCGACTTTGGCTGTGCGGACTCTGGACGTCGACGTCCCGGCCCTGGCCGATACCGAGGCGCCCACATCCTCGCCCTCGCCCTCCTCCGACTCGAGGTCCATGTCCATGTCCATCTCCATATCGGACCCTTCGTCCGAGTCGATACTGGTCCGTCAGCACTGGTCATGCCATGTTTCATGTTTCCAGACAAGTCCTCGATGGGGTATTGAGCAGGTATCAGGATAGAACTCGACACGCTCGACACGCTCGACGCGCTCGTGGACCACTCACTACGCTTTCGACTTGCTCTGCCCTCGCTGTTCTTTGCGCTTCTTGCGAGAAGACGGGTCGTCCTCCGCCAGCCCGAGAAGCTCGCTTTCAAAGTCGGACATGGTGGATCACGTCTGATTCGGTGTCTGAGCTGGTGAAGAGGCCGATAAAGTGGAGGTTGAAGCAGGACGCAGATGATGAGGGCAAAGAGAAAGTTGAATTGCAAGATGAGAGCAACGCAACTTGGACGCTCCGGTCCCTCGTGATGGGCCGAGCGGGATCAAATCGTCGCCACCTAGCACTTCCGCCGGTCAGCGAGTAGTCAGTCACCAACTCTCCCTGCGTCGATTTCGTCTCCAACACCGCCCTTTCTGGGCTCTAGAGCTCCCCTCGTCTCACGCAGCAAACCCAGAGGAGCGGCTTGCCATGCTCATCTCTCTGCGTGCCGCACTTCTCGCGGCGGTCGCGCTCCTCGCGCCGTTTGTGGTGGCCCAGGAGCTACCACCTCAGTTGACACAGCAAGTGGTCGACCTCTTCGCGGGCAATGGATCGGTACCGAGCGGCGCGACTGGGGCTGGGATCGGAGCGACGGGTGGGAGACATACGAATAACTGGGCGGTGCTGGTTTGTGCTTCGCGGTACTGGTTCAACTACCGCGTACGTCGAGGCGGCTCATACCCCATTACCCATTATCAACATCCTCCCATTCGCATCGGGCACGGCCTCGCTGCCATCGTGACTTCGTGACCGTCCTCCAGCCCGCCCGGCTGTAAAGTACGAGTCTACAAGTTACCTCACTGACGACTTCTGCATTCCAGCACATGGCCAACACCCTAGCAATGTACCGAACCATCAAGCGCCTCGGTATCCCCGACTCCAACATCATCCTGATGCTGGCAGACGACGTGGCGTGCAACGCCCGGAACGCCTTCCCCGCGACGGTGTATGCGAATGCGGGGCGACAGATGGATCTGTATGGGGATGGTATCGAGGTGGACTATCGGGGTTACGAGGTCACGGTGGAGAGCTTCCTGCGGCTCCTCACGGGTACGTGCGGCGCCTCACTCATACTCGTCGTTCTCACACTCCGGCACTATGGCACTTTGGCACTCGGGCACTCTTGCACTCTGGAACCCGGACACTCGGGCGCTCTGTACCAAATTGAGCCGCGTGTCCGAGTATAGGAAGAAGAGGCGGCGCCTCTCCAGAAGACGCGGTGCCGGGTTACGCTTGTACGCTTGTACGCTCGTGCTGAGTGACTCAGGACGCCACCCCGACCACCTCCCTCCCAGCAAGCGCCTCCTCACAGACGCGTCGAGCAACGTCTTCATCTACATGACGGGCCACGGGGGCAACGAGTTCCTCAAGTTCCAGGATAACGAGGAGGTCTCGGCGTTTGATATTGCGGATGCGATCGAGCAGATGTGGGAGAAGAGAAGGTGGGTGTGGCGGCGGCGGCGGCGGCGAGGACTCGTGCCCCAGACCGCACATCATATCGCGCCAACATCGGCGCAGGTATTGACATCGATGTCTGCGTGATGCTCCGTCTGCGTTGGCGGCGTCTGCGTTGGCGGTGCCTGCGTCGGCGCCGTCCCGTTGTGCCCTCCCCACGGATTGTGGTCGATTGGCTCGCTCTGCTCATCCTGGCCGCTCTGCCCCTTTTGCAGCTTTGCTCGATATGCCCACCGTGCTCGGTGTCGCTCCGCCCGACTCCGACCCGCACCGCCCCACACCCCTGTTCCGCTTTCGCATTCCGCGCCCCGCTCGTTGCTCTCATGCCGTATCCGCACAACGCTAACGTGCTATCCAGGTTCAACAAACTCCTCTACGTCGTCGACACCTGCCAGGCCAACACCATGTTCTCCAAATTCTACTCTCCCAACATCATCTCCACCGGTTCTTCCTCCCTTGGTGAGAACTCGTACTCGGTAAGTGACCGAACCCACCGAACCCAAACTACCTTACCATTCCGCCTCGCAACCAATACGACGGACCACGAGGAGTGCTCTCCGTCTGTAGCGAAGTGTCGACCCGATCCGTGCTGATGACGCAGCACCACCACGACCTCGATATTGGCGTCGCTGTGATTGACAGTTTCACGCATTATATCCTCGAATACCTGGAGACTCTCGGAAAGTCTTCCAAGGCGACCCTCCAGGACTTTGTGAGTGCCCTGGTGCAGTTTTGTCTTGCGTCAGCAACTGCATCGCGGCATCTGCGTATTGCAAATGGCCCCGCACGCTGCACCGCACCTTTCACCTTGCACATTGCGTCTTGCTTTCTCATCCGTCCTCCAATTCCCTATGATGGCGCCAATGCCCCGAGCGATTGCAATTGCCACTATCATGACATCCCAATCCGACGCATATAATCCATCGCCGACACCGTGGACACCGTGCTAAAGCCTCAGTTCAACACGTACGACCCGGCGCGCATCCAGTCCCATCCCGGGATATCCGCCGAGCTCTCCCAGACTCCCCCGGAGGAGATTCTCGTCACCGACTTCTTCGGCGGGGTGGCCTCCGTGGAGATCACCCCGAAGGAAGCCGAGCTGGATATGCTGCGAGCGGAAGTACCTCGTTGGGAAGCGAGTCCGCGGCGGAAGACGATTGGGAGGGGGATGGAAGTTGCGTGGGCTCGCTCGACGGGACAGAGGGCGGATGTACCGGTACGAGAAACGGTGGGGGGAGCGTGGAAGAGGCCGCTGGAGCGCACACGGCAAGGGGTCGTAGAGATGGGGACGGGACTCAAGGAGATGGGCGTGGTGGTGGGACTGGTCGGGGTGGTTTATTTGCTGTTACGTCCACAGACGGGGAAGGAGACTTGACCTCGGGATGGGTCCCAGGAAATACCTTGCATACCTTGCATGCATATACCCAATTCCACCCTCTAGCCCTTCTCACTTCGCACTTCTCGCCGCGTCTCAAACAGGGCAGCAGCGCCCTTCTCAGAGTCCTGCCCCCCACCTCTATCTCACCGGCTCACGACTTTGCGCCCTTTCAAATTGTTGAGCCTTCACACCGGCCCCCGCGCGGTCCCTTCCGGCCCATCACACTCGCACCCCTCCTGGCTCCACAAATGAGCCTCTCCTCCATCTCCGCACTCGCGGATCCACCTCCGGCCATCCCCACGCATTTCGCTCAGAGCCAACACACCCCATAGACACGATTCGCCCCGCCCCGCCCCACCCCGCCCCGATCAGACGCTCTTCCTCCCCTCAGCGACCTGGACCAGCTTGATGAGCTTCACGCCCATGTCCAGCGCCATGCCGAGCGGGAAGAGCAGGAACGGGATGTAGCTCCCCAGCAGGTTCGCGAGCTCCATGGTGCTCAGTGGCGGGGTGGACTTGTCGGTCAACAGCGCGTTGAGGGTCGGCACGAGGGTGGTGGCGGTGGACGCGCCGTACGCTAGGATGAGCGCTGCGGGAGTCAGCGGGGTTATCGCTTGTCACGGGCTCCTCCAGGATACATCGTATAGAGATGCCGCGCATCTTCTCGAGAATTATCCGGACACACCGGATGTAGACGCCATGTAACACGGGGTCTACCTGGTGCTGGATGTGATGGAATGGACTGGTCGTGAATAGACCCATCGTGACGCACGGTAAACACGCTTGTCATCTGCCCATCCCGTCAGCTCAACCCAGGCATTTGCGAGGACCGGCAGTACCGCTCGCTGCTCACTCTTGTACAGCCCATACGCGCCAATGAAGAAGCTCGGGAGCTGTACGAACGCCTCCATCTTGAGGAAACACCTCAGCCAGTCCCACGCGGGGTCGGGGGACATTGCGCCGAGGATGATCGGGTCCCGGGAGAAGGTGGTGTACCATTTCATAAACGCGGGGAAGGGGGTGGCGGCGAGTAGGGAAGGCGGGTAGAGGGATTGGAGGTCGAGCGTGAGTGAGATGGGCTGTGGGCGGGGCGCAGTGAGCAAAGGGTCATCACTTCTGCATTTGACATTGCAGTCCGGTGCCGGTGCCATACTCACGATGTGAATCTAACGCGAGGTCAGTCACGTTGCGTCCCGCTGTTGCGTGTCCGTCGTTCGCTTCCTCGCCACCCACACCACTCACCACGAAGAACCAGAACCAGACCTGCTCGAGGCGCCTTCCTGCGAACTGTGACATGCTTGCGGGGAGCTGTGTGCTGCGGACAAGGACAGGAAGAGGAAGAGTAGTTGTCGAGAACCAAGTCGATCAGCGTTGCGCGTCTGGGCGTTCAGGGGGTGGGTTGTGTCACGTGATTCTCGCGCGTGGTGACGTACGAATCGGTCGGGTTTCGGGGTGGTCGGCTGGCTGCGTTTCGTTTCAGAAAGTCAGAGGTCGAAAGCGATGAACACTGCACAGCAACCAAAGCAACCAAGCGAAGTAAGCCGCTCAAGCTATATGCACAAGACAAAGGTCAATCTTGCTTCTGCATCTGCATCGATACATACCCGAGGAGGCTTCACACTCGCTCGCATACACAAGTATCACAAGCACAACTCCACCTTCCCCTGTTCAACTGTCAAGTCGCGCGGCCACCACACACCACCCCGTCACGTTTCCGGGGTGCGACGACGGTCTCCCAGCCTGGCAACGACTTGTTCACGCCGTTTCAGCGTTACAGCTCCTCACACACACAGCCCTAGCCCGTTGTTGCCGTCGCTATGGTCAGCGATCCCCGAGCCGACCCGCCCCACCCCGCAGTCGGCGGCGGCTCCATACCGCCGTCATACGACCCCCCGGACTATTCCTCCGCTCCTGCCGGACCCATCGACTTCTCATCCCCATCTCCTGTCTCCATCACTGATCCTCTTCCACTCCCTTCCGCTCTCTTGCCCTCTCAGCCGAGTCCCACTCACCTCATGCCGTCTCCTATCCCCACGTCGGTGCCGATGCCATTGCCTGCTGTCGGCGAGGGCTCCGGGATGGATATCCCCCGCCGACGGTCCGTGGCGGAGACCGACGTCGGCGACCGGACGTCCTACCATGCACCTAGCCGTATGTCTTATCAATCCGAGTACGACCCCGACGGTGCTGCGGGCGGTGCGTCTTCGCAGTCCCTCGGACCTTGGGACTCTGCTTCTCAGCGCTCCGTGGCCCCATCCGCATACACCCACGATCCATACCACGACCCATACTCCAACCCTTTCCCGATGCCCGCGCCGTCCTCCGCTCCACTGTCCGCCGGCCCGCCGCGGCATCTCGCCAGCAAGCCGTCGAAGGCGTTCTCCTCCGCGGGGCTGTCGTACATAGACGAGGAAGGGGCGTACTACACCTCCCCCGCGACCCGGCCCGCGTCGATGCTCCTCCCGAACGAGGAAGTGGAGATGCGGGGTCTCATGCCCCACGCAGCGGGCATGGGTGGGGATGGCATGGACGGGCAGGAAGGGTACCGTGGCAAGTTCAACGAGTACGACGAGAGTCCGTACCCCTACCCCCCTCTTGAGGGGAGCGGGAAACCAGCCTCCCCAGGGAAGTTGTATGATTGGTTACTCTTCCCCACGGGTCTGGATAGGCTGCTGGGAATGTTTGGGGTCAAGGGAGCAAAGGCGCCGCTGGAACAGGCAATCCAGCGGAAGCGAAGAGGTCTAGGCGGGCAACGGTGGCCGGTAGCAGCGTGGACAATGGCGATAGGTTGGTCCCGATTCCACGCTCCAGAGTCTTTGAATCTCGCTGACGGCCACAGCGATGACCGGCGTGATGGCGTACGAGCTGGTTGCGAATAACACCTACACGGGCAAGCCCATCGCCACCAGCCCAAGCTTCAACTACATGATTGGCCCTACGTCCGAGGTGCTCATCCGGATCGGAGCGAGGTTCCCGCCGTGCATGAAGTACGTGGAGGAGCTTCCTCCGACATTCGCTCTGGCATGCCTGAACGACACGTCGAGGTGAGTGACTCTGGCTCTGTGTCAGGTCAGGACGCAGCAGTTCGCTCCAGTTTGTCCCAGCCTCGCTGATGGTGTACCGGTAGCACCCCGACCACTTCGTGCAGTATCGAGGATATCTGCGGACACGGCGGGTTCCCCTCCGGGACTCCAGACCAATCGTGGCGCTTCGTCCTCCCCATATTCCTCCACGTCGGAATTGTCCACCTTTTGCTCAACATGGTCGCACAGATCACGGCGGGAGCGCAGGTGGAGCGCGAGATGGGCACGGTGCCGTTCCTCATAGTGTATATGGCTGGGGGGATTTACGGGTTCGTGCTGGGTGGCAACTTTGGGAGAGTGGGGATACCGAGTGTGGGAGCGAGTGGGGCGTTGTTCGCCACGGTGAGTTTGTACCTGCAAAGTGGCATCACGCACACTGGGACGGCGCGGCGTCGACGCGGGCGATGGCTGGGATCAGCTGATATCGGATAGAACGCTTGTGTGCTGGTTGACCTGCTACTGCACTGGAAGTACGAGGAACGACCGAAACTCAAGGTGAGTGTGGAGTCTGTGGGCTATTTCCTCAGCGAGCGCATCTGAGCCAACTCCCTCAGGCGTTCTTATTGGCCATCGAGTTCCTCCTCGGTATCGCCATCGGCTACATGTGAGTGACAATCACTGTCTCCCTACAGTCTCATTCTATATAAGGACGCAGGCTCGCTGCGCTTGACCTTCCGCACGCATGCACATCACTCCGACATTCGGCGTGCAAACGCAATTGCCATCGCTGGCCGCGCTGACCCACCCGCGCAGTCCCAACGCAGTCGACGGCCTCGCCCATCTCGGCGGGTTCGCCATGGGTCTCCTCCTCGGGTCGATCCTCTACCCGGCGATCCACGAGACGCGGCGACATCGTCTCATCACGTGGGGATGCAGGATCGTCGCTATCCCGCTGATCGTCCTGGCCTTTGTCCTGACCATCAAGAACTTCTGTGCGTTTCGCATCGTCACGTTCACTTTCCCGTGCTCTCCCGACGTTTCTTCGTCGGAGAGTTGTCTTCGGCGTTCACAGGCTGACGTGCGTGCTTTTTTTAGATACCGCTGATCCTGTAAGTCCCTCGGTCGATTGCTGGGACATGAGAAACGGAGCTTTGTCGGAAATCGTGCTACGAGCGCGCCGTGCCGTGCTGATACGTGTTTCCAGAATGCGGCTTGCGAATGGTGTCGCTACCTCAGCTGTTTCCCTCTCAGTTCGAACGACTATTGCAAGGGCACCGTGAGTGGACAATCTACCTTTTCTTTCCGTCCCGCTGGTGAGCCGTGATCGACGCACGATGAGGTCGACCGAGAGCTCTCTGGAAACGCGATCGAAGACTCGAACCGAGCTGATGGCTTGCAGGGCATCACTGTCACCAATACGAGCACGACCAGTACCCGACGATCCTGGGACTTGCTGTGAAACCAAACGAACACGAGTCGGTCCGCGACTTGGGAATTGGCACTGTGTTCACAATCTACATCCTGCATCACACTGAGTGTTAGAGTCATTAGATGTCAATGGACAATGCATTGTAAGATGGAGCATTCATCTTCGGACTTCCGATCTCCGATCGCTTTACAACATGCGGCTTTTCTTACAATCTCCCCACCTGTCGCGCCTAGTCCGCCGAACATCCAAGTCCTACTGTCCCACCTCTGACCGTCACTTCCCTTCCACACATGCACCTAGCACCATTCAGCTTGACAATTCCGCCGGCATCTGTTTTACTTGTGCTGTACAGTAACTCCACTTACCTGGACGCAGTGCACACCAATGCGGCTGGAGCGGCACCGCCCTCACCCCGCTCTCTACCATCCGGTACCGAATATCGTGCATTCTCGGCAAGGCTTCCACCGAGCCTGACGACGAGTCAACCCAACTCGACTCAGATTCGACAAGGATCATCGACCCTCTTGGCTCTTGCTTGCGCGTCATGCACTCACTCCTCGGGAACCTCCCGCCGCTGGATCCCGTCCAGAACAGCTCCGCAACGGCAGCGGCACGGGGCCACATCACCGCCTCGAAATTTGTCTCGTCCGTCTGCTCGGCCCAGAGCGACGCTTGCCCTGCAGAGGTGGCACGGTCAGTTCAATGCTGTCCATCAAGAGTCTCGAAGGATTCCGTCAAAGACTTCGAAGGGAATACAGGGGCAACTTACCGCCCATGACTAGCTCTTTCTGCGCTTCGTCGACGTTTTCGTACGGGTTGAACCTGGCTGATCAGTACCCATATCGATGTAGGTCACGCTTCCTCCCATCCGAATCGACTCGTGAGTGGCGAATTTGTGTCCCAGATCGGGGCACCCCGTCGTAGTGTCCACTCACGAGTACATCCTCGCCCACGACTTGAACGGGTCACACCAGCTATTCCCTCCTCCTTCTTTAGCGATCCATCCGCCCTGTCCGCAGTCCTGGCGAAGAATCCCGATCAGCACTTGTTCTGCCCCGTTCATGACAGAGGCCAGATGCTTCCCATGAAGAGGTTCGATGCAGTGAGCGATCCGCCACTGACGAGGTAGAAGTAATCCGCTGGGGCATGGACGATCTTGTATCCTCTATCGAGCACCGCACGCGCGTCCCTGCTGTCTTTCCAGATGTCTACAATGGTGTCTCTCGACAAGGACCACATCGGGCCATGGTCAAGCACCTAGATGCGATTTGAGCGACTAATCCAACCGAGGCGATCTTTTGTGCTCAGAGCTCACCATCTCCTGCCAGACAAGCGGCGTCTTGCCGAGACCGATCAGCGTTGCGTGCGTTTTGCGGGTAAAGTCGTCGAGCGCCTCGTCTAGTGTCCACCCGTTGCGGTCCAACAGCTCCTTTGTAGGCTCGTCCTCCATCTACGAGTCGACGTCTCACGATCAGCAACGACCACGACCATTTTCACCCGGCATGCACCCGCACCAAGTGCCGAGGTGCGTCGAGACGATCACCGCACCCACCATGCACGCCACGTTGAGCTCGTCCCCGCCCGTACTGAAATACCGACTCCCACTGAGTCCCGCCGAAGCGGTGAACACCCCGGAAACGAATTCCGCGACTCGCGGATCGGCGAAGCGCAGCTGGCCCGAGGGAGGCTGGTGCGCGTACGTGTTGAATGGGGTGCGCTCGTAGCATGCTATGAGGTCGGGATGGGATTCCGCTACGATGGCGGTGTGGCCCGGGGTGTCGATCTCGAGGACGACGTCGATGCCGCGCTGCGAGGATGCGTGTATCAGCAGGATTCGAGCGCAGGAGGTCGAAGTCGAAGCGAACGATCGTCGTGGAACGAGGAAGAATCGAAGGAAGGATTTCTCGACGGAAGGCATGCTCCTGTTGGAGCGAGCACGCTGCACCCACCTCGCCAGCATACCGCACAACCATCCCCACCTCGTCTTCGCTGTACTTCTGATGCGGGCCGTACGCCCCCCGACCAGCAAGTTGGGGATACGCCGCCAAGTCAAGCGGCCACGAGTTTGAATCGGTGATGTGCCAGTGGAACACGTTGAGCTTGACCATGGCCATGGTGTCGAGCATCTGCACGAGTCCGATTAGCCACGCATCGCCGACACGTCAGTGACGCGCCATAGCCTTGGCGTTAGGTTAATCAGTCGCAAGCTTTGTCGACTTGCCTTGACGATCGACGGGACGGAGAAAAAGTTGCGCGAGGTATCGAGGAGGACCGCCCTCCACCCGAAGCAAGGCTTGTCATCCACTTCATAAGGTGCGAACGGGGCGTACACCCTGCGCTCCGTCTCTGCACTTGTGGAGGGAGTATGCTGGTCTTGGCGGGTCCCTTGGGAGCCAGACGAGCCGAGTGGAAGCTGCTGCGAAGCGGCCAGACTATCTGGTCGACTGAGAACGGTGTATGACGTCCCGCTACCCCCGTGTCCGGACGGATGGGATATGGGGACGCTGTACCACAGCTGCTCGAAGGTTGTCAGACCGCGGAACAAGCCCAGGGCGCTCTGGGCTGATATCGAGGCGGGCCCGTCGAGGGGGACGATTAGGCGATAGGCTTCGAGCTCGGGACGGGACTCGGCGGGTGCGACTGCCGAGGAAAGTATGGAAGGGACCTCTTTACCTCCACCGAGGGCATCGGAGTCAAGAGCAAGGTACAGCGTTGTGAGGACGTGCTCGCATGTTGCGAGGTCGTCGGTCGAGTTGTCCTTGCTCCTCGAGAAGAACTCGCGACCAGCCGTAGGTGATAGGTACGCATGTCTGTGGTCCTTCAAGGCCGCTTCTGTCCTCTTCACAGCAGCCTTGAGGTCGTGAGGCAGGGGAGACCCGGCCGTGTGCTCATCAAAGAGGATTCTGAATCCGGGCGAGAGACAAACGGGCGTCCCGCCATCCCCCGAGGACGAGCTGCTAGGAAGAGGCCAGACCGTGATCCGGCTCTTGGACCCTGCCGAGGCGGGCGGAAGGAAGAGGATCGCTGAGTACGCTAGCAGCGGGAGAAGGAGGGAGAGCGTCTTGAACGGTGAGTGCGCGAGCATGGTGAGGATCGCGCGGATCGCGCCGGTCGGTCGGAGGGGAGGGGCGTGTTTGTCGAGCTTGGAGGCCATCAATGTGGACGAGGTGGCGGAGAGGCTCGGTGAGGGGAGGCTCTCCTGGAGCTCCGGGGGAAGCGGGAGGTGTGATGAGGGCTGTCGATGTAGCATTAACTTGTGGACTGTCGAATGCTGTGGTCGCAGTGTGGTCGCAGTGGTCGTCGATAGCCGGGTCAGGTGGGGGAAGGCGGACACCTAGAGTGGAGGTGCCGCCGCTTTGGCCGAGGGCGGCGCGCCTAACAAAGCCATCAAACACCCAACCACCTCGTGCCTATTTGACTGTGGCATCTTCCACAGGCGTGCTGAGCGCCCCCAGCAAAACTCCGAAAACTCCGTTGCCGTGGCGTTGCGCGATTTTCTCGGTCGACGAATCATCACCGCCCAGGATGCGGCGAAGGCCGACGGCGACAGCGACGGCGAGGGCGATCAGCCCAGGATGGCGACCGAGAGCCCAGCCTCACGTGGAGTGGGAAAAAAATAGGTTTACCCAGGCGACGAGGGAGGCTCGTTTGTTTCGCCAAATTCATATGATCATGACGATGTCGTCGAACTAGCTGAGAGCTAACCAGGACCGTCAACATGAGCAAAGCAGGAGCCTCAGCAGGCTGTGTACGCCTGTGCCACTACTAAGCGGGCGCGAGGCTCGACTCCATGAATAGAATAGTATGACAAGCAATGACAAGGCCTGGGCAGCGACGATGCTGTCGTTGCGTCGTTGCGTCGTTGCGTCGTTGCGTCGTTGCCAGGTCGGCGCAAGGTCCAGGCAGCCCTGTGGCTTGGGTTTCGTCACACCCGTTCCTCGCCCATCGCCCATTTTCTCTGTCCAATCCTTGGATGCGCGTTTTCGTGTTCTCGAGTGTGCGTACCCCTGATGACTCCGGCTCGGAGCGCCAAAAGGGCTGGACGGATTAAGTGTCTGGCAACTAGGAGTCTCCTGGTGCCCGCGCCGGAAGGGCTTCCCGTTTTGGTCATTGGAATGGGGCGAGGGGAGCGGGCCGTACCCCGAGAGACTCAGAGCGAACCGCGAGCCCAGACGCAGAGACCCAGGAGCAGGTGCAAGAAGCCGGGGTTGAGCCACAAATGCATGACCAAGAGGCCTGAACCAGATTCTCCCCCCAGCCGGTTCAGTTTAGCTTGATCCACCACCACCACCACCACCACCAACACCACCATCGCGCGCATACACCAGAATCGACCAGAACCTCCCCACCCGCTTTGAAATCACTTTGAACCAATCGCCCGCGTAGACGTAGTAGTACGTTGGGGGCAAACAGAGCGGTGCGCGACATACAACTCCGTCGATTAGGACCGGCGGCCGCCCGTTTCCAAATTCTTACCAATCCTCTCCACCCAGCTTTCTCTCGTTGTTGGAGCGGTTCTGGCGGGGCGGTGAACGACTCGGCGAGAGCAAGACACGCGCGGCGTAGGATCGACGGACGTCTGGCCTTGGCGGCGGCGCGTTGGCGTGTTGGTTAAAGACCGCAAGGAAAACGAGCAGAGGAGCATCGCCCGTCGGCGGTAAGCACCAAAGCAAGGAGTACGTCCTCGCCACCACTATTACTCTCCCCAGCATATTCTGTCACCCAGTCCACCATCCCATTCCGCTTTCTGTCAGCCGTATATAGGTCTACCGTCTCTGACAAATCCAGGCATCCTCGCGCATCCATCGACTTTGTCACTGCATTGTCATCTCGAAACGGTTTAGGATCACCAGGTGAGTTATTGTCCTTACCCGTGGACGTGGTTGGTGCGCTGGCTGGGATGGACTTGGGCGCGTTGTTTTTACCGGGCCAATACACTCGGATCACGACCCATGCAACAGTCGAGCCATCGACCGCTCCACCCTCCTTTCTACGTCCCGTTCTTTCCCTTGCCCGACCACTGGTTCCCCCATGCCATGTCACCTGTTCACGATCGTTAGCTGACAAACACCTTGTTCATCTTGTTCCCCATCACCCGCCTCGCCACTCTGACCATCGCCATCACTGTGCATCGCATCGGTCATCCCACATCGACACACAAAACCTTGTCCCAGCAGTCATCCCCGGCGCACGTTCGATCGACGCCAACGAAACCTCCCTCGCCTCAACACGCCTCTTCGGATCATCGTCCACCGTCACCGTCCCACAGTTACACCACGACGACGACACCACCATCCCTCCCAATCCCGCGCGCATCCCCTCTTCCTCGCGATGATTGCCAGATTATAAACCCATCGCAACACCCCACCAGCGCCAGTGACATACTCGCCACCATCCCTTCTACTCAACTATCAACACCGTCCCACCCATCCTCGCACCCACCCATCACCATGCCCGCAGACGTGCCAGAAACAGGCGACGAGGACATCTTGCCAGAGGATACAAAGCCCGTACGTCGGCGTCGGCGTCCGCATCCGCATCCGCATCCGCATCCACATCCACGTCCATCTCCCTTGTTCCCTGCAAGCGCCTCTCATTCATTCCCGAGTGTCCTCGCCCAGGCGCTCGCTGACATGACCAGCTCCCGGCACAGGTCGTCCACGTCAAAGACCTCGCCTACCTCGACCCCAAACCCCACATCCAAACCCCTTCGCTCTCCCCATCCACCCATCCCGCGACTCCCGACTCGTCTGTGGAGCTTCACAGCCCTCAGCCCAAATCACACACACAGTCCCAGCCCCAGTCCCTGCTCCACCCTCCCGATGATCGGAATCACCTCGCGCCACCCGACGCGAACGTCAGCGTCGCCCCGACGCCGGGCGGGGGTTTCAACTCTGGCCCCCACTCGACCACCGCGACGGATGGATCTGACGCATCGCCGCAACCCTCAGGCGGGAAGGCCACGCCAGCCGACGCGGGCTTCCCGTTCCCAAACAGTGCGCAAATTGCTTTCCACGCATCATCCCATCTCACATTTTCTGACTCTACTAGTCCGACCGCTCGCATCCGGCGCAAACACCCCATCTCAGGGGGCTCTGCACGGGCTCAACGTGCCGCCCCCAGCTTCCGCTATGACCTCCGCGCCCATGTCCCGCGAGGCATCTGGCCAGCCCTCCCCAAGCAAGCAGGGTGAGGCCGCCACCCGGGCTGGTCGATCGTCTTCCCAGAGCAAGCCGACCATGCTCGGTGCGGGCGCTGAGAAGAAGTCGTTCTTCCACAAAATGTTCCACCACGAGGGCAAAGACGGCAAGGACGGCAAGCACGACCACAAGCTCGCGCTGGACATTCCCCGCCCGAACGGCTTTACCCGTGCCGGCAACTCGTCGTCTCGTCTCCCCAGCCCCGCTGCAGTCAGCCGCGATACAATGTCGCCTCCTCTCACCCCCGGCACCCCCCCGCCTAACACCTCTGACTCCGATCACTCCCGACCACCCTCTCGCGCGCCGTCCGTCAAGAAGACGCAAAAGGACCCGCACGCGCAGCCTCCCGCCGACTCGCGCTCAGACAAGCCGGGTCTCGTGCGCCGTCTGTCCCAGCGGTCGGCGTCGCACGGTTCTCAGCCCGAAGAAAAAGAAAAGAAGGACAAGAAGGCGGTCGCGACAGTCGGCGGCCAGCCCGTCGTAGTCGGCAAGAAGGAGGAGGTCGTCGCTGCTTCGGGCAACAAATTCACGCTCAAAGACCTCATCGGTCTGGGTGACGCGCCGAAACTTCAGCGGAAACCGTCTGACAAGGGTTCCGTCAAAGGTTCCGATCGCGGCTCGACCAAGGGTAGCGAGAAGGATTTCGGCGAGAACAACAGTACCGCCTCTCTGCTCAAGAAGTACGGCATGTGCGACAAGGCGGCGATCGGCAAGGGCGCGACGGCCGTCGTCCGCTTGGCTCACAAGTGGGACCGAAGAGAAGAGAAGCTTTACGCGGTCAAAGAGTTCAGGAAGCGAAGAAAGAACGAGACCGAGAAGGACTACGTCAAGAAGCTCACTTCGGAATTCTGCATCTCGTCGACGTTGCACCATACCAACATTGTCGAGACGGTCGACCTGGTCCAGGACGAGGCGCATCACTGGTGCGAGGTGATGGAGTACTGCCCCGGTGGCGACCTGTATGCCGCGATCAAGAAAGGCGGCATGTCATCCGGCGAGGTCGAGTGCACGTTCAAGCAGATCCTTCACGGTATCCAGTACCTCCATTCGATGGGTGTCGCCCACCGGGATATCAAGCCGGAGAACCTTCTCCTCGACGGCCGCGGCCATGTCAAGGTGAGTGCGGATGGTTTGACTCTTGACAAAAGATCAGTGCTGATCCGCGTAGATCACCGACTTTGGTGTTTCAGACGTGTTCCGCATGTGCTGGGAGAAGAAGACGCATCTCTCCAAGGGTCTGTGCGGTTCGGAACCGTACATTGCGCCCGAGCTGTTTGACCACAAAGGTGTGTTTTATCCTGACTTTTACAAGATTTTGCATGCTGACGTTGTTGCAGAATACGACGCGAGACTCGTCGATGTCTGGGCCGCCGCCATTGTCTTTTACTGCATGCAGTTCCAAGAACTGCCATGGCGCGTCGCAAAGCCCTCGGACCCGACGTTTGCGCAATACCTCGCCATGTGGCATCACAAGACGGATTCCGGCGCGCCTTCCCACTCGACCCCACCGCCGCTCAACAACCTCGTCCCCCGAGAATGTCGGCACGTGATCAAGCACATGCTTGACCCCGACCCGAAGACGAGATGGAGCGTCGACGAGGCGCTCAAGGACAAGTGGCTCGCCAGCGTGCCGGTCTGTGAGGAGGGTGAACAGTCCAACCACACGCACACGACGGCGGGGATGGAGATTGTCAAGTTCTAGTGCGCCGATGCGTTCCGCGCGACCGGAATCGGCGGTAACGGCCTCGATGCCCTACTTGGCATGCGAGGGAGGTGTTGGGTGGCATGTGTCTATAGGAGCGCGGTTGTAGGGCAGAGGACGCGGCCGTGGTACGCCGCACGCGTTGGCAGACAGATACAGTAGTGATGATGACTCTCATGATGACCCTTTCGCTTCGTTCGTGCTCTTTTTTTGGATTGTCCCTTCGTAGTATTATCGTACATCTGTGCTGCATACAATACATCGAGACGATGTCGAGGTTCTCGGGCACACAGTGAAATCGTGAACAGACCAGACAAAGTGTGCGTCGATTCATTTTGGTTCCGCCCCGCGCCCGCCACCCGGGACGCGCTCGAACCGGCAACGCCTCCCCCATGTCTCACATGCGAGTGAGCACTCCAATCCCATCTCATCTCGTTCATCTCAACACGTCTCATCTCGCCGTCAACACAACTACCTGTTCGACGCTACTGACCCGCTCATCAACGATAGTGCCGGATCGTTCTTGATCCTCATCTCTCAGCTGCACCCGTTGGCACAAGCCCGCGCAGCATCAGACACGCACCATGCCTCCCAAAGGCAAGAAGACCAAAGCAGAGGAGGCCCTCGACTTCCTGTCTAATCTCGACAACCTCGACGCGCCTCCGGCTCCTGGTGAATCCGCACCGAGCGGCGGTGCGGCCGCCCCACCTCGCTCTTCGACTACCACCGAACCGAGGGCTTCGACGGACAGCTCGCGCAAGCTCGAGGCGTCTGTGGAGCTCCCGAAGCAGGGCGAGACTGCTGCGAGCGCGGGTGCAGGAGCGGGTACGGGTGGGGATGGGACTGTGAGCGGAGGTGGAGGTGCTACCGCCCCTGCTGGTGGAGAGGACGATGAGGCTGCGAAAGCCCTGGCGTTCCTAGAGGAGCAGATCAAGACGAAGCGCGCGCCGTTATCTGTCCCGTCTTCCGTTCCGCGCAGTGCTTCGCCTGCCGCCGGTCCGGGCGCGAACGTGGGACTCAACGCGCCGCTTACGGGCGGGTCCGGCTCTGGGTCCGGCTCATCCCTCGAACCCCCGAATGTCACGAGCGCGGGCAGCAACACCTCGCCGCAGACGCCGATGACGGGATGGCTCAGCCCCAGCTCGTTCTGGTCCACCGCGAGCTCGGCGATCCAGAGCGCCCAGAAGCTCGCGGACGAGGGGTACAAGAAGGTCAGGGCGGAGGGCGTCCAGGGAGTGACGACGGGCCTGGAGGGCCTGGGGGTCAAGGGGATGGGGATGGGCGTGGATCTTGGGTCGTTGAGAAAGGGCGCGGAGGAGAGGTTGGCGGGGATCGCAAAGGGCGTGGATCTGGAGAAGCTCCGTGAGTCGCGGCGCTATCTGTCAAACTGGCTTTCTTCGCGAGAACAGGGTCGCGCGCGGAAGCGCGCAGCGGGCGCTGGACGTGGCCCGAGGCCTGCGAGTGGTCGAATCGCTCGTCCGCTGCCGCTGCCGATATCGCGGCCCCGCGGTCCCGGTCTCGATCGCATCAACACGACAGATATATGTCACCGTGCTAACGCCTACCTACCCAGGCCACGACCTCGTCTCCACCACGACCTCCACACTCACCACCATCCTCAACACGGTGGCCCCGCCGATCTCGGCGCACGAGACGCTCGAGCTCTGGCTCTCCCACCCGATGGTGGGCTACCAGGGCGTCGAGTCGGTGGTGTACCGCGCGTGGACGCGGGTGCTCGAGCAGACGGAGAGCGGCGAGCTTGTCGTCGTCTGGAGTGCGCCGCCGCAGGTGACTGAGACCAAGCGGGGGATGTACCCCGTCCAAGGGTGGGAGATCGGGTGGGAGGCAGCTGGGAAGGAAATGGAGGCGATCAAAGCGAGGGAGGAGAAGGATCCTCAGGGGAGGGGCAAGGAGCCGAACCGTGAGTGGACGAGCCCCGGCTGGACGTACCCCGACTAAGCGGCCCCATTCCGCTCCACTGTCATTCTTCGTCTTGTCCTCGAGATGGGTGATACATGGGCCAGGGATCTCCCTATAGGCACGGCTTGCTTATCATCCCGTCTCCCATTCCCCTCTCATTCATTTTCCGCGACTAGACAACTCAACTTTCGGCCCTGCTGACACTTGACCCCAGCCAACGTCCCCGTCACCACCGTGCCCATCTTCCTCCACCTCCAGCCCCTTCTCGCCCCCCTTTCCATCCCCGAACCTCCAATCCTCCTGCTCACCGACCCGGCCGCCTCGTCCGCCACCACCTCCACCTCCTCCTCGTCCAAGGAACCCGCAAAGCACCTCCACTTCATCATCTCGCTGCATGACCCGGCGCACTCGCTGCGGTTCACCACCACCACCCAGCCTGTCCCCGGCGATTGGCTCGAGGTGGAGTACGAGCAGAGCGACTGGGTCGAGGAGAGGCTTGTCGACGTGCTCAAGACGGGCATCGAGGTGATTGCGCAGGATGTGAGTGGTCCAACGTCAACGGCGGCTCGGTGATCCGGGAATTGTCCTTTCTTGCTGAGAAGCCCCCGCTGATGGGCTGCACAGTACGTGGCCACGCGCATGGGTCTCAAAGCCTCAAACGCCAGCCGGTCCGCCACGCCCGGGCCGAACAAGGGCGACGCGTCTTCCGCAGCACCAGACGCGGAGAACGCGGCGGCGGCGGAGGACTAAGTCCAGGCGGCGTGAAGCGAGACTGGGGAGGATCATGGTGTCGATGATATGCAGATACGAAGCCGGGTCGATATGGAGGTATGGAGGGAGATACGATGAGATGTATATATCCAATTACCCTGAGAGTGGGTTCCGGCCGGCGTGAGAAGCATGCTGCTGGAACGGGTTGCCCGTAGAAGTGAGGCGGAGGAGTTTAGCGGGGCAGGTATAGATACGATCATCTGCGGTCTGAGAAGGAGCTACTGGGGGTGGGAGGAGGAGCTGCGGCACGTCTGGAGCGTCGATTGGAGGCGCCGGCTCTGTTGGCAGCCTCGTTCTAGGTTGCGGAATGGGTTTGTGCTCTTGCTTCTGCACCTAATGGCGATGTGTAGGATCAATACGATCTATCCGTACCGGGCTCGAATAGCCTGGCTGTGCGCCACAGGCCGCGCCACATCCAGGCTTTGACAGCACGACGTTCCTTGGACTTGGACACGAACGAGGTTGTCTGTCCGGGTAAGGTGTCTAGCGGAGACACCACATGGGTTCGGCTTCATCCTGACCGAAATAACTAGTACACCATTTGAGGACCGGGCACCAGCGTCTGTATCGACCTCACCGGCCTTACCGTACTTCTATCTGCGGCTGCTCTCAACGGATGGCCCGGCGCTAGAGACTCCGCTGAGAAGTACAACCTCTGCGCCGCGGCCCTTCTTACAGTGCGATATACTTGCGCGCCCCGTAGAGTGTCGTGGTTCGGGAACCAACGCACCGACTCGCCTGACCTGCCTTCTGTCCGTGAGACTTGCCCCTCCCTCCCTCTGGAGCGGGGTGAGCGGGGCGAGCACCAAGCACCAAGATCACCAGGACACGACCACCCATCCGTGTCCAGTACCCGCAAAGCCACATGCCATGGGCACAACACCGGACCTACCCACAGTGGACACCAACGCCGACGTGTTCATTCGCGAGGAAACCCCCGCAGACGTGGAAGCCATCTATCAGCTCAACGTAGCCGCGTTCAGGACTGACGCCGAGGCGCGTCTGGTCGATTCCCTCCGGAGGAGCGGGGGGCTCATTCTGTCGCTTGTGGCGGAGTTGGAGGGGGAGGTGGTTGGGCACATCGGTTTCTCCCCAGTCACCATCACGACGACCCCGCCCCCAACCTCGACCTCGACCTCGATCTCGACGTCGGCTCCAGCTCCATCTCTGGAGGAGACGCTCGGCGCCAGCGATCGCATCGGCGTCAACGTCGGCGTCAGCGCCGGTGTTGGTCTCGCGCCCATCGCGGTATCACCAACCCATCAACGCCGCGGGATCGGCGCCTCCCTCATCCAGGCAGGACTATCCCACCTCCGATCCCGTGGTGACGCGCCGTTCTGCGTCGTACTGGGGCACGCGGACTACTACCCCCGTCACGGCTTCCTGCGGGCAAGCACGTTTGATATACGTTGGGAAAGACCGGTCCCGGAGGATATCTTCTTTGTGCAGGAGCTCGTGCCCGGGGGACTTGGGGGCGTTCGTGGTGTCGTACGTTTTCGGGAGGAATTCGATGGCGTCTGACACGACACGGGCGGGAAAGGCTAAGTGCGAGAGAGGCTAAGTGCGGGACAGAAGAGAGTAGATGGCGAAAGATGTAGTGCCATTGAAAATGCGACCAAGGCGAGCCAGTTGGAGATGGTGTAGACTTTGGAAGTGTCGCGTGAAACAGTGACGGGTCACAGGGAAGGGGATGTGCCGCTTCAGACCAAGACCCCACTCAGCGCTGTCCGAGCAGGCCGTGGCTTCACAATGTCGCCTGGGCACAGATACTTTGCGTCCCGTGGCGGAACAGCTGGCGAGCCCCCGGCATCTTGTCCCCGCTGTGCATTCCTTGCGACCAGAAGTCGCCTCACTCGCTCGGCTCCGTTCGGCGGCCGAGAGTGCATTCGACAGCACATACTGTCTAGCTCAGCATCCACCTCGAGCTCTCGGCGAGCTTGCTCACCTGACGTGGATGGTCCGAGTCCCCAGCCACCGGCGATTCAAACCCCGCGATGGACACAGCGATGACATGTCTATTCGGCTATATAAGCCGGTAGCAGTAACAGAAAGTCACGCGCGATCTGCTCAATCCAATCGACTCGCCCGATCCTCCCTCACAGCACGATTTTGAGCTCTTTGACGAGTCAGATAGCACCATGAAGCAGGTCCGAGAGTCCGATCTCCGGGTCAAGTTCAAAGACCTCCCGGAGACCGTGCAGGGGGGGTGTCATGCGCGGGTGTGGCTACCAGAAACGCCGCCCGCCGAACTGGGTGAGTGACGCCGGTACCGACGCGTCGGCTCAACATCGATATCGACCTCGATACGGGTCGAAGCGATTGGTCGTGGGACGACGCACACGCACGAGTCTCTCTGACCCCGCGCAGACGTCGTGATCATGTATCACGGTGGAGGGTGGACGACGGGGGACGACTGGAACGTCCCTTCGCCCGAGGTGGAGTATCTCAACGAGAAAGGGATCGTGGTTGTGGCGCAGCAGTACAGGTTGGCCCCACAGTGCGTACAACTCGGAGGCTCAAAGACTCAGACCTCGCTTCGCCTCTGTCAATTGTCTCGACACTTGTCTTGTCATTTGTGTCATCCGTTTTGCTGCGCAAGTCCAGACCAGTGGACTTGAGTTGGGACGATCTTGTCTCAAGCGCGAGGGTGACGGCAGGGCAAGACGAAGTCGTTGCGTCTGATTTGACTGTGGGTTGGTGTCACGTAGCAACGATCCTCGCCCGGTCGGGTACGACAGGAGTACGAAATGGCATTGGCTATGACAATGACAATGGCTATGGCTCACGCGTCCAGTGCCCGGTTCAAGGAGATCACACAAGACATCACGGACGGGTATGAGTGGGTATGGGCGCACCTCGCCCAACACGTCGGTGCGAGCTCGGTCCGCGGCGTGGCGGTTACGGGGTGGTCGGCGGGGGCGCACCTGGCTTGTCTCGTTGTGAGTTGGGACACTTGTCTTGAGACTCCACTCCGGGTAGAAACTCTTTCTCTCAGCTCTCAGCTCTCAGATTCCAGCTTCTAGCTCCCAGCCTCCAGGCATCAGTTCTCAGTCCTCCGCGTCTCCGCCGCCTTATCGCGGGTCGGTGTGCGACTTGCTCGTGTCCGTATTGTGGCGCAACCTCCAACCGAGCTGAGCATGTCAGGCGAGCGAAACCATCCGTCTATCCCTCCCCAAGCCCAAAGCCGTTATGGTGACCTACGGCCTGCTCGACGTGAACTACCCTGCGTACTCGCTTCCTATCCCCGAACCGGACGGGGATCTCGTACACAGGGCGTTGGAGGGGATGTGCGAGACGGGGGTGCCGCATCAGTGAGTCGGCGCTGAAGCAGCTGGGAGGGACACCCTTGAGAAGGTCGTGCTGATGCGGACAGACCCCCCGAGATCGTCACGCCGAGGGTCGCCTGGCTGCAGAATGTGAGGACTGTACGAGTACAAAGCTGCGCGAGAAGGGGTGCGAGCTTGGACGAGCAAGTTCCTCTTGATGTGTTTGGCGATCCCGATATCCTAGTCGTCCCAGCTTTCCGAGCTACTCAGCGTCGAACCCGCTGCAGATCGTGCCCTCGAGACCAAGTCAGGCCATCGCTAACACCACACCCATGTGTTTAGCAACTGCGCGACGCAACCCTCCTTCCCTACCTATACGGCGACCCCGCCCACCCCCTCCCCCTTCCGAGGACGTACAACCCCATAGCCCTCCTCACCCCCTCGTTCCCGCCCACCTTCGTCCTTATCGCCTCGGCAGACAAGTTGCTCGACCCACAACAATCCCGAAATTTCCGGGATCGGCTCCAAGAGCTCGGCGTTGTCGTTGGTTCGGCAGAGGTTCCGATGGAGCATGGCCTGGCGGATTTCGCGCCGGATAACGACGAGATGGAGAGCATGTATCGGCCGTGGTTCGAGCAGGGGATTGGGCCGGGGTTGGATTGGGTGGTGCAGAGGTTGAGCGAGTGAGCAGAGTGAGACAGAAGGACGTTACTCAGTAATTCATGCGATTCGAATGGGTGAAGGCGACGGATGATCTGGCCGTCGTTTGGACAATGTTCTGGCTGGGAGTGAGATACGAGATGTTGGTGTATCAAACGCCCGGGTCAATCCGGCAGCTTCACCCCAAACCCATGACTGGCGGCCTGATAACTCATCTTGACCTGCTTCCCCGCAAACTCCCTTATCCTGGTCTCGTACTCGCCTATCGCGTCGGTCGTCCACCCGTCCTCCGCCACCCCGCTCGCCAGGATCTGCGCCAAGGTCTGCGCGTCCCACAACGCGGTGTTCGCGCCGGAGCCTCCTGTGGGGGACATGGAGTGCACGGCGTCCCCGAGGAGCGTGACTCTCCGATCGGTCTGCCACTGCACGACCCCCCTCGGACTCGACGACGTCAGGCGCAGCACGGAGGTGTGTCGCGGGTCCTGGTGCTCGAGGAGGGCTCGGATGGTGCGGTCCCATGCAGAAGTCGCTTTGAGGGAGAAATGCCTCGCGGACGATCCGTCGCATGCGAGTAGGGTGGTGTCGTCCACGCCGAAATGGGGTGGGGTACCAGTCAACACCCAATGGATGTAATCTGGATTAGCACCCTGGTGGGTGAATCGCATAGCCTCAACAAAGAGGTTGAGTTGCCCGTTGGGATCCTTCGGGTCGACGACCAAGGCCATCCCTCCCCCCAGGGATGGGTGCAGCGCGATCTCGACATCCCGAGTGATAGGCGTGCGACCAAAGATCATCCGAGCGAGATCTATCACTTCCACCCGACCCCCGGTGAGCTGCGCGGCAACACGGGAGCGGATCCCGTCAGCGCCGATCAGGAGGGAGCCCTCGGCGGACGATCCGTCGGCGAAGTGGGCGGTGACGCAAGAGGGAGTGGTGGTGTACTTGGTGAATGCCTTGGAGTAGGTGATCGGCGGGTTCAGGTCGGTCATAAGGGCCTCGCGCATGACTCGGCGGTCTGCAGGGAGAGAGATGAATGGCTGTTTCTCGCTCGGAGTTCCGGGAGTAGGTTGCCCGGGAGGAGGACCATCTGGCATGTAAGCGATGATACGATACGTTGAACCCGACAAATCGTTGATCCCACTCTGCAGCGACTCGCCACGGGGTACTCACTGGCCGGTCCCATTCTTCCTGGGAGGTCTTGCCCCGTCCTCGCATCGATCCGTCCCGACGGCTTGACATTCACCGCGCAAGTCTCTTCGAACCGCGCAAACGCTCTGGGGGGGAGACACTCTCTCAGCGCGTCCAGACCGAGCTGGTGGATCCGGATACGGTACCCCTGGAATCGCTGGTCGCGGATCGCGTCGCGCTCGAAGATCCGGAACGGGATATGGTGTTTCGCGAGGGCTTGGGCGAGGGTGAGGCCGCCCAGCCCCGAGCCTATAATCAGGACAGGCAGGACAGGCAGGACGGGGCGCACGGGGAGTCGGGGAGCGGGAGAGGTCGCCATACTGAATAAACGGGGTGACGGGCGGTGTGGGACTTGGGGTGCTGCGCAAGGGTGAAAGGTGTGAAGGGCATCAATGCGAGGTGAAGCGACATGGGCGAGACTGGGATACTTCGAGGCGATCCCTTTACCAGTCGAGTACCAGCCATGCCTGACACGCATCTGACGCTGCGTCGAACACCGGAACAGCCAGACAGCCTGCCGTAGGGGTTGAAGCTACGTGGCATCGGCCAACAACAAATCATGCGCGTGCCGAAAGCACTGGCCCGACCGCGTCAGCGCGCCGGCGAGTCCCTCGAGAGACTCCCGGCGTTGCCCGTTATCACGGCGATAATCCGGCGGGCTGGATGAGATTCGGTGACGGCATGGTGCTCCCGATCACTACGGTGTTGACCATCCATCAGGTCCCAAGTCGTGGTTGAAGACCTGCATCCAGCCGGCCAGATGGTCCACCATGTTTCCAGCATTCCTGCCGCAGAGTCGCGGCCCAAATGGCGTTTGGCTATTCGGCATCGGGGCAATGGCGGAGAATAACCGCAGGAAAGGCGTCTGGCTTCTCGGGCCGATTTAGCCGTCAAAGTGAGATGCCATCGTACAAGAAGTAAAGAGGACAAAAGCATTTCTCCCACCCGCTGCACCTTCTCTCACTTCATATCCAGCTCGACACCCCCCTCAGCTCACTCTGAGACCCGTCGCCCCGTCGCCCCGTCGTCATGCGCTTCTCTTCATTCCTCGACTTCCTCCTCCCAGCGTCCCAGCTCGCCATATCCTCGAGCGACCCTCTTCAGCCGCTCACCATCTCCGCCCCGGGGATCAACGCGACCTTCATAGGCTACGGAGCGACGTTGACCCACTTATTCGTCAATGACCGGGAAGGCCTGCCGAGGGATGTAGCCGTGGGGTACGATACCCCGGCGGAGTACGTCCGGGACACGGAGACGAAACATACCTACTTCGGCGCGGTGGTCGGGTACGTGAACGCGCCTGTTCGTTGCCGGGTTGGAGTGCAGATGTTGATGCCCGAGTCAGTCGGTACGCCAATAGGATCAAGAATGGGACGTTTGTAATCGACGGGAAGAAGTATCAGGTGCCGACGAATGAGCACGGCGGCCAGAACACGCTCCACGGAGGGACCATCGGCTGGGATGCGGTGGGTTTGGGTCCTGTCGAAGTCCTGTACGGGTCCTGTACGGAGCCTGAGCAATGGAATGTGACCACGGGTTACCTTGTCGCTGAGCTGACGCTCGCCTCAGAGAGGATGGACAGTGTCAGAATACACACCCACGAGCGTCACGTTCTCGCTCCACGACGCGGATGGGTATCAAGGCTTCCCCGGCGCTGTGGTAGGTCCCAGCCCCATTCGCACCCCCCTTGACATGCTCCCGCTGGCATCGCACCCGTAGTGACATCGCTCACATGGCACATTCGGGAGTTCCGACTGACGATGCACCCTCCTCAGCTCAACCACATCACCTATACCGTCGCGTCCGACCCTCCGCGCCTGACCAGCCGGATCGTCTCGGTATCTCTCGACCAGCCCACGCCGATCATGCCGACGACCCACTTCTACTGGAACCTCGGCGCCTTCACTTCTCCTACCGTGCTGAACGACACGCTCCACCTCCCCTACTCGGACCGGATCATCGGGATCGACGGCATCCAGATCCCCACCGGCGAGGTCATCTCTCTCAAGCCGACGTCCGGCGCGCCACACCCACTGGACTTCACCTCGCCCAAGCAGGTGCATCTCGGCGCGCTGACGAATGGGTGCGGCGACGGCTGTGTGGGTATCGACAATGCGTTCATCCTCGACCGACCGGGCGTGGATCAGGCGGGCAAGGATCTGCCCATGCTCAGATGGTCCTCCCCCGACACCGGCATTCAGATGACCATGCGCACCAACCAGGGATGCACACAGGTCTACTCGTGCGTGTTCCAGGACGGGTCGATCCCCACCAAGTCCACCCAGCGAGCCGCGGGACAGGAGACGATTGACAAGTACGGCTGCCTCGTCATCGAGCCGCAAGAGTGGATCGACGGTGAGTAACTCATTTCGCACCAAGTTGGTCACTGCTGTGACGGCCAAGCTGAGCGCCGTTATAGGGATCAACCATCCCGAGTGGGCCCAGCTGCACAGGCAGGTGTTCGGACCGGAGACGGGCCCGCTCGTCAACTGGGCGGAGTATACCTTTGACACCGTTTAAAGGGTATTCGTGGCCGTATCAGGTGTGCAAGGCGCTCAAGGGGTGTGGCGTCGGGCGGGAAGCAAACCTGGCGGGGACGAGCAGCGTCGACTTGAGATTATTCAGCAGGATGCATGGGCGTGCTTGGAACACAGACATGGACCAAGTCACAGCCATAGGATGGCAAGAGAACCCCACGGTGCCACACTCGGCGTTAAGCGAGACCTTGTCGTTTTGATTTGATCCCGTGCATCCATCGCCCTTGGCCTTTGCCTTTCCCCTGAGCCTCCCCTCCTCCCCTCCCCCTTCCCTCCCCCCGGCCGTCCGTTTCTAATCTTCCTCGTCCTCATTGTCATCTCTCTCACTCTTTCCAGATCACCTATCGCTTCGCATAAACGTTCACCACCTCACGCATCTCCAACGACTCGTGAGTACACCCACCCTCACAGTCCAGCGTCATCGGATCAAACCCGCGCCCATCCCATCGCGAGCCGCGCTGACGCTCGGATGCGTAATCATTGCCACCTTCCACTACCTTCTCTTCATCTCTCCACTTTACACACCTCACTTTCATCTTCCATTTATAGGTACGACAGGCTATAGAACTCCCTCACCATGGCTCTGAAGCGCATTAACAAGGTGAGCACACAACCACCATCGGATTCTCGTCCGGGCGGATAGACGACGGCGCGGAGCTGGTCGGGCGTGGATAACCCGTCGTGCGGGCGTGCGGGGCGGTGCTCACGCGACCGAACGACAGGAACTCATCGACCTCGGACGCGATCCCCCAAGCTCGTGCTCGGCCGGTCCTATCGGCGACAACCTCTTCCAATGGCAGGCGACGATCATGGGACCCGTGAGTGACTCGACTTGTCGAACCGCAGCACGATCAACTGGCGTGACGTGATGCGAGAAGCGCCAAGCATGTGGTGGTAAGCTGACACATTTGGATCCAGGCCGACTCTCCTTACTCTGGCGGCGTCTTCTTCCTGTGAGTATACCTACCTGGGTCTTAGTTAGCCTAGCATGTACTGACGGTCGCAGCTCTCTCACCTTCCCCACCGGTATGTCCTTGTCACTATTCGCATAACCGAACGACCGCCTGCGCCTCGGGCATGAGCATGGGCCTCGAGCTCGATCCAGCTCTCCACTTTGGATGTTGACTGATCGGTGTCCCAGACTACCCATTCAAGCCTCCGAAGGTGTCTTTCACCACCAAGATCTACCACCCGAACATCAACGCCAACGGCTCGATCTGTCTAGACATTTTGAGAGACCAGTGGAGTCCTGCCCTCACCATTTCGAAGGGTCCGTGATTTTTCTCCATGCCTCTTCCACCTCGCGTCACTCCTGTCTTTCCTCTCCTTGAACGTACCCCGCACTACGCACTGTTGCTCCCTGCCTTCATTGTCGATTGGACCGTTGCTCACCGTCGCAGTGCTGCTGTCGATCTGCTCGATGCTGACCGATCCGAATCCCGACGACCCGCTTGTGCCCGAGATTGCTCATGTAAGCGTCTCACCTCGGACACACCGGATCGTTTCCGCACACCGCTGACCCGCGTTAGACGTACAAGACGGACAGGGCGCGCTATGAGGCGACTGCGAGGGAGTGGACGAGGAAGTGAGTGACACGGGCCATGCCTTCCTGACGATTCGCTTGCTGACGATCCCCAGATATGCGACGTAGACATCTTTGACCCCGTTCCGTACCTCCCTACAATCCTGTACCTCCGCGTCATGCGATCCTTCCATCATGTCATGCTGCCTCTACTGAAAGGTGAATCGGCGCGAGGCTCGTGGTGCTGAGGTTGGATCGCCACCCCTCGACATCGTGCCGTGCCGTGCTTCGTGCCGCAGAACTCAACGTGGCGTGGTACCTCATCTGGAGTGTTTGAGTGGCGGTGCCGCGGGGAAGCAGGCGCTATCAATATGTCTGCACCCCGACATTATGTCGACAGTATCAACTAATCTACCATCCTCATCGTGTTTCGCTTGTCCCCTGATGCTGCCATCCCTGCGCATGAGACATGAGCACCCCCTCGCGTTCCGCCTCACTCGCGGGGTCCAGTTGGTATCCCCTGTCCACGCGTCCTACTCCAGTCGCATCGTCGTGTGCGACCTGTCCAGTGGGGAAGGGGGTGGGGTAATATTCCGCTTGTCCACGGCTCTGGCCCTGGTTGGATCCTGCTGCACCGCGCTCGCTCCTCTCGCTCATGCTGACCGGTTCGCGGTCGTATGGCGGCGAGACAAGCAATTTGTGCGTGGGCATCGCGAACCCCCTGGTAGCGGATAGACCTGGTGTGGTCCTGGCGATGTGGATCACCCAGGACATCCACCCCAGGAGGAGTACAAAGTGCAGCAATGACAGGGCGGAGATGGCGATCACGACGGCGCAGACGCCGTTGCGTTGATAGGTGTATCGGCCGCGCGTGTAGGTCACGTCGTAGCACACTGAAGCCCAGGCGGCGATGAGCGCGGACCAGACGCCGCTGACTAGATGGGAAACGATAATCAGCACGTTGCACGTTGCACCTTGCTCCGAGGAGTCGACTCCGACTGAAACCGAATCGAGTACCACTCGCACTCACACAACCAAGCGATCTGCTGGATGACGAGGTACGCGACCTCGCCTCCGGCGTGGTCGAACGAGCTCTCCGAGTCGCGCGCGGACAGCGCGATCGCGGCGGGGACGTAGATGATCAGAGCGATACCCGCCGCGATGTGCACGATGAAGTAGACGATGTTGAATGCGAGGAGGAGGCCGACGAGGAAGATGGTGAGCCACAGGGCCATGTGGAACCCCTACGACGCGGCGTCAGCGGGGAGATCATAACTAGCACTCGCGCTGGATTGATTGGACTCGCAGCACCCGCCGCCGTGTACCGGTGGATGATAGTACACATGGGGTCCTCGGCGAGGTAAAAAGAGGGCCGAGTACGTACCATCAGGGTGTACCGTACCGCGGGGCGGACAGAGCTGGCCATGGCGTCGGTGTCGGCGGGGTGAGATGTGACAATGAGGTGTTGTCGATACGCCGAGGTTGCAGGAGGACGAACCGATCCGCAGTCAAAAATTCAAGATACGATATCAAGATATCAGTGGAGCCGATGCATGTGGCCTGACTGTTGATGTACTCGTATATATGTCGCCAAGACGACATGCACCGCAACGGACTACCCTCCGACAGACCAGAGCCCAGGGAGGACCAGAGCGATGCGATGAAACGCCTTTACGGTGGGTCCGAGTCGACCACCTCTCCCTCTCCTGTTCCTCCTCCTGCATCGGGGCGTGCCCCTTGTCCCTCTTCCTCTCCGTCGCCGCCGCTGTGTCTGTGTCGCCCTCGGCCTGGCTTGGTCGGCCTCTCCCTGTCTGTCTCCTCGAATTCCTGTGTTGTTTTGGCGCTTGTGAGGCCGTGACAGCAACCGTGGCTTGGCTTGGCGCAGGGTAACCGTCAGTGACTCAGTCTCGCTCGGGGCGGTGCGACGCGGGCGTGACCACAGAGCAAGTACTCGGTGCCGTGCCTGAGCCGGGGCCGAAACCGAAGCCGAAAGCCGGAAGCCATTTGCGAATGTTTGAGAGAACAGGATCACCGAGCTCCGTGGCTACGCTGCTACAGTGTGGTGGAGCATTGCCAAGCGTTTTAGACGGTTTAGACGTCATGCGCTTGCTTGCGTGCTCGGCGGAGTTGCGCCTTGGACGATGCACTACTACAGAGTGAAGACGAGGCTGTGAACGGAGCCGACGATTGTTGCCGAGATTGCGAGATAGGCGGGCCAGGTGACGTTTGGGTGGGGCTCAAACGTTCGTGGCGCCGCCGGGTGCGTGGATTGCTTGCCCGTTGAGCGCATCGAGCTCGTCGCTGGCTCACGCTGTGACCCCGCACATATCCGTGCCCAAGACAGTATGTGCATAGTTGTGGGTGTATCTCTTATCTCCCTACGCCGCCGCAGCCTCTCCGCTCTGCCTCTCCGTCGCCGATACCTCGTATCGAATCACCAAGTCCGGCAATGATATTCTGATATTCCTGTCGCAGACTTTGCACAGCCACATCCGCCCCGTCCTCAACGCTTCTCATCGCTTACTCCACATGCACAAGCACAAGCACGAGTCAGGAGCCACGTCTCGTGGCGTTTTGAGATCGATCACCCCAGCTGGACCCTATCACTGACACCAACACTGGCACTGGACAGCCGTGAATCGAAAGCGTGCTCAATGTCGAGTGTTGAGTGTCGCGTGTGGAGTGATCAACGGTGATGAAGCGTCTCGCTCAGATCCTGTGCTCGGGCGAGGTGAGTCGCGCCTGCGAGTTGAACGCGAGGTTGTTCTTGCCGCCCTCGATGTCGGAGAGCGAGTCCGAGTCGGGGTTACGAGCCTTGTTGTCGCCTTCGAAACCGGCGTACGGGCCCTGGGGGAATGTCAGTTGAGAATACGACGACACGAGCCACGAGCACAAGAGCACACGAGCACACAAGGCCACAAGGCCACAAGTCTCGGTACAATGCCGATGCTGATGCCACGCCGCTGCACTCACCTGGACGTAGGTCTCCGTCTCCATGGTCACCTGGATCTCGGTACGGGGGTTGTGTCGAGATGACATGGCGTAGACCTGACCCTGGTGCACGTGAGCTGGGCTCGAACCGCGCAACTGGCGGACCATCACACCACACCGCACCACACCCCACCGCACCACTCACCCCCGCGGTCTTGTCGTCGGCCACAGACTGCTGCTGGAACGAGATCCGGCTGTTGAGCGAGTACATGAGACCCATGGCGTACAGCTTGATCTGCATGTTCTGCGGCGTGTCAGCGTGTGTACGGCACCGCACCGGACCAGTCATCCAGGCATCCAGATCTGGCGGAAGCTAAGGGATGCGAGTGCACCCCGAATGTTGGCGGAAGGGGGGGAGGCGGGAACCTCGCTCACCTGGAACATGGCCCCGAGGAGGTTGCTGGGCGTGCGGACGAACTCGCTCATGAACTAGAGACGGATCAGCACTCGCTGACAGTGACGGTGACGGAGATGGTGACGGGGTGACAATGAAGAGTACCAAGATTGTTGACTCACTCCGATGGCGATGCAGAGCGGCGGGACTTGCGACTCGATCTGGACCAGGTCAATGAGATCAACGAAAGCTCGGCAGATGCGTCTGAGGCCGATCGGTTCACGGCGGAGTCGCAAAGGGACAAGGTTGTAGGCGCATGAGAATAGACGCCGCGCCGCACTCACAGTCATTCGGATGAGCTTGGTGACAATCTTGTCGGTGTGAGCCCAGCCGGTCTTGGATCGCAAAAGACCGTAGAGGATCGACACGGTAATGATCAGATCGGCGGTCATGATGGACGAGAGCCACACGAGCTCGGGCACTCGGACCTTGTCCTACAGTGGAGCCACCGAGTCAGCAAGGAAGGACGTGTCGCTGCGCGAATGCTTCTTTCCTCAGAGGGTGGGGCTAGGAGCCCACTCACTGCCTCAGCCACGGCGGCAAGGTTGGTGAAAATGATGAGGACGGCGAGAGTGGCGCCGACGCTAAAGCCATCAGCGTCAGACTATCTAGGCTATATGAAGCGGGGGTTGGGAACGCGTACGACATGAGACAAAGGAGCTGCGCGTGGTCAGCCGTCGTCCCACCAGGGAGGATTACAAATGTCTCACGAAGACGGCGATCGGGATAAGGATCTGGCGGTTGCAAAGACGGTACGCGCGGTAGGACATGAAGACCTGAGTTCAAAGTGAGCACGGGATTGATTAGTCATAACACAGAGTCCAGACTCACCTGGACGACGAAAGAGTTGAGCGAGTCGATGAACGGTGCCCAGGCGAGCACGCTGCGGGAGTCAGCTGGACCAGTTGCGAGAGGGAAATCAGTTGAAGGTGAAAGAGGGCTCACTTCGTCTGGGTGAAGGGAGCCCACAAGCCCTGAAGACGGAGGCACTCGTCAGTTCGATCGCTACGTGCAGTGGCTCTCCAATGTCGTGGAACGACGTCTCACAAAGTTCTGCACGTAGAGGTTCTGGACGAGGACTGTCGCCATCAGCATCAGCTCTATCATCCAGTTCCAAATGCACCCGAGGGAGAGAATGCGATACGAGTATGTATTGTACTGGCACATGTGTTCGAGGGGGGGCCGGCGCCACTCACAGATGAGGTAGCCGGTGAACGAGTAGTTGATGACCGCGACGGTGATGACGGTGGCGCGGACCCACCAGCGGTCGCCCTTCTGGTAGGAGAAGTAGGACATGACTAGGGAGCGTGAGCGGACAATGCATGCAGAGAACCACGGGAGCGAAGCTCACGCTGCATGGCGAGAACGCCGCTATGTGGGTGATCAGCATGGGCTCCGGTCGAGCGGGACACGGGGGGAGAACGACAGCGACGGTCAAGGTGCTATTGCGTGCGGCGTGTTGCTCTACCGAGAGATGCAGGAGGATGTGGAGTGGAGAAAATCAACTCACGCAAAGAACAGGTCCAAGATGATCGGCGCGAACATGACTCGGAGAGTGTAGAGCTGCGTTAGGTGTGAGCGGGCACCCAACCCAGCGCACGCCGCGCCGCCACGTACCTCCGAGCCGGCGAAGGACGCCGCGGCCTCAGCCTCAGGCAGCTGGGCACGAGAGGCGAGGTGGGAGAGGTGGCCGAGCATGGCGTGGGAGGATGGACTCGGGTTCAGAGGTGGCTCAGACAAGGTTCAGTTGTACGAAGGTTCGAAAGGTGGAAGTGGAACGTCGAAGCTCCGAGATCGAAGAGGCAGAGGGAGACGGACACAGGAAAACGAGAAGGGGGAAAGAATGGTGCGTGTGCAGTACACTACACCGGTGATCGAGGCTTGGAACAAGCCGATCGGTGGTTTGGGTCGAAGTGAAAGAGAGTGGAGTGGCTTTTGGAAAAGTACGATCGAGTACGCTGGGTACACGACGTGAGGTCAAGTCGAACGATGAGAGGAGGCGTTGTGGAGCTGGAGCGATGAGACAGGGGGGGATGTCACGCCCCGTTGCTGGGTATATATCCTTGCGACGGTTGACGACCTGACGACTGACTGTCAGTACACGCTGTAGCAGTTGCCAGGGTGGTCCAGGTCGTTCAGGGCGACGTGAAATTTGTCCAGATCAGGTGGACCAGGACCAGGTGGACCAGAGCCAGGTGCATGCCTTGATGGCATCAGCTCGCACCATCACCACCTCACCATCACAGCCACCAACGCCGTCCCGCGCCATCCCGTCCCTCGCCAGCGTGACGCCGGGCGCCGGAAAACGTTCGGAGACGGGGATCGAGACGGAGAGGGGGAGGGTAGTCGGGTTTGGGCGCAGCATCAGATGATGGAGGCGAGGCGAAGAGGCGATGAGGCGATGGAGTCGAGTCGATGGGGTCTGGACCGGGAGCGGAGCTGGTTTCGTTTCTTGTAGGGCGTGACAGGGACGTAACGAGGGCTACGACACCGCTACGTGGGGTCTGATCGTTCCTTGCAATGGAGGGATCAGATCGTGTTGATGGCGGCGACGGCGGTGATGGTGATGGTGATGGTGATGGTGATGGTGATGGTGATGGTGATGGTGATGGTGATGGTGATGGGCGGTAACGTGGTTACCTCGATAAATTTCTGCACATCAGTCAAGTAAGTATTTCGTTCAATGAACCATCGCGCGTGCAACCATCTTCACCTGCATGTCAGTACATGATTGGTTTCCTCGCACACGATATCCCACAGTGGGTACCGCTCGGATGAGCGACATGTCGATTCAGGTTAGACATCAGCGACTGTAGCGTAAGGGCCAGACGAAACATTCAGACTCCGACGCCGACGCCGATGCCGATGCCGACGCCGACGCCAATTCAGTGTCAAAGGAGGGTGGGTGTCTAGACCCAGTGATCCACCATCTCCATCCCAATCTCCATCTCGTCGCGATTAGCCCCTCCGTTCCTCGTACTGTGACTCACACTCCATCCTTTGGCACACTTGGTCTAACCCGCTGCCCGCTCTGACCTCGTCCCCCACGCTGCGCCGTCTCCGCCAGCCACGGATGGCCACGAACCACCGACCCACAACGACCCCCAAAACCACTTACCTCAACCATCATCACATTGCATACACCATGCGGGGCTCGCCCACGCCAACTCCTTTCCGATAGATAGTACGATAGTATGATATGTCTCGCCACGCACGCGTCACTCCAATGCACACATCCTTTGAGCTCCCCATTCCGAGCAGTTCGATATCCGCCTCGCCCCGCGTGCGACCACCCCCCAAAGGCCTGCGTCAACAACCCCTTCGCGTCGAGCTCGTTCGAGCCGGTGCAGCGCAGCGCAGGAGTTCCGGCTGCACTACACCTTTTGACTCTTTTTCTCACCTCCCACCACGGTCCCCCGTATCCCCTACCCCTTCTCACCCTCTGCTCCCCACCCCCGCCCCTCACCCCGCACCCCGCACCCCGCTCAGACACTCTCCGCCTCGGTGAGCTTCGCGCGCGAGTCGTACCCAACAGCAGGACCCATCTCGATCGACTCGTGGCTGTCGTCGAGGTCGGTCACGCGGTTCGTGTTGCGGGGAGTGGCGATCTCCGCGCCGGTCTGCGGTGGGGGTCAGTTGACTTGTGGGACTCGCGACGGCGAAACGGAAGACGCGGCGCGCGTGTGGAGGGATTCAGCCGGAACCGCGCGCACGAGGGGAGCGAAGGAAGGTGAGCACGGATGTAATGGGGTGACGAGGGGACACGGAGCGTGCTGTCAGAGTATCGCGCAGAATGCCACACTCGCTCGCTCGCTTCGCTCGGACCGCGCCACTCACCTGGTAGTACGTCTCCGTCTCGACATGCACGGTGATCTCAGCTGGCTGGTTGCGCGAGTACTCGCGCTTGGACGTGCCGTAGATCTGGGCGCTCTGCGAGGGTCAGCGGGGGCGAGGTGGGGGGGATGGTTGTTCAGGATGGTGATGCGGTCAGAGGGAAGCACGGGGCTGGACCGACTGGAGACGCTGGAGACGCTGGGGCGGCAGGGGTGCAGACAATGAACTAGAACAGGACGGTGTGCACGCTGCACGCGGTTTGGTGACGAATGAGGAGTGGGTCCGTGGACAGCACTAGAGAGCGCGAGCAACACGTCCAAGCCAAGAGAAACACGTCGGCCGAGCCGAGTCCACTCACGCCGCTCGAGTACGCCTCGGTGTTGCCCGACCTAAAATGGAGGCGGCTGTTGAGGCACACGAGGAGTCCGACGGTGTACGCTTTTGACTGGAGCGCCTTCGAAATGTGAGCGGGCGGTACGAGTGGTACGAGTGGTACGAGCGGTACGAGTGGGCGGAACCTTCAACCGGCGTCACGTCCATCGCCGGTATACAGTACTCATCCGTCACATCATGTGGTGCGCGGGCGCACGACTTCATTCACACGCGGGACTCGGCAGCGCTCACCTGGAAGACAGCGCCGAGGAGCGAGTCAGGCTGGACGACTGTAAACGTCAACCACGTCAACCACGTCAACCACGACAACCACGACAACCACGTCAACCACGTCAACCACGTCAACCACGACAACCACGACGACGTTAACAAGAGCCCCGCAGACGGTCGCACGGCAATTGGGACGCCACCGGGAGACGTGCCACTCACTCCACTCGGCGACGTAGCCGATGGAGAGGAACGTCGGGGGCAGTTGCGCTTCGAAGGTGAGGCGGATGAGGCGGGTGACGAGCTTGTCGGTGTGGGCCCAGCTGGTGGTGGGTCGGTATCAGCTCTACTCGGCGCTCGGCGCGGGAAACGCTGGACTTTGCGCACGATTCGGCACGGGACGAGGAGCGAGCTCGACTGGAATAACGGGATGGATTGTACGTCGTACGCGGCAGGGTGGTGAGGTGGTTGGAGGGATGGGGAGGGATGTGGAGAGGCAGCGGAAAAGGTAGGGGTGGCACGGGGGCCAAGGCCCGAAGGATGGTGTGGATAGACGAAGAGCACGCACCCAGTCTTCGACCGGAGGAGACCGGTCAGAATGCAAGTAGCAATAATAATGTCGGCGGCGGTGGTACAAGCTAGCCAGGCTGGACGAGTCAGCAAGAGGCGCGACCACCGCGGCAACCGAACGCGAGCGCCGGAGCAGAGCAGCGGAGCAGCGGAAAGGGGGATGATGCGCCGCTGCGTGTACGTATACGTACTGATGAGCGGAGGACCCGTCGATGAGGCCTCGAGCAGACTGCCAGCTCGATGGAAGAGGATCTGTGGCTCGGGTCAGCGACGTCGAGCGACTACAGTGGAAATTACAGGGCAGCAGCGACTACAGGGCAGTAGTGACTACAGGGCAGTAGCGACTACAGGGCAGTAGTGTGGGATGGTGAACGCACCTTTACGCCGATGGTGCTCGCGAAGCTGCAATGGGAGTTAGGTCAGGCAACGATACCTTCTGTCTGTGACATTGACGTCGGTCGCGAGGGGCTCACCCGGTGGCGATGAGGAGCTGGTTGATAGCAGCTGTCAGCGCAGCGCGAAAGGACGATCGATATTGTGAGAAGTCGTGATGCCGCAGCGCAGCGATGCAGGGTCACCGCGAGACCGCAATGGAAGCGAAGTGTGAGACGCCGGACGTACAAGTATCGGAATCAGGATAATGTACCTCCCACCAAGAAGGAGGAATGCTGAGCGAGCTCATCAGTACGTATACAGTACGAGTACTGTCCCGCCTCGTCTTTCTCGGAACCAAGGAGACTTCTGTGCACCGCAACGTGTTGGAGCGTGCAGGTGAAGGACCAAGACTCACCGCGATGGGCGAAGAAGAACTGGACGGCAGAGACGGTGAGCGCGTCGAGGAGCGGCATGTTCTCGAGCCACCTGGGGTGTAGGCATTAGCTCGGGTCAAGACGCGAGGTGCCAGAGACGAGGCGCAAGACCCCAGGTGCAAAAGACGAGGTACAAGACGCGGACGCAAGACGCGGATGCAGGACGATGTGCTCAAAGCAGAGCAGAAGATGCTCGCTCACGTCGGCTGGAGCCACGGTCTGCAATATGATACCGCATCAGCGTGGATTCTATGGACTCTGTGAAGGACGTGGAGAATCACTCACAGCCAGTAACCGAAGTTCTCGACGAAGAGGTGTTGAGAGAAAACCCCTTGGGACTGATCAGCGCGTGTTGATTGGGGTTGATTGGGGTGGAGGAGTATGGCTGACGTACAGTAGTAAACGGTGACGACGACGTTCATCATCTATTGATTTGATCAGCGGTGTCTTGTACTGCGCAATATCAAGTAATCGAGGCAAACTCGACCCGAGTTGAAGAGGTAGAGTCGGTGTCAATTGATCAAGGGAAAATTGACTGAGATGACGAGGTACATAGGGTCGAAGCCAGTCGAAAAAGTCGATGGGAGATTCAGAGGAGAAAGCCAAGAAGTCGAACAAAGATCGAGACGAAGTAGGTCGTGATCGAAAGGCAGAGTCGGGATCAAGTGATCAAGTCAGGGAAACACGGACTCACCGCAGTGTACGCGACGATGCACTTGACCCAGAACCTATCGCCGGACTGATACCTACAGTACGATACCAAGCCCTCAGCACTATGCGCACGGACAAAAGACTTCGCCCGACTTACGTGAAGTACGTGTTGACCTGCATGGCGAGCACGCCGCTGTACCAAGTCAGTACTCCTCAGATACTTGCAGGAGAGCAGGTAAGTATTGTAGAGGCGCTGACATACGCTAGGAACGTGTCGATGATGAGAGGGGCCATCTGGCAGCCTGGGGATTATCAGTGGGTGTGCGGTGTGTCGATAGAGTGACAATACGATACCCCGGACGAGATGGCTCACCGAGCATGAAATGCTGCGAGATGAGTCGTATCAGCGTCGTCCGACATGTGGTCGGTTTACAAGCAAGCAGGCAATGTCATGCGATGAGGACGATAGGGCGAGAGGGAGAAAGGGAGAGAGGACGAGAAGGCGAGAGGACGAGACGGGGTGGAGTGGCAAAGGAAGGCAGGGAAACACCACGCACGGCTTGAGGCGCGAATATCGCGGCGGCCTGGGTCTCGTTGAACCCGGCGACCTCGGTGAGCATGGCCGGAAGACGAGCGCTGTGTAGCCGAGGAAGGTGAGAAGGACGAGCGAAGATGTGGTCAGCCCCAATGGAAGAGGAGCGGATGGAAGAGGGAAACACAAGGAGATTCGAAGCCACACGACGACGCGCGGTGGCCGATTATCGATGGGGGATGAGCGGGATACTGTCTGTCTTGAGATGCAGGATCTTGCGCGGCGTATAAGTATCCCAGCGGGTCTGTCTACACCCACGGCACAGGAGAACCCGTCGTGATGAGTGAACGATCAAGCGCCTCGAAAGGGATGCGACAGCGTGGTTGCCGGATTGTCGCGATGCAATCCATCTCGTCTCGACGCCCACTGTCGTCTCCGTCCCTAGAATCGGACAAATTTAGCTCGTACCACCCGCACTGTACCACCCGTACCACCCGTACCACCTTGCACTGTGCGCTACGACATCATCTTATCCCCCGAGGCTGATCAAGCTGATCAAGCTGATCAAGGTTCAAGCTTCTCGGGCGAAAGGGGAAAGGAGCCAGAAAATGGAGTGCAGTCCACTGCCGCTGCCGTTGCTTTGGCGTTGGCGTTGCCGCTGCCGTTGCAGGGGATCAGCGACCCGTCCCTCCTTTCGAACGCACTTTGGGTCCTTTCGTGTCCCCTCCCCAGCGTGCCGGAGACAGAAGCAAAACCTTGTGTCAGTGGTCCGTCGTCGGCGTGATGGTTGATGCCTGATTCCGGGCCCACTGTTGATCCAAGGAGGGTCCCACACTGCGGCAAGTAGTTCTGGCTCAATCCTCCGCAGCCCTGGACAGCGCACCGGCCGCCGCCACCTCGCTTGGGACGGATCAGACCGGATCGCCATACCGCGATATTGGGGCTTGTGCTGACGCCCAAAGTCAAGGCATGACAACATCAGCGGAGGCTTGATCGACAACCAAACGACGAGCACCGAGCGACCGTAGAGCAAGTCGAACGTGGTACATAGGTACCCGCGACGAGTTTGCCTCCGGGTGACATGGACCCGGAAGAAGGAGGGGTGGTCCTTTGGTCTGTTCTGCGGCTGTGTACCGCGGAACTCGTGGCGGATCAGTGATGGAGCGGACTCGGGCGGTATTGTAGCGTTGTCAGTTTCGCTCAGGGAGTGGACCATCTCCGTGGCATGCGATGATCAGACCGTTTGTGTGGCCAGTCCATCTGACAGTCCATTTGGTCAGCCCATCTGTGATTCAGTGAAAGCAAGACCACTGCAGAGGACCTGCGCGAGTTCAATCCCGTACCTTGCTCGAAGTTGCTCCGCTCGACTCGCATGATTCGAGGCCATTCGAGGCATGTCCTTTGGGCGTTGGGTGCCGCGCACTCGCCTCGTCGCATGCACGAAGCGCCATCAGCTATTCGACGCCCTGAGGTATGGCTTAAGCTATGAGCCTCTGAATGGACCGCTGGGCCGCTGTCCCGCCCCCCCTCAGAGTGGGAAGACTGTGAGGGCTGGATTGTATCGGGTGACATCTCTTCATCGAGCCGAGCCCATTATCGTCCGAATAACGTCTTCTCGATGAGCCCGAATAGGATCGGCACCATCGTCGTTGCCAGTAGTCCTATGCCGGAGTATACCCCCACCTTGGTCAAAACTACGAAGCATCAGCCCTGTTCCGACTAGCTCGCCCGGGAAACATGCGTGCGTCGTTGCCATTGCCGTTGCCGTTGCCTTTGCCGTCACCGTCATCATCGCTCACTCACCCTCCGCATCATACTTCGCCGGATCCTTCTCTCTCCTCCTCTTGCTCTGCACCACGACACTCTTGTTCATCTCCATCTGCTTGTCCAACTGCCTGACCCCGGGTTCCACCCCATTCCCCGTCCTCGTCCTCATACGGAGCGGCGAGGGACTTCGACTTCTCGCCGCTTCGTTGCTCCCATTCACCGAGAGCATGTGGGGCGAGTGAGAGTGTGCTGATCCGGACGGACTCAAACTGCCGTCTGGGGTGTTGTCGCTCGAGGTGTTCTCCGTCGCTAGGTCTATGAAGGACGGAATGGCACGGATGGGCGTGTCGGGCACACCCGGGTAGGCACTGGGCTCGCATCAGCGTTGTTCCCCGGGAATAGTGAATCGTCTTGTGCAGACGCAACGTACGTGGCGGCCTTGTAGAACCGTCGAGTGGGAAGGTCAAAGTCAAATAAATTTGCTGTAAAGCGGAAAATCGGCGGTAGCACACGCAGCAACGTCGCTTTGGCTAGCAATCGCCATGCAAAGATGATCCCAATGCCTAGCGCAACGTCAGCACAGGTCCGGTCTAGTTGAGCCGAAAAGTCAGACATAATATCCACTCACCAATCACGATGCGCAAGCACGTAATCAGCGTGCCCATCGCCGCACCCTCGTCCCAGATGCCCCGCCTGAGGTCTGGCGGGACGCTCATCCCCAAACGCACATCCGCCCAGTGCCCCACAAAGCCACCGAGAATCACCGCGAGGATGGCGATGGCGTCCTCGAAGCAGGGGCAATCGTCGACTGGCTCGGGGTGGTAGTGTACCAGTGAAAGTGCGACGGGCACAGTGATCAGCGGGACTACCATGGTCGTCAGTCTGAACGAGCATGCTCTATTCATGTGGTTAAGATCGCATAAAAGTCTCACTTACCTGAATAGGAGCCAGTTGCGACCCAGGCCTCAACGTGGGTGCCGACTAGGAGCCACAAACCCCAACATCCCACACCCATGATCGACCCGCCGACGATGTCCGCTGCATCGTGTGAGCTTACCCGGAGCGCCGGAGCGTCTCGGCCAGTCTCCAAGCGAAATCACTCACCGACAGAGTGCATGCCTGTGTACAGTCGACCGCCGACGACGCTCGCCGCGTAGATAATCAGGACTGGCAGCGTCAGCTAACCAGTAGTGCCACAATCCTTCTCTCACAGCTCACCTGCCCAAGCGGCGAGAAGGATCGGCACACCGATCTTTTCTCGATACTCGAATAGCCACTCGCCGAGGAACAGGGCGATACTGACAGAGTTGGTGGAATGGGAGGACGGGAAGCCGTACTCGTGATGATGCGTGCTCATGCCTAAGCACGTGTCAGAGTTACACACCCAGGCAGGCATGTCGCGCGAGGCTTGGCGCGAACACTCACTGAGACGGACGACGGGCGGGCTATACGGCCGAGGAGTGCAGACGAGATCCTTGGCGAAAGAAGAAATATAGATACCGAGTCCGACAACGTGCAGCATTCTGTCAAAGGTCAGGGTCAGGCTCGGCGAGCTCAGTGATTGATGCTGGAGGTGGCTCACCCTCGGCCCTTGTAAGGGTAGCCAAAGAAGAAGAACATGGGTAGAAAGGTCATGAAGAATGTGTGTGCTGGGAAGTGGTCAGCCATCGCATTCCTCTCACGACTCCACCGTTCCGTGAATCCAGTGACCGTGTGTAGGCTTTGATGAGGTACTCACTACCGAACACCGCCGTCCAGTAGAAATACCTGTCCCTCTCTTTCGTCCTCACCCTCCCCTGCCACCCGGCCATCCAGTCCTTCTCCTTCCTGAGCCGATCGACGAGGTATCGCCTCAACCTCGCTCTCCACGGAGGCAAGACCCGGTCGTACACCTCATCGGGCTGGCACCCGGGCTCCCATTCCGCCTTGACCCGCGCACCGGGGGAGGGGGAGTGCTGGAAGAGCGCGGTCTCGGGCGGAGGGACTTTGAGGTGGAGATCCCGCGACGCGGCGCGGTTAGGACCCATGGCGCGATGCGATTCGGGTTGAGACGGGCGCCCGGACGAGAATGTTGGGCTGTGTCGGGACGCCCGGTAATGTGACGAGCGTCTATGGGTCTATAACAGGAGCGCAAATCGAGCTCGCTCGGAAGGTCGTAGCGGTGAGGAGGGCTCTGACGCCGGATTATCGGCGCGTGTTTGACGCTATGACCGACTCGCCGGGCGAGGCAGCGATGTTTGGCACGAGATCTCGCTGCACCTCTGATAGGAAAGTCGACGTCTTCAGGCTTGGGCGCCCCCGGGTCGAGGGGGGGTTATGAGACGTCGGGATAGTCGATTGCTAGGATGACAGAGGCTGGCGTTGCAATTTGAGGATGGACAGAGACGGAGGAGTTGGATAGGGGACCGCGATTGTGGAGGCTCACAGCCAGGCAGCCACGTGGGGGGAGACGGGAACGGGATCAAATCCCCGTCGTTCGCTCGCCCACCCGGTCGCCTGGCTCCGGACACCGACACATACGTGATAGATCAACCGCATCTGCTATCTGTGCTTGTTCAACTCAGCAACACTGGAACCGCCCAGCAATGGCAGCAACGACGACCAATCCCAAGGAGAGGACACTCCTCGCCGTCATCGGGGACGAGGTGAGTCGAGGCGCGCTCCTTTTGCCTCCAGCTTTGTCCGTGGAGTTGCCTCCTTCCGTGGTCCCATTCACTCCCCAATCCCTGCAGGCAGGACATGCCGGTCGTTGTGCTCTGGTCGCCAGTCACTGACTACGCCGTAGGACTCGGTGACCGGACTACTGCTCGCGGGTATAGGCCACATCGACCAGCAGCAGAAGAAGAACTTCCTCATCGTGGATGCGAGTGAGTCCATCCGGGTCGACTTCAAGACTTCGAGCTCGTCCCTTGCAGAGCACGCGGGACTGAGATCTGATCACCACGCAGAGACCCAAACCAGCGTGATCGAGTCGGCATTTGAGGATTACACGGAGAGAAAGGACATTGCCATCCTACTCATCAACCAACACGTGAGTTGCGTTGGCTCTCCATGTCGCACTTCTCGCGGTCGGCACAGTGACGCATCTGTGCCGGTCAACGAGGTTCTGTCGAGTCATGGCTTATACGGTCCAGGTTGCGGAGCGGATACGACCCACCGTGGACCGATACCAGGCCGCTTTCCCCGCTGTCCTCGAGATCCCGAGCAAGGAACACCCATACGGTGAGAACGGCTACGGTCCGCTGGAACCGCCCTCTGACATCTCAGACCCATCCAAGGACTCGGTGTTGAAGCGGGTGCAAAAGCTTAGAGGAGACTAGACATCTCGTGTCGCATTCTACATGTACAACATTGCCATCCTGCTCATATCTACTGATCTACCCCGACCTCCGCGCACACCCAGCTATGGAGTGAAACACACTCGCGAGGAGCCACCCCTCATTGCGCCGCTTCGAGCTGCTCGACCTCTGCGCGCAGTTCCTCTTCCTTCCTCCGAAGACCCCGCACCTCCCCTTCCATTGCCATACACGCCATCTCAAGCTGCACAGTCGACCCAACCAGTTTCTGCCACCGCGTCTCGAGCTTGCTCAGATGCGAGCCCGTCTCCTCCTGGAACACCCTCCGCGAGCGGTTCACCTCGGTCACCTCGTCCTTCAATCCTGTCAGGGTCGCTTGCAGCTCGGTGAGCTGCGAGTTGAGCTGGTAGTTCCGCACGAGCCAGGCGTTGGGTCCATACGTCGATTGGAGGTTGATGTTATCGAGTCTGAAGAAAACGGAGAGTCAGTCGGACGATACGAAAGGGCGACGAGGCGGAGATGCGCGGCAAGGCGTTTATTGAATGAGTAGTAGGGTGTGCTTCACGTACCGCACCGCCATGTGTGCTTCTCCTATCCGTCCTCTGCGCTCCGCCTCCTTCAGCTCCTCGATGCCGGCAGCCTCATTGAGGTTCGGCGGCGCGTATTTCGACGGGTCGATCCCTCGAATCGGCTGCGACGGATATCCCTCCAGCAAGTCTGCCAGCTCTGCTGACTTCTACCGGACGGCAGTCAGCGACTATTCCCCGACCATCGTCACACTACGCATCGTAGTGCGACGTAGAAGGCCAGTGGAGCCTAATGCGGCAAACCATCACGAGCGAGACTCACCGGAAACACGTCCACGTCTACGGGCAATCGCGGGTCATCTTCTGCTACTTGAGCTGTTTGTCTCAATTCCGCCTCGATCAAAGCCTGAGCAGCAGCTCTGCGCGCTACACGATATGTATCAGTATACATTCCCAACATCGACACGGATATGAAGAGCGGCCCTACCTGGGTCGTCCAATTGCTTGTCATAGTAAGGCAAGGCGTCGATGTGAGAAGATGACATGGTGCGGAGGTGTGCTCGCCGATTCCGAGACGTTTTGGTCGGCCCGTTGTAATCTCAGACGGACTGGTGGCCAGGGTATCGTCCCGGCAAACCGTGCGGGGTCTTGGGTTGAGACTTTTGATGATCCAGAATGGATCAAGGATGTTGAGACATGCAGAAGTATAAGAGCAGCGATGCCTGGCCTGGCCTGGCCTACTGCGGCTGGGTCGGCGATAGCGGCGTTTTGTGTCGTGTGGCGGGTGGCCGGGATGATAGCCGGTCTTGACGAGGACGAGCAAGCTGCTCATGTTGTTAACACTCCTCCTGACCTCGACCCAACCCATCTTCGTAGACCCGGTACAGCTCACATCGTCGCGGTAGCATAGCACAGCAGCGCGTCACGAACATCGCTACCCGCCCGATCCGGTGATCAAGCAGATTCCGCAAGATGGAGCCGATCGCGGGCGAGACGAAGCGGCGCGTGGTGAGTGAAGGCGACCAGTGACTGTCCCCTTGTCATCCATCTGGGCTTGCCATCTGCTCTCTTGCGCGACCCGGCTTCAGATCTCCAGAATTGTGGCAGCTACAATCCACAACAGAGTGGTCATGTCGAGCGTGCCTCTTCGGAGTGGCGGATGGAGCTGCTGTGGATCTTGGACGAGGGAACCGCGCTCACACAATCAGTGCTACTTCTTCGACTCGGACATTGGGAACTACCACTATGGTCCTGGTGAGTGGTCCGATCTCGGAGGAGCAGGCAGCTGTATCTCAGGCTACTTGTGCGCCACGCTGACCGGCGCAGGTCACCCCATGAAGCCGACGCGGATCAGGATGTGCCACTCGCTAGTCATGAACTACGGTCTCTACAAGAAGATGGAGATTTTCGTGAGTTCCCGCGCCGCTCCCATCCATCTTGGCTCGTGCAGTCCTGTGCCATGACGGATTGGCGCGACGCTCTGAACTCGGGACTGATATGTCGCAGCGCGCCAAGCCAGCCACGAAACGCGAAATGTCCCAGTTCCACACGGACGAATACGTCGATTTCCTGTATCGCATCACCCCCGACAACGCGCACCAGTTCGCCAAGGAGCAGGTGAAATGTGCGCGAGGACCTGACTCAGATATCCGCCTGGTTGATCATCTGGATGACGAGCTGATGGCCGCAGACAATGTGGGAGACGATTGTCCGATCTTCGATGGGCTGTTCGAGTATTGTTCCATTTCGGCGGGAGGGTCTATGGGTGGGTTGTTGTCCTCACTATTTCAGCAGATCCAGCCATGATGTTTGCTTCGTGCACTGACGCACACCAGAGGGTGCCGCGCGACTGTCGAGGGACAAATGCGATATCGCGGTGAATTGGGCTGGAGGTCTTCATCACTCCAAAAAGGCCGAGGCGAGCGGGTTCTGCTACGTCAACGGTAGGTGCAATCGAATCATTCCGTAGCGTTCGCTGACGGGCTCCAGACATCGTGCTGGGTATCCTAGAGCTGTTGAGGTACGAGCGATCTCTCCTGTCGAGCCGTGGCAATATGGCTGACCCCCGGTCAGATATCACCAGCGTGTCCTGTACATCGACATTGACGTGCATCACGGCGACGGCGTGGAGGAGGCATTCTACACCACCGATCGCGTCATGACCGCGAGCTTCCACAAGTATGGCGAGTTCTTCCCGGGCACGGGCGAGGTGCGGGATAACGGCATTGGCAAGGGTAAAGGGTGAGTGGGAAGGAGACGTGAGACGTGAGACGTGGAAATCTCAAACGCGCCCGGCTGAACTCGGGATCAGCTACTCGATCAACGTGCCGTTGCGAGATGGGATCAACGACGACAATTACCAGAGCATCTTCCAGCCCGTGATCAAGCGTATCATCGAGTGGTACCAGCCCGGCGCGATCGTCTTGCAGTGCGGTTCCGACTCTCTGTCAGGCGACCGGCTCGGCTCATTCAACCTCTCCATGCGCGGTCACGCCGCTTGCGTCCAATTTGTCAAATCGTTCAACCTCCCCCTACTCCTTCTCGGCGGAGGCGGTTATACCGTCAAGTCCGTATCGCGGACATGGGCTTACGAAACGGGTCTGGCGGCGGGAGTCGAGTTGCGCGGAAGTGGGTCCTTGGTTTCCTCCTTCCCGGGCTGCAGAGTGCTTGATAGCTGATCGCGACTGCAGCAATACCGAATAACGAGTACTACGAATACTACGGCCCAGATTACGAGCTCGATGTCCGGCCGTCGAACATGACGGACCAAAATACACCAGAGTACCTGGACAAGCTTAGGGAGGCGGTGTTTGAGGTATTGAGGGATAAGAACGCCGCGCCAAGTGTGCCGTTACAGGGTGGGTCCGGTATTTACTGGGTTCTCGGTATCCGCTTACACGAGCAGAGGTGCCAAAGCTGGCTCATGATGATGAGGACGAGAATGAGATGGAGGACGACGAGGACAAGGATCTCCGTCGACCCAGTGAGTACACAAATCCCGCGGTTTCTCAAGGAACGTGCTGACCGATGCTCTTAGTGAGGTTGTGGGACAAGTCAAAGCAGCACGAGACTGAGCTCTCGGATTCCGAAGACGAAGGCACGGGCGGCCGAAGACATCGCCAGTCTCACAAAGACGCGACATCGAACGGTACCGGCAGTCGCAGGAAGAGGAAGTCCCAATCACCTTCGAGCCGCAGTCGTCCCGGGTCCACGGCGACTCCCGCTCCAGCAGAGGCCGTACCTGCCAATGGCGATGCCGCGGCCACCAAGACTGCTGCGCCTATCGTGACGGTGGGCGACCGGTCCCTGGCGTCTGGATCTCTGGCAGCGGGGGCCGACGCCGCCGCAACGCCCCCGCCAGACATCAAGTCGTGGGCTTCCGGTGTGGGGAGGGCCCCGGCGTCAGAAGCGGTCGACTCGGAGGGCGACGTCGAGATGAAGGACGCCGAGGCGACGCCGTCATCAGTAGCGGGTCAGGGTGGCGCAGGTAGGCCCATCTCGGGTCCTGGTGCCGGGGACGTGTTCGCCGAGGGAGCATAACGACTCTACGTCGTGGTTGTACGTGGATGCATATGGGTTTACTGTCTTAAGGCGGAGGCTCAAGTCATGAGTGAAGTTATTGTTCGGGGTCCCGGTGATCGACGCTCGAAGTGGTCGTGGTCGTGATCATGGTCGTGGTCGTGATCATGGTCGTGGTCGTGATCGTGGTCGTGGTCGTGTCACGAGCTGCATCAAGATCGTCTCGGGCTATTCGTCTACAACACGGTCTACCTTGGGATACAAGAGGTGTAAATGACTCAAGACAAGATCGAAGCAAGGGCTGAGAGGCAAGAAACGTTGTGAGACATGTCGAAGAGACAATTATACGCGATGCAGTGGAATGCAATGCAGTGGATCAGGCCGAAGCCTGGGATGCGAAGTAAAGGCAGAAAAATCAACACAAGCAGATGCGGGAACAGACGATCAAAGTAGTCGGAACTCTCCCGAGATGGGGGATATGGGCGCGGGGTAGCGCATATCTGATCGAGACTGTTTTGCCGAGACATAGTCCCACTTGGCGATGGCGGGTTGCCTGTCGGCGGGATTGAAGTCTGGCGTGGGAGGGAGTGAGACGTCACCCGAAGAAGATGATCGAGAGGAGGTGGCGACGAGGGCGTAAGAGTCGGCGGTGTCGAAGAGCATGGGGGTAGGTGTCTCGAGAGTCTGCGGGGAGGAGGAGGAGGGGTATGAGGACCCGGCGGACGAGTACATCTCGGCGTCGCGGCTTCCTGCTGACATGTATTCCGAGGCGTGGGACCATTCCGACGAGGTGGTGAACGAGTTGGTCTCCGAGACCTTGTGGGCCTGGATGCGTGGGTCGACGGCGCGAGTGGGTGCGGCATGGGCGCGAGCGTGCGGGTGGGTGTTGGGGTGGGCGGGCGCGTGTCGAGGTGTGGGGGAGGGATGAACGGGCGCAGGGGCGGGAACGGCGGCGGCGACTTGAGCAGCTTGAGCAGGTCGGACAGCTGCGGCTGCGGCTCGAGCAGCCGAGTGGGCATGTTGCAGCTCCTCGTCCGTCATGGTGAAGGTGTCGACCGCGAGGACCTGTCTTCGTAGATCCCGGAGCGAGGTGCGCTGAGAAGGCTCGAGGGCGAAAAGACCCTTGAGGATGTGGTTGGTCGCGCGGGAGATGGGGAGGATGGATCGGAGGAAGTCAGGGTTGTGGACATATGCCCGGAAGGTCTCGTCGTTGGGGCAGGCTTGTCTCCATGGATTCCGCCCGCACGTGAGGTTGACGAGTATGACTCCCAGCGACCAGATGTCGTTTGACAGAGTCGAGTACTCGGCCAGTCGATCAAACAGTCCGCCCTGACATTCGGGGGAGAGGTAGAAGGTCGAGCCGCAACCAAAGTCGGAGGATGTCCGCTCCGAGGTGGCGAGACCAAAGTCGGCGATACATATCCGCTCGCCATCGCGCGTGCAGAGAATGTTCTCGGGCTTGAGGTCCCGGTGGAAGATGCCCATCGAGTGGCAGTACTCGACGGCATCGACTATTTGCAGGAAGACCTTCTTGATCAGGTAGTCGTTCCCGATATACTGTTCACAACATCAGCACAAAGCAAGCGTCAAGTGATAGAAACAGACCGGCTCACTCTTTGTCGCTCGGTGATCATGCCAAAGAGATCTCCCTCGTCACAGAAGTCCATGATGACAAAGATGAAGTCGCCCTCCTCGTGGACCTTGTGGAGGGTCACGACGTTGGGATGTCTCGACGCGAGTTGATGGAGCGCGATCTCCCGTCGTTGGAAGTGGCGTTGCCGCGAGTCGAGACCAGCGCGGAGGAGGCACTTGACGGCGAGGTAGACGGGGCGGGGAGCGTGCAGGTCCACTGCGAGGTAGACGACGCCGTACGCGCCGATCCCGAGGACTGAGAGGAATTGGAGGCGCCCATTGTCGATGGTGTGGCCCACGAGGTCGCGACCGGATGTGGCGAATGTGTTGTGTGGCATGGTCGCGAGGGGGAGCGCCCGGGTGAGTGGGAGGGGACGGGACGGGGGGGGGGAGGGGGATGGTGTGGCCTGGGCGCGTCGGGGTCGAATCGAGTTGGGTCGAGTGTGGGTGAGACTAGACGACCAAGGTCGACGAGTAGTGGCGCCGGTAGGCAATGAGACGAAGACGGGCGAGGCGGTAGAAATGTGTCCGCCAGCTAGGATGTGGGACTGGGTGCGGGTCGTGAAAGCGAGGACAGGTCGGAGGTGATTGTCGCTCGTATGGTCTGGTCGCTGGTGTGGGGTGTTCGTTCTCCTTCGAGGAGGCGGCGCGCGGACCAGGGGCAAGTGCTCGAACTGGAGGAGTGAGGAGCGGAGCGATGCGAGGTCGTCAATTATATAAAGAGGCGACAACAGTCCGAGTCACTGTGTCTGCGGCTGAAGCAGAACCCGCGCTGCGAGTTGCTCGAGAGGTGGGTGGAAGTAGGGAGGCAACGATGATTGAGTTGAAGAATGGGAAGTATCGCAGTTTATGCTGTGAACATATCCCAAATGACGAGAATGAGTGGTAGTAGGGGGGTCCTGATCCTCAACACCACCCCACTGCGAGTCCAATTGTATCAATGACATGATCCTGATACCTGCGCCTATGCCTTCCTTGCCTGGCGCTGCGAGTCTGCGACCGCCTGTCCGCCTCCACAGGCCAAGGGACTTTTGCAACATAGAGCAATTGGAGGGATTTGCGCCCCACCGAACGCCTCCCTCTTTACCCTTGCTTCCCCCGCGCCAACGACGCCGCCGCCTTGACGCCCGCCGCGCCGCCGCCTTCCGATCCCTGACACCCGTCCCAGGACCAGGACCAGTGGGATCTACTGGGCTACTCTACTCGTGCGACGGCAGATGGCCCGCCGGGGACGGAAACGAAGTAGGAGGAATGTGCCTTCCCTGAAGGCGGATGAGCGAGGAGTCTGCCGAAAGCTTGTTCCCGTTCGTCAGGCCCCTTGTGAAAACGAAACTCCCTTGAGCGTGAGCACATCGCACATCCTGGATCCATGACCATGACCGTTCCCGACCGACGAGACGAGCGAGTCAAAACCCAGGGTGACACTCTGTCTACGAAAGGTGAAACCTTGGTTAGACCGTTGGCCGCTTTCCTCGCCTCGTCAGGATTCCTGCATATTCCCCGATCTCCCCCAAATGATATTGGATCCATCCCCTGATCCCTAAGCAGTCAGACTCCGCACGACACGACACGACGCGAACCAAAGCACCGGTCAGACTGGCCGTCTCTCGTGTCCGTCGCCGCTACGGATTGCGCATGTCTTGGTACCTCCTCTCTCTGGCCCCGTGCTGTGTCACATCCCGACTTGACCTTGTGTCGTTGGCGTTGGCGTCCTGGTCTGGCGTCGGCGTCGGGGTCGGCGGCTCCAACGCAAGCCCAAGCCCAAGCCTCAAGCCCCAGGTCCCCCTGCCTTGTTCTTCTCGTCACTCTCCCCGCTCTGTCTAAGCCCTAAAAAGCGCTTGTCCCTCTCGGCGCCACGCCTGTTCGATCGACCCCGTGGCTCGAACCCTGGACTAGATATCTTGGTCGTTTCCCTGCCGAGCCGGACGCTCTGGGATCTCTCCATGTCCCGATCCCAACGCTGAGCCTGGCTCACCGCCCCCGACCCCACACTGAGATCATGTCGCATCGCTACGCATCTAATCTGATCATGTCCATCCCGCAGGCCGAAAGCAGTGTCGTGTCAGGTTGCGCCGCTGCGAGGTTCTGCTCAGCCGCTCGGTCGTCCAGTACCGCAGCAATGGCTCGCCCAGATGCATGCATACATCCGTTCACCCTGGTTCTGTTTTATTCTCCGTGCCCAGCAGACGCAGCATCCACAGCAGCGCCTTGACCATCCTGGGCAGTGACGTGACGCGTAACGTCGTCGAGGTCGAGGCGATGCGCCGGGTGCGGAAGGCGGGGAGGCGCGGTGCGGGTTTGGGATGGGTCCTTCTGCGAGTCCCGTCTCGAGACGCTAAGTCGCATGCATGCGGCGCCTGCGTCTCGTCTCGCTCCACCACACGGGACCTTGGCACCATCCCATTCACCATTGCGCCGTCGCACTGTCGCACCCTCGTACCGTTCGCAAATGTCCCACCCATTACTTGTTGCACATTAGAAAACCACCGGTGGCTTTGTTGTTCTACTTAGCGTCATGTGCGAGGGACCGAAACCGTCCGCAGGTCCGGTTGCAGACAAAAGGGATCGAGGGTGATCAGAGCGGGGGAGGCGGCAGCCCAATGATCGACATTGCATGTGATTACGCGAGGGTCGCTGAGCGCTGTCGAATCGGGCGGCCGCAGTCGGTGGGGCGGCGCTCGGAGCCAGATTCGCGGTGACTCTGCATGCAGCCCCCCGACGGTTTGTTCTTCCTTTTCCAGGGTAGAACAATGTGTGGCTGGTTTCTTCTGGACCCTTGTTCGCGTCGTCTCGTCTCATCGCTCCCTCCCTCGGCTTGTCAGTCTGCCGGTTTCTTCAGATCCAGACTATCCCCAATTCAGCGGGGTGCCTCCTACTGGGCGAGACATCGGCACTTTTCACTCCCAACCCCACTACTACAATCGCTAAGCGCCACCGTGTAATCTCACCTCTCCTGCGGCTGGTTCCGCCATACTAATAAGCGCCATGCAATACGCCTCCCGACAAATGGGCAAAGTATTCTCCGAGGGATCCACTCGTAGCGGTCCTGAACTGCTGGAGCCTGGAGCGGTTGGACCTGCGGTTGGACCAAGTCCGACTCGGACATGAAATGAGATGACACGCGGCGCCAACCATAACCACCCAAAACAAACGCCACCGCCTTCGCCCCGGGTGGTGGCGTCCTCTTTGTTCTTGCTCCAAACCGTACCAGACGCTCCCGCGGGCCGCGTCCGTCCACGGTCCACCTGGCCCCTGCCACTGCGGAGGTGCGGACGCGGACTATCAACATAACGTAACTGACTGGGCGGTGCTACGCCTGCGTATCTTGGACGCCCGATCGCCTCCTGACGTCCGACAAACCGTCCAGACACGAGGATCGGTAGCCGCGATCGGGACAAAATCGAGCCCAACGTACTCCAACTGAAAACGGTGGTTTCTCCTACTTCCGATATCGGACGAGTCGAAGGCTCCTCGTCTGATCACGAGACGACGGCAGCGGCAGTTTGGTGTGGTTTGCAAACGCTTCTGAATCAATGAAAGCTGCGTGTCTATCCCAGCCTTGGCGCAGATGTCTCTCACTACAGAACATGAGAATTGCCGTCTACCCATCTTCCTCGATGCATATGTTTCACCACATGGTGAGAACCATCCCGTGCGCCTCGTCTGCCTGTGTCAAACATCCCGCGACGGATCGAAAGCTTCCGTAGAGGCGTTCCATTGTGGCGACGTCGACGACACACACTTCATGTGTTCCCGAGAACAGTCTCATTCAGCCACCGCAGCGCCTCCTTCGACTAATCGTTGAGCCGTGCAACATCAACCGGATGACGAGCGTGTGCCCCTCGGCGCCGCGCTCGGCACTAGCCTAAGGACATTACATACCTGCCATAGGCACATTTGGACGCACTCGTGCATGCAGGACGAGGAACCGACTCCGGACATTATCCCCTCGTAGATTATCGTCGTTCATTGTTATAGGTGACTCTCGAAAAGACGGTCCTTCACGGCATGTTTTAGTGCCGTCCCTTGCTACCGTACCGTTCTTTGGTGAAATGGCTGTGACGGACTCGGCGATGGCTTTTGGCACTCCGAGAGCGATTCGCTCGGCGTTACGGCGAGTGGTTTGGGCTCCACCTGCCTCTTTTGCCGTGGTCGGACTTGGGCTCTGTCGTCAGTGTCAGTCAAGTGACGCTCCAGTCCAAGTCGCGCTGGTGTGGCCCTGTAAGGATCATCGGCGATCTGCAAGATCCACGCCGGACCGCGTCTGTGCCGCTCTAAGCATGTCTTCCATGTCTTCCATGTTTTAGGGGTGTGAAGCGCTACGACCCTCAGTAGTCGCCGGGGTGCCGGGGTGCCAACTCCAAGAATGTCTGGCATGTGCATGTTTGGGGGTGTGGAGCCTGTCAGGGGGTTAGAGCGTGCAGTTGGAAAGGCTGGTGAAGCTAGTGATGAGCTCGCGAGGATATCACGAGACGACCTCGCCATGGCTCTGTTCGAACCAGGACCAGAACCAGGCCCTAACCAGGCCCGCCAGGACCTTTTAGTGCCTCTGTTTACGAGGGGTGCTCGCCATGCAAAGTGCCATTTGACTATTGACGGCATCGTGGCTTCTGCTAAATCTGAAAACACTAGTCAAGCCTCTCGTGCAGGTACTGTATTAGTCTTTCACCTTTCTTCCGCCGTTCTGTCATCTGTGACGGCACGATTGTGCATCGAACAGGCGGGGGGCCTCGTCGGGGAAGGGTCGCGTCTCGTTCCCTGCTACCCCGCGCGTCCCGAGACCGCAGTTGAGCATGCCCCATTATTTCGTCTCGTCACAGATCCCGGTGTCATGGCATCATCACCACACTACCAGCGCCCAGTGCCACTCGCCGATCTGCGACGTGGGAATATCCGATCTCGACGAGCCGTCGATCGGTGGAGCGCGACGCTATTCTCCAGCTTCGAATGCTTCGGCGCGTTACGTACAAGTGAAAGTACAATCCCAGTGCCAGTTCGACTCGATCGCACCGGTTCCTGTTGTTGTTGAGAACGTGCGGGTGAGACACCCCACGACTGCGTACCTTTTGAGACTGCGTACCTTAGACTCTCTCGTGTGTTTCACGCTGCGCGCTACAACCCACAACCCCCAACCGACTACGTGACTACGTGTCTGCGTATGGCGCGACACGCCATCACTTCTGCTGCGGGACCAGAGACAATTTAGGATTCCGACCGACTTGTCAAGCTTCAAATGTGGCGACCCGCCAGGTTAGGGTCACCCAGGGTCATTCAATCAAACCTTGGTACGACCCGCTGCCAGGATGGCGTGGCCAGGGTGCCACACCCCGTACCAGATCTTGGGAAGCTCGGCAGGCATCGAGATGCGCACGCCATGGCGAGGGTCCAACGTTCAGTCGTTCAGTCATGTGGCTGATTGTCCGACAGACGGACATGTATGTCCGCTGCCGCTGACGATCCCGCGGGCAGCGGGGGCAGCGGCTCGTGTGGCGTCCGGCGTCCCCGCACCCCGTCGTTTCGGTCGACGGTCCCTCGTGATTGTCAGGGCGGTGGGTTGTCCCGTCGTCTGTCGCGCCGCCGGCGTGATGGACGGACATCCTTGGTTACGTGGCGAAAAGAAGATTCTCGGATGCCCTTGGCGCCGAGGCAATACCATTCACCCTCATCAGGCTTCATCAGGTGTACCAGGACTGTGTGCGGGAAGCAGGATTCACTGAGTTCACACTTCACACTGCCAAGAAAACAAGAATCGCACCGCAGCCAGCCATGTACTCGCGCTGTATGTCGGCGTCACCGTCCGGCGGCATGATCCCAGATCCAGCTCTGCAGAGGATCCAGCACGACACCCTACTCGGCTGCCAAACAAACTCTGTCATCGTCGTGCTCCCCGCTAACGGGCTGACCTCACCAAGCCAGGTTCCAGCAATCGAGTGAGCGTCGGGTACCGGTGCACGGGTACAGGGAGCGGGTACAGGGAGGACATGACACGGGGACCGCCTTACCGCCTTGACGCCGTTAATGAAACGCCTCGTCGTGGAGGAGGCTTACCGACTGCATTGACAGGAGTGACAGCTGATCTCCTCAAAGGGTGTATGGGGACGGACTCGTGGCGGCGATTCCAGCCGTGGTGTGAGCCTTCGCTGAGGGGGATCCGCAGCGGAAGACCTGCATACCCAACGTGATGCTGCATTGCCGGCTTCGCGTCGACGAACCGCGACATTACGACGTCTCGCATCGTTCAAGCATTCTGACTCTGGGTTCTCGATCCTCGGTCCCGGCTCTGCGTATTTGTTCCGTTCCTCTTGGTGCTTGGATGCCAAGAAAATATCTCCAGGATGCGTACCGTGCGGCGTGCACCGTTGCATGGAACCGGTGTGAGAGGTAGGATAGACAGCAAGGTACCGACCAGGGCCCGAGGGGCGAAACAAGCATCTTTCCTCTCACAACCTACAGAGTGACAAAAGCAAGCAGGGAGACAACAAACAGACCGAATATCAAACGGTCTGACGCGAGCATGCGAGGGCGGGCTTGGTGTGGCTGTGCCCCGCAAATAAGATTCGGGCACCCGTGAACACGAGCGCGAACACGGGGACAGGGAGCACGGAGCACGGGACACGGGGACACGGGGGAACGTACTCGCACAGTACCATGGGTGCGGGTGGGAATAGTGCGAACCAAGTGCGGGGAGACCTGGAGAGCCGAGGTCGAATGACCCTGAAGGACCAAGGACCTGAAGCATCTCGTCTCGTCTCGTTCCGCATCCCATTCCTTGTCCGCTCGTACGCCATATCCTCATACTCCGAGCCGAGGGACGGGCGAGGGGCTGGGTGCTGTCCTCGCGGGTCGTACTTGTATCGCCGCTTGGCGTTTGGTTTCTGCCGTGGCGTTTTCCCGCGGTACCGAGTACCGCAACTTCGGGTGCGTGGAGCTTCACTTAATTAGCCGTGAGTGCTCCGCGTGACGGCTCGTGACGTGTCGAGTGGCCTCCGGGTAGCTGGTCCTGCCCAGAGAACGGGAGAGGGGCGTGGTATTTGGCGTCACCAGGAATGTTGAAGCTCTAACGCGGAGTGTCATGGAGGCGAGGAGGCGAGAAGAATGGCGAGGAAGTTAATGCAGCTCATGGCCGGCTTGGACCCCGTCGTTTGAGCCAAACTTGGTGGCAAGGTGCCGGGCAACCATCTCGACGATCAGGTCGCATTTCACAGGCCAGTCAGAAGTTCGGATTATTGCAGACGTCTGCTATAGTTCTATGGACGCTTTTAGGCCTTCTACAAGGTGCCGGATAGCCTTCACGGGTCACAGGTCGTATTCGCCAATGAGATCTGCTTGCTGCGAGTGTTCAAGTCCATGGGAGTCAACGCCGAGGTCAGACTCAGACTCAAGGTAATGGAAAGTCCTTGCCAAGGCGCAGATCCTCCTGGCGAGGAGATTGAAAATCATACTGTACACCACAAAAATCGGGCCTTCTGGCTTTTGCTTTGACAATGAAACCAAAAGCAAGGTGCCGGTGAACCATCACAGAGCTCAGAGCATCCAAGACAGTTAGTTTCAGCTCGCCGCGACGCCGGAATGCACTCGTACTCATATGTATGCGGTCGAGCCTGTTTCGGAACTCTCGTACGTGTGAAAACGCTTCAAAGTCAGTCCACTGGCACCTCCCCTCGCCTCCGTATCCGAGTATCGGCCTTTGATGTCGTGAGATACGCTTCAGCTCCCAGATTGTGAGCTAGCTGCGAGCGGACAACGCGACTATGCGAGCAGCACCGAACGCAAAGGGAAGACTAGCGTCCAGAGACGTTCTTGCTGTCTTGCGCGTGGCGGTTACCCAGACAGTTCATTGAGTCGCGTCGCTTCGCTTCGTGTCGGCTCAAGTCGTGGTTGGTTGCCAGATCGGGCCAGAGGCCAATCTGCCCATCTGCCTGCGAGGAACGCAAAAGATGTGAGGAAATGAACTTGTGATACTGGTGAGGGTAGTATGAACTGGCCATCGTTAGGCAGCTCGATTAGTAGATCGAGGCGGTCGATGAGCTCTGCCAGCAACGAGATGTCATGGGCGATGCACTGACCGAAGACCTGCCGGCCGAGCTCGAAGTAGTTGTATGTCAATGCGAGTATTACTCGGACGATTGGCCGAAGCGTTCTCATGCAGGCGCCATACACAGACCGGACCGCGAACGGATCGTCGCATCATCGCGTTCGCAGCGAGTGAAGTGTTGGGCGGCGTCTGAGGCACGCTAGGTCGAGGCGAGGGAATCTGTATTCATGGATATACCGATGCAGGGGTATCTGTCTCGACTGTAGCACCACGTTATGGACCCACCACTACCTCCATCATCCCACTTCCCTCTCTCTGACTCCTGCTCTAGACCGTCGACCCTCCGGGCGGGCCGTATCCCGTCCCATGATCCCTGTTCTCCGTATCGCGCCAATCCAACCATTCACTCCAGATTGTGCCCGTCTACACGTACACCCCCACAGTGCAGAACAGGGCGACGACCCCGAACCCGGCGAGAAGAGAACCGACCAAGGCGGTGCCGAGCTCTGGACCGGGGAATTTGGCTTTTGGAAGACTGGAGCGGGTCGTCAGCTCCGTCCCAGCGATCCCACTGCCCAATCTCCCCAGTGGGGTCTCTCCGATAGGGCAAGGGAAGTGATTGATCATAGGAATTGATCATAGGAGTTGACAGTGATCGTCCTCGCCTGTAATCTCCAGTCCACTGGCAGAACAAACCCCGCACTCACGTCGTGAAGATGAATGCGAGGGCGAAGTAAGCGACAAGGAAGACCAGAGCGATAGGCCCCAGGGCAGAGATCGATAGCGGTGGCCTGAATGAGGGGAGAGAGGCGTGCAGAGCCTGGACACGGTTGCAATCAGTATACGGGTATGATGGACACGAGTGATTGGGGTGCTGGAGTTGCAGAGGAGCCGGGTGCCGACCCTGATGGTCGTGGGATGGATGAATGAGTCAAGCTCAACCCAGACATACCTTGATCTCAGCATAGGAGGTAGACATGGCGCGTCGCAGGAGTGCGTGTGGACGCCTGGCAACTTATAGTAGTGGAGCAGTCCGAGTAGAGACTGAGAGAAGTTGGATGTTGCAACCCGGATGGACCGCGACCGCGGAGATGTAACGTGGAGGTGATTACACGCCTATTTCAAAGGCCAAGCGGTCTCTGAATGCCTCAAAAGGTCATGCGCAAGCCTAATATTATCTCTCCGCTTACTGGGGCACGCCTATGTTTGAACCGGTTGGGTCACGTGCAAGGCACCGGGGTTCCTTGTCGCTATCGACTGCCGACTGCGTTTGCTCTTGTTTTGCATTGCACTCTTCTTCTTGTTGCAACGGCATCTATCAGTCGCGTCGGCGACTGCTCATCGTGCAAACAGACTGGCAAGGATGGCGCGCTCGGACGTACCCCTATCTGACGTCGTGTCCCGGTCTTGGTCGAGAGCTCTACCGGCCAACAAGGTGAGTGTTGACGGCGTCGACAACGGTGCTGTTCCGCCTTCCCTACAACCCGCTGACCGCTCTTCAGTTCGTCCGCATCGTCCAGAGTTGGAAAGAGGATCATCAAGAAGATACAGCGGCTCATGAGGCAGATCTAGCAGGTGAGGTTGATCCCTTCGTCCCCTAATTAGCAGCCCATGCCGAGCTGACGAGTACAGCTGCACTCCTAAAACCTCTCGTATCGTCATCCCCCCCAGCCATCCTCCTCGGCTACCTCACCCAATCACTGTCCTCCTCATTGATAACCGCCCGCACCACCTCACTGCAGCTTCTTCTCCTGCTCTCAGAGCCAGAATGGACTCCGTCATCCATCGCGTCCGTCGCTGGTGCCATTCTTGCCAATCCTACTGGTCTCGCCGCAGGTGAAGCGCTTCCGTCCTCTCTCGAAACTGCTCGTCTTCGTGATATACCCGACGTGGGCACATCGGCATCTGCCAGCGAACCAGCCACGACAGCGCCCACGCTCAGCTTCATCCTCCCTCTTCTGCGACTCTGCTCGAACCCGAACCCGACGGAACCCGCCCCATTCCCCATCGTGGCGCTCACAAACCGCCTGTTATCGCTTCTCCAACCATATCCTGCTCCCCCGCTCGATGTCGGTCTCGAGGCCAGTGCGCTGCTCCCGGTCCTGCCCGACGTGATTGCCGCACCGCTCCGCAACTGTCTGAGCGGTCTGATGGCGGACGTGGCCATGTCGCAGGATGTCGCGCAGATGCAAATCTCGGTGCCGTCAGCAGCGTTCGACGTGTCCTCGAGCGGCATCACGGGCGAGGGTGAGGGATCGGCGAAAACGGCGGACGACGGCTCCGTGACGCCATTAACGAGAGTGTGGACTCCTCCTCGACAATCCTCCCCCATCCCCATCCAACACGCCATCGACTTCCTATTCGCCCACGCACTCCGATCCTCTCGCTGGACTCGCTCCCCTTATCCGCCATCGAATCCGCCCGAACCGTGGCAGAGTCACATCGAGGTCCTCCGCATCGGGCGGTACCTGTGTCCCGAACCGGACCGATTCCTCCTACAACTCATCGAAACATCGCTCAAAGCGTGTCTGAACACCTACCAAGCCCTCTCATCCGACTTTGTCGATCGATTTCTGATCCTCACCGAGGCTCTCCCGACCTTGCTTCGGTCGTGGAAGGACAACGGCGATGCGGACTGGTCGTATCCTGTGAGCACTTCCGACAGGTGGAGTCGTGCTCAGGTGCTCAGATTGCTGATGCCGCGCAGGACTCGCTGAAGGACATTTTGACCTCGGCCGTCGGGGGGTTGACCGCGGATTTGACGGCTTATCAGACTTTCATGACCGAGACATATGCGTCCAGGGTATCGGACGCCGAGGCAGATGACGAGTCGGGCGGATTCTCACCCATAGACGGCTGGTGCGTCAGACTGGCGTTTTAGCACCGCGCCCCATCGCTGAAGCCTATAGGACCATTGCTTCGCTTCAAGAAACGTTCGTACGAAGACTTGTGGATGCCGGACTGCTGTCCTCGGAAGAGGCCGGAGCCGTGCTGCTCGGGTCCTCTCCGCAGCCACTGCCAGCTGGCGAGTCCCTGATGGTAGGTCTGTTGCTCTACAAAAAGTACTGTATCCTAATCCGAACCGTAGTATCGACTGGCCTCCGCGCCGAAATCCCACCTACCGGCGCTCGTGCAGACTGTAATAGCAGCTCTCGGCGCCCAGCGGTCATTCGTGACCGAGGTTGTCAATGTGCGTGACGAGTCATCGCTGGCGCCGTTTGCTCAACTGACATATGCAGAGCATCGCCGCGTGCCCGCAGACGCAGCCGCCCGAGAACCTCTTTGTCGCACTTGCAGCCCAGCCTGCACTCCTTGCTGCTCTCTCGGCGATCATCGCTCCGGCCAGTCTGCTAGACCTGTTGGTGGAGAAGCTGCTCGATCCGCCGGATAACGAGTCGGCTCGGGCCGACGATCCTCAAGGTAGCCTCACCAGGTTTGGAGAGGGGGTCATGCTGGTCGAATCGGTGGTCGCCCTTTTCGACGTGAGCTTCATTCGCCTTCTTTTGCCTGCCCCGAGGCCTTGCCGCTGATGTGATCAGCTTCCCCTGCCGGAATTACTGCAGCGAGCAAGGTGCGCAGTGGGTCTGGCGGACTTGAACGCCACGGAGAAGACGTGCATGAGCGGATGGGTCAAGGCTCTGTTCGGATCAGACGGAATTGACGATCAAATCCTTCTGTGAGCGACTGATGCCGTGTGACTTTCTGACTACTCGCGTGCTGACTGGGCAGATCCACTGTACCTGCCGATTTCTGTTGGCTCTCGACGAGTGTGATTCAGCAAGCGATCGCTGCGACGGCTGCTGGCGCTATCGATCGGGACACACTCCACTCTGGCTTGTCGTATTTCTCGCAACCACTGCTTAGCTGGAGCCTTGGCGGGATCGTCGCATGGCTGTGTCAAGAGATCGAGCGGCAAGGGTGAGTCTCGTCTGACCATGCACCGTTCAGCGACACGTGCAGGGCGAGTTTCATGGCTGATCCGCCTTCAGCTTGATATCCGCTCTCCACCTCGATGTGCTGCAGAATCTGGTCTTGGGAGAGTCCTTTCCGGAGGCGTTGCTCCGCATCAATGCGGCCGAGATCTCGCGCCTACTACGCCCAACGTCGCACCTGCAGCCGGTGTTTGAGAGCTCAGGCTTCGATGTTGCCGGCGTGACTGCGCGACTGGAAGTGTTTGGGCCGGATCCGAGCCTCAGTACGTTTTGATCGCTGCTCTGTACCTCGCATTTTATCGCTTACACGTGGCCTTCGTGTAGCCAAAGGGCCGATCGATTTCGCTTCCAATGTTCTCCGTGCGGATCTGCAGGTCATCCGACGCCTGGACATTGCGCAGAACACCTGGGCGAACCCGCTGTTGTCCGCGCTGGAGGACAGTCTCACCGCCGAGGGCACGTCACGGACGCTCGACGTGCTCGTTTCCGAACTACTACAACCGTCGATGATGGACTTTGATCGGACCAACGGGGATCCCCTAGCGTACTTTGCGCCGATACTTTGTGCGATTCGAATATGTCCGACCTTGCCGGTACCTCTCGCTCTGGAAATCGTCGATGGGTATCTCCCACGGATGTTCGACGATGCCCTCTACCAATTCAACTCGGGGACCGCACACATACTCGCCACGCTCCTCAAAGGGACTCTCATCCTCACAGCTGAGCTGTATCCCATGAAGAACACAGCCGACGTCCTGGCAGAGCACGTCGTCGACGAGCTGCTGTATCAGAAGTCAAGACCGGGGACAACCGACGGTCGCCCGCTCAAGAAATCGCGAAGCTCCAAATCATCGACAGGCCGATCGGAGCAGGGCTCGCAGGCCCCGATCTCTGATGCATCGCGAGCGTCACTTCGGGTCCTGTGCACTGCGCTCGGGGGGGACGAGGAGCTCAAGAGAAGGTGGCCGGCCTTTGGAAGACTCGTGTGAGCTGCCGGGGGGAAAGGGAGGGGGGAGCAGTCGAAAGGATCGGGTATGTATGTATTGCAACGTAACCGGAAGCGTCGCCCATGCTGTAGCGATGTAGCACGCTTAGCTACGATCAACCGTCATCGGTGTCACTGAGAGTGTAGTGAGTCCCAAGAGAGCTCCATACATAGTGCTTTGTAGTGTACTACCTGTCCGGTGACATGCATTCCGGGCCCCGTTTTTCTCGGAGACCAGCAACCCCAGATCCCGCACGTTTCAGCCGCTGCCATCGTTTCAGCGAACGTGTCAACGACTCGAATAGATTTGGCAGCAGCATTCAAGCCAAGTCTTTGATTGAGAAAGAAGGCTAGCGCCCGTGCCGAGGAACTCGGTAGCTCGTCGCTCTGTAAAATCAGATGACCCAGCGGCTCTTGCCTTCGAGGCGTCTGCAGATGAACACCCGGCACGTTTGCTTCTGATCGCTTCGGGCTCAAAGTAACCGGAGAGCAGTGGTGCCATCTCCTTTGTCCAGCACGGGCGTGTCTGATAACATACTAAAGGACTGCGAAAGGAAGAGGGGGGTTGCCAAGACAACGTCTTGAGTCGCTCGAGTCTGGGCACGTTCAGTCTCCTGCCGCCACCACTTGAGCTGTCCACATCCCGAGCACTTGCTTGAGCCATCACCGCAATCACGGCCGATACCATGCTCTGGGTCCCAGTCTTGACTCTTGCGGCTGCGCTCTGCGTCACCGCTCTGCCGACGAGACGGAGCGTGACGGCTCTCTCGAGCAGCCAGATCAGCGCGTGGACGAGTCCCGCGTACTTCGCCTCGTAAGCGGCCCAACGACAGCTTGGATATCCAAGCAAATTGATACCACGCCGTTGCGCTGACTCGGGACGCAGCGCGGCGTACTGCCCCGACTACACTATCTCGGCGTGGTCTTGCGGCTGTACGTTCCCATCGCCTCTCTGCTGCACTTGTGCGGTGGATCGAGCTGATCGATCGCCTTAGCGGCCTGCAATGGTAATGCCAAGCCCACGAGCGTCGTCACAGGTGGCGACGGCGGTTCGACACCGCGATGTACGTCCTACTATACTCTGGACTTTGACTTTGAGATCATCCGCCCTGACTCGTGTCCGCAGTCTACATCGCGACTCTCTCGGACAACTCCCTCGTCGTTGCCATCTCAGGCACCAACACGTCGAACGACGCCTCCATTGCGGTCGATCTCGAGTTCCCACTCACGAGCGTATCCACCTCTGACTTTCCCGGCGCGAGCGGCGTGGAGGTGCACACCGGGTTCCTCGACGCCTTTGAGAGGCTCAAAGGGACTGTGACGAGCGCTGTGCAGAGCGGTGTGAGCGGCGGGGCGACGAATGTGCTCGTGACGGGCCACTCGCTCGGTAAGGGTTGACATGGTGTTGGCTGAGTTCGCTGGATGGAGGAACGTGCTGACGGTGAGGCCAGGAGGGGCACTGGTGCACTTGACCGCGACGTACCTTCAAAAGTTGCTAGGGACGGGAGTGACGGTCACTGCCAAGGCTTTCGCTTCGCCGCGGGTTGGGAATCAGGTATGCACTCGGACTCGGCGCTCGACACCTGACACTCTCCATGGTCCGTCCGCCCCGTGGCCACATCGCTGAAGCTCTCATAGGCCTGGGCAGACTACGTCGACGCGACGGTCAGTGACCTCTCCGGAAGTGCGAGGTTCGTACCAGCGTGATATTGACGACAAGTATAGCTTGGGAGCAACGCCCAACACATGATCAACTTCAACGACGATGTGCCGCATGTGCCCCCTCGAGACTGGGGGTTCCAGCAGAGCAGCGGGGAGGTCTGGATCCTGCAGGGCGGGACGACCTATGAGTCGTGCAGTGGTCAAGAGAACGCTGTGAGTAGGGCTAGCTATGGCGGCACAAATCCAAGGCCGTGCGGCGGCAAGAGCTCGGATCCAGGCGCTGGGTGTCTGCGTTCAGGGCCACGTTCACGACTGTTTCCTGACCACGCTGTAGCAATGCTCCGACAGTCTCGAGAGCGGTCTCGACGAGGCTGCGTTAGTCGCTTCGTTTGTGACTGATATGGACTCCTCGGAGCACAGGGGGCCGTACGCGGGCGTCAAGTGAGTGCACCTATCTGTTGTCGGCGCACTGATCGAGAGGCTCCAAGCGGTTGACAGTTTCCTTTAGCATTACCTCCGTGACGTGCACGGCGTAGAGTTGAGAGTCAGACCCTGGCCCTGGTCGGCCACGAGAAGAATGTGCTTGGTGTGATACGATGAGACGTTCGCGAACGAACGGATAGGACATTGCTTGCCATACTTTCGATGCAATTTGGTGGTGGTCGCTCTTGGACGCTTCGGAAATGGCCGGGTACGATTTAGATCCCGTCGCCACAATTGACGGTCACGTGATAATTTCTCGTCTCGACTCCATCTTGACGAGCGTTCTCTTTCCCAACCTCACACCGCACCAATCACTTCGTAACTTCTCCCGTCTCCCTTTCACCTCACAAGCTCACACACTCGTTCTCTCCTCTCGCGGCCCCCGCCCAGCCTCCTTCTTCTCTCTTCTTCAGTGTATGCTCCTGAGCCGCGCTTCAAGCCGGCTCTTCACTGCACCCATCACAACTCTCCGTTTTTCACGCAACCTCCCCCAGATACGACCCACCATGTCCGCCGCCACCAGCGCGCCCGTCGTGCCGACCAGTGCCCCCGCCAAATGGCCTTCTCCCGAGGACTGGCCCGCCGCGAGGGTCCGCCAGACCTTCATCGACTACTTTGTCAACTCTCCCGGGTTCGAGCACACCTTCTGGCCCTCGAGCGGGGTGATCCCATTCGACGACGACACGCTCCTTTTCGCCAATGCGGTGAGTTGAGCGTTTCAGACCCAACAGTTCGGGGAGCTGGCGGCTGGAATCAATTGGACAAACACTCATGTGGCATAGGGCATGAACCAGTACAAGCCCCTCTTCCTGGGTACTGCCGACCCAAAGTCGGATCTCTCAAAGCTCATCAGGGCCGTCAACTCGCAAAAGTGCATTCGTGCAGGAGGAAAGCACAACGGTGAGTCGGTTCTATTTTCCAGTCGACTCGATTCGCATCATCCTTTGGAGGAGGATGCGGTGTTTCAGCGCAGACCACTGATGCGGGGATCAGACCTCGACGACGTCGGCAAGGACACGTATCATCACACTTTCTTCGAGATGCTGGGGAACTGGTCCTTTGGTAACTACTTCAAGGTGAGTGGCACCAAACCGACACCTGGGACTTGTCGCTGCCGATTCGTGGTGTCTGTTGACGCTTGCTGATGAACCGCAGAAAGGCGCCCTGACCATGGCGTGGGACCTGCTCACCAGGGTGTACGGCCTGCCAAAGGACAGGCTGTACGTGACCTACTTCGAGGGTGATGCGAAGCAGGGATTGGAGCCGGATTCCGAGGCGCAGTGAGTGGCAGTCACCTTTGCCCAAGGCCCAGCTGGAGCTCGGGTCCCGCACAACACGAGCCGTGCTGATCCGTTAGGCAATTGTGGCGAGACCTGGGAGTTCCGGAGAGCCACATCCTCCCCGGAAACGCAAAGGACAACTTCTGGGGTGCGTCACGGTGATTTGGAGCTAGGCGCTGATCGTCGCAGAAATGGGCGCGACTGGGCCTTGCGGACCATGCAGCGAGATCCACTTTGACCGAATCGGCGGCCGCGAGGCCGCACACCTCGTCAACGCCGATGACCCCAACGTCCTCGAGATCTGGAACAACGTTTTCATCCAGTACAACCGCGAGCCGTCTGGCTCCCTGCGCTCTCTGCCGGCCAAGCACGTCGACACGGGAATGGGTTTCGAGCGTCTCGTCTCTGTCCTCCACAACGTTTCGTCCAACTACGACACGGACTGCTTCACCCCCATCTTCAAGAAGATCGAGGAGCTCACGGGCGCGCGACCATATGCCGGCAAGCTGGGTGACGAGGACACGGACGGCGTCGACACTGCGTACAGAGTTATCGCGGATCACATCCGTACGCTCACCATCGCCATTTCGGATGGAGGCGTGCCGGACAAGGACGGGAGAGGTTATGTTCTCCGACGGATCTTGAGACGGGGCGTTCGTTACGCCAGCAACAAGATGAACGTCAAGATTGGCACTTTCTTCTCGTCCCTTGTCCCCACCGTTGTCGACTCTTTGGTCAGTCGGGTCGTCGCTCCACTCCGTCGTAGGAGGCTTTTGCTGACGATACCCGTAGAAGGGCATCTTCCCCGAGGTCACCAAGAAGGTTGACGTGCTCAAGGAGATCCTCAACGAGGAGGAGGCGTCGTTTGCCCGAACGCTCAACCGCGGCGAGGCCCTTTTCAGCAAATACGCCGCTGCTGCTGCCGAGGAGAAGCGCTCGGTCCTGTCCGGAAAAGATGTCTGGAGGTTGTACGACACGTACGGCTTCCCTGTCGACTTGACTCAGATCATGGCCGAGGAACGCGGGCTCAAGATCGACGAGGTGGCGTTCGAGAAGGCACGGTTGGAAAGTCTCGAGGCGAGCAAGGCCGGCGGCAAGACCTCGGCGGGCGCACAGGTCAAGCTGGATGTGCACGACCTTGCGGCGCTTGAGGCCAACTCGGCTGTTCCCAAGACGGACGACTCGTTCAAGTACCGTGAGTGTGGCGTGCTCCGAGTGGGCGAATAGGCATTGAAGCGCGCAGAGCTCGACGACGTCAAGGCGACGGTCAAGAGCATCTATCACTCGTCCAAATTCTACAACTCGACTGCCGAGCTCCCCCCACATGCCCCCTTCGGTGTTCTCCTTGACCGCACCAACTTCTACGCCGAGCAGGGTGGACAGGAGTACGACACGGGCGTGCTTGCCATTGACGGACAGGCCGAGTTCAAGGTGGAGGATGTTCAGGTGTTCAACGGCTATGTGCTGCACATCGGTCAGATGGAGGAAGGCGAGATCAAGGTCGGCGACGAGGTGATCTGCACGTACGATGAGGTGGGCGAATCTTCATGAGGCTTCCGTGAAAAGGCTACGCTAATCTGGGATAGCTGCGACGATGGCCTATCCGGAACAACCATACCGGCACCCACATCCTCAACTTTGGTCTGCGCGAGGTGCTCGGCGACCACATTGACCAGAAGGGCTCGCTCGTGGCGCCTAGCAAGCTGCGATTCGACTTCTCGCACAACAAGTCGATCTCGGTCGACGAGCTGATCAGGATCGAGACGATCTGTAACGACTGGATCAAGAAGGGCGTGCCGGTTTACGCCGAGGAGATGTCGCTTGCCGAGGCGTACAAGATCCCCGGTCTCAGGGCTGTCTTTGGCGAGGCATACCCCGACCCGGTCCGTGTGGTCTCTATCGGGTACCCGCTGGAGGAGATCAGGGCGAACGTCGAGGATGCTAGGTGGCGATCGACCAGCATTGAGTTCTGCGGTGGAACGTGAGTTGCCAAAGCCACCAACGACTGCCAGACTTGGTCCGCTGACGCGCGATATCCAGACACGTCGCCAAAACCGACGACATCAAGGACTTTGTGATCACCGAGGAGTCGTCTATTGCCAAGGGCATCCGACGAGTCGTCGCTGTGACGGGCCACGACGCCAACGAGGTCTCCCGCCAAGGTCTTGACTTTGAGCGCCGCCTCGAGCGCATCGAGCAGCTCCAGGGCAAGGACAAGGACGCGGCGATGAAGCCGTACCTCACCGAGCTTGGTCAGAGCGGGATCTCGCTGGTCAAGAAGAACCAGCTCAAGGCCAAGTTTGACAAGATCCAGAAGGAGGTGGACGCGCTCGCAAAGGCGAAGCTCAACGCGGACCAGAAGCTGGTAAGTGCAATGATCGCTCGAGTGATCTAATCCGCGATTTGTGGTCTGGATATGCGAAAGCGATGCGATACTGATGCCTGATAGATCACGGACGAGATCAAGGCGTTCTTCGTTGAGAACCCCAACGAGTCGGTCTACGTCAGCGTCTTTGGTATCGGCGGGAACCCCAAGGTGAGCCAGTGGTCATTTGGATCATCTGCAGGCCGCTGAGCGCTCGTCACAGGTCCTCTCCGCCGCGGCTTCCACCGCAAAGTCATTGTCCAAGGCGGTGTACGCTTTCAGCCCGGACAACGAGACGGGCAAGGTAGCGCATGTCAACTACCTGCCCAAGGAGGTGCTCGAGCGGAAGGTCCTGGACGCCAAGGCCTGGCTCGCAGAGGTGTCCAAGATCGTCGGAGGCAAGGTGAGTGGTGGTGGAAGAGGCAGCGTGGCGAAAGTGTAGCAAGCGAGGTCAAATCCGACGGCAGGATGGAAGTCGGACCAATGCTGATGCGGTTCAGGGCGGTGGTAAGGACGATTCCGCAACAGGTGTCGGATCCGAGGTGGACAAGATCCAGGAGGCGGTCGAGGTGGCTAGGAAGGTGTACAAGAGCAAGGTGGAGGGGGTTTGATGGGGTTGGGGAGGCACTGGAGAGGCATCGGGACATCGGGACGGGATTTGAGGACACGCTCATAGTTGCACGACTGATCATTTTCATGTGACATATCTGCGGCGGCACCGCGATCCATGGTCCGCCATTGCACATGCCTGCTCCTATCCTACTCGATTGTGCGCGTACTTGTCTAAGACCAACTCTGGGCCAGATTTCACATAACCTATGAAGCCACGCGTCCGTAGCCAGACATCTCAAAACCTCTCAATCTTCGACTTGAGCTCACTCACACCCACCGCCTCCCCGGCCTTTTCGTCGTAATCATCCCACCGAACCTCCTCGCCGCGTCCACCACCACCCTCCTCGCTCTCCAACTCGAACTCGAACGGCGTACCGCTCTCGGCGCCTTTACAGACCCATCGACCTGAGAAGTGGTATCCCGTGATTTCGAGGCCGCGGCAGTCCAGCGCTATGAATGTGGACCAGGAGGGGCCGGTGTACGGTGGGGGAGAAGGGGATTTGAGGGTGGGCGAAGGGGGGATGAAGGATGCGGAGTGCTCCTTCTGAGCGGGTGGGTGGTCAGCGGGGAGTATCCATCGGCCTATGAGTCTGGGGCGAGTTTGCGCAGCACATATGAAGCTGGCATTGGATGAAAGTGGAGAGGAGGGTCGAAGAGGAAGGGAGTGTTCGTGAGTGGAGATAAGGGATGGAAACATGGAGAAGTGAGGAAAGCGAGCTCGTAAGAGCGCAAACTGGTTCAGGTGAGAGTGAGATCTCAAGGAGGGGGAGAAAGAAGGGGAGAGATGAGCGATTGAATGGGTCCAGCTGCATCGTAAAGGCGATTCTGCGTGTCCAGCGGTAAGATGAAGCGGGATACGAGCGGTGTGTTTTCGTCAAGCGGCCCGACGGCTCGCCCCCACGCCTTCACGCCCGCGCTCGACCCACCTTGCAGTTCCCGCACCGCCAGACAAAGCTGGCTGTCCCTCTTGAGCCCGAGATCTCGGCTTCGTCCTGGACAGGAGAGACTGCATCAGCGGGTCTGAAGCGTAGATATCCGAGTCGACAGAGCCAGATGAAGTGAAAGGGATCATGGAGACGGAGAGGCAACGAAGGGCAACGAAGGGGAACGAACAGGAGAAGAGGTCGGGAAAGGGAGGAAGAGAGGTGAGTACGGGTCTGGGTCAAGCGACACCGAGGTCAAACGCCAAGCAAGCCAAGTGCAGCCGGGCGATCCAGTCCTGCATGGGAGAAGGACGAAGCAAATGGGCTCGCCGTTGCCGGCTGGACAAGACGACGAGGATGAGGGCCGGGAAGAGGATAACACGGATAACACGTCGCTTGTACCGCACTCACCTTGAGCCCTATCGAGACGATCTTGGGATGTTCCTCGCGACATGACGTGCAAACGATCTGCCGGATCAGCACGGCATGCACCGGACTGTGGGCAGTTGACCATTCGGAGTCGAATTCAGGCTCAGACTCGGGATCAGACCCAGACTCAGAGTCAGACCCAGACTCGGATCCGGACCCAGATCCGACTGGGACCAAGTCGTCCTCCTCGTCGTCGGACTGCTCCGGTCGTTTCCCACGACAAACCGTTGGATCAACTCTCACGCACATTGAAGAGATACTCGAACTCATCGTCCGCGGGCCGGACGTCGGTGACCCCCTCGAGCTCCATGGAGATCATGACGCGTAGTTTCTGCGGAGTCAGCGGGGGTCGGTGGGCTGTGGGCGGCGGCGACAGCGGGGGACTCACGACCATCTTGCAATGGTTCTACAGGGGACTTTGCGGTGTGCAGAGAGGAGAGAAAGGATGAATTGGTACACTGAACAGCAGAGTGATAGATACAATCTGGGATTTGCCCGAGCTTCATTCTCATTCTGAATGGCCGCGGGGCCCCAAATCCGTGTTGAATCAACGTGACCACAGCATTCGGCGACCGAATTGAAAGCATACGAGTACGTCTGATCACCTTGTCTTTCATTCTTTCCCATTCGCACACTCAGCTCACCCCGGAGTGAAGCACATAGCTCCCTCGTCCTCGCCATGGGTTCCCCGGTCGAAGTCCCGCCAGACATCATCGGCCAGTCGGGGCTGTACAACGTCCCCGACCCGCTCCTCCGCCGGTGAGTCGAGCGAGACGTTCGAGCGTGGTGCCCATATCATACCGCGGACACCGCGAGGCTCGAGGCTGCGGCGTTGTTCCTCGGTCTCCTCTCTCGGACTATCGCCCACACGACAGCTCGAGAAGCATGTGACAGCCTCGAACCCGTGATAGCTCGAACCAGCTCAACCCGCTGATACTGTTTCCATGTCCCTCAGACTCCGGCTGCAGGACACCATCGGTAACGATATCCCCGACTTGGAGAAGTACTTTCGCAACAAGGAAGTACTGGTGCTCTATGCTGGCTCGGAACACGGTCTTCGTGAGTGCGACGTGCACATCGTGACGTGCACTACGTGGGCGAATCGAGCAACAGAACAACCGACGACCGATCACCAATCTTTGCCCGCCGGTGTGTCTCGGACGCGCTGACTCCCACTAGAGAACCTCAAGGAACTACATCGGGTACGCGTGGCGCTGCGTTTCACTGACTGAGTCTGCGCGGCTGTGCCCCGCCGTGCCGCTGGGCTTCTGCAACCTGGGAGGAGCTCACCCTCTGCAGAATCTCACGACGTTCTCCATCCGGGAGATGAAGGTGAGTTGAGCGGAGCTGTGCCTATGCCTCTGTGGAGCTCTGAACATGTCCCACCGGAGGAGCGGTCCTGCGGGTGCGCCGATGATAGGAATCGAGGACGCCTTGGCGTTTCCGGCCTCTCGGTTGCTTAACCTTCCCGACTCACGACTTTCGATTCTTGACCTCTTGACCTCTTGACCTCTTGACATATTGACCTCTCGACCTCTCGATCTCTTGACATCTTGACCTCTCGGTCTCTCGGTGTCTCCCCTCACGCCGTCTTCCTCCGTCTGCACCCAAACCCGTCTCGAGATCTTCGACAACCCCACTCCCAACCCCGCTGCTAGACAAACATGGTCCCCGCTAACTCCGAGTCCCTGCCACACAGACCTGCTCCCTGATCTACATCTCCACCGACACCTCCCCTTCCTCCCCCGAACGCGTCCTGGCCGGCCAAGCATGGCTCCGCATGGCGTTCCACGACAACTCGGACTTCGCGCCGATGGTGCCCCTCACTGCCGGGCGTGGGGATGGGGGTATGGAGGCGGCTGTGGAGGATGTGAAGCGGGGAGAGGACTTTGTTCAGGCTGGAGTGAGTGGGGCGGGTTGTGTCTGATTCGTGGTTCGCGGGTGCAGGGGCGTGGTGGGAGGGGGCGGGCAGAGTGGACGGGTGAACGGGTGGGCCGCTGCAGATTGGCCCAGCCGTGTATACGTGGAGCAAGGTACAAGGACCAAGATGAGGGCCAGCGGACTCGGCGCGAATGAGCGTGGATTGCTTGGGCGGGTGCAAGGGAGAGTGACCGAGTGCGCGGGGCAAGGGTCGAGACCAACGACCAAATCGCTCTCCCTACGTGATTGGTTCTTGGTCAATCTCGTTCAGCTCTGGTAGCCGGAGCGTGGTGAGATAGGCAACGCAAGCGCCGAGAGGTGGTTCCGGGGCTCGGTCCCAGTGGACGGGGGCCAGGGGCGGTTGCATATTGTGCGAGGTCTTTTCGAGCTGACTGGTGTAGGAGATCGAAATCGGCGTGGAGACCGTGCGCTTCGGCGTGGAGGAGGCTCGTGAGTGCCGCACGAGAGTGGTTATGGACGAGACGGGCGACACGGTGTCGGGTAGTGTCTCCAATCGTCCTCTGCCTCTCTCCCTCTACCTTTTCCCCTCTCCCTCTCGGTTCCTCTGTCCCTCTGTCCCCCTGTCCCTCTGTCCCTCTGCCTCTCTCAGCCCCGTTCCGTTCCGTTCCCGTTCCCTTGCCCGCCTACTGTTCCCTCAGCCCCTGTGCACCATCATACTCACCGCGGACCCTCGTGCATCGTCATGCCCTCCGCCCCGCGATGTCCCACCTCTGCACTGCACACTGCACACTGCACACTGCACACTGCAGTATCATCCGTCTCTCCGCAACATCGGCCCACCCGCTCATCACCGATCCTGACCAACGCCACAGCACAAGACTACGTCCGCCCCCTCTCCCGCGCAGCAGTCACCTCCCTCATGTCCGCGTACTCGACGCCGAGTCTCGCGGTGTATCATATCCCCACACACACCTTTCTCGCGAAGGGGGTGAGGCGGTCGGCGTTCGAGCCGGGGAAGGTGGAGGCGAATTTTAGGTTGTGGAGGAATGGGGGGACACCGAGGGTTGGGCTGGTTGGTGAGTGGACGTGAATATGGATTGTGGGAGATGAGCGACGAGGGCAACGAGGCGGGTGGGCGTGGGGGAGGGGGGGGGGGGGGGGGGGGGGGAGGGGGGGGGGGGGGGGGGGGGGGGGGGGGGGGGGGGGGGGGGGGGGGGGGGGGGGGGGGGGGGGGGGGGGGGGGGGGGGGGGGAGGGCATGGTGCCGGTGGCGCTGTTGTGTGTCTGGGGACACGGGGTCAACCCAAAGAAGGCAGTGGTATCGACACAGAGTTGAGCTGCTCTGACCAGAAACCTGCTGATCCGCCAACTCGCCGCCCCGCTGACTCGCTGACTCGCCATTGTAGAAGTCGCTCAGGCCATGAAGTACCCGTTCATGGCGCTTGTCCTGGCTCTCATCTATCACCTCGGAATCACATACTACGGAGGTGAGCGGTGACGACGATACTCATGACTTGCCCATCCACGTGCTCTTCTCGTCATCTCCCATCTCGCAATTTCCCTCGATAGTGCCGGCCTATACGCTTCCTGGCCCCCCTGCTCTCCGCCCTTGCTTCCTGGCCCCCCTGCTCTCCGCCCTTGTTCTCCGCCCTCGTCCTCCGCCCTCGTCCTCCGCCCTCGTCCTCCGCCCTGCCCCCGACGCGCTCCTCGATCCTCGACAAGGGACACAACGTCACCACCGTGGAAATCCCCCACCACTGACGCCGTAGACGTCGCCAACTTCATTCCGAGGTACCTCGACTCGATCGGCGGGAGGTTCAGGGAGATGGCAGCGACAAAGCTGCCGTGATGAGTGCGCAAGGGCGGTATGCATTGGCACTGCACTGCACTGCACCGCTTGTGTATCGCTTTAGCCTCGGCGCGATCTGCATGCCGTGTTGCGCCCTGGGATTCATGGACCGTTTGGTCAGCGCGTTTCCGACGGACGCATCAGCATGGTGCGCTCAGAAACGAGAGGAGCCCACCACCACTATTGTATGTACAAGTACGAGGTACGAGTACAGTGTCGTCGGCAAGATTTCGATTGTTCCTCAGTACTTCGGTGGACTGCACGTTTCGTTCGTTCGCACGGATCCGCGATACACGTCACATAGTCACCCACCACTCGTCACTCATCCCGGAGCCAGAGCCGTTCCTCCCATGGTCACATGTGTTTGAAGGCGAGTAACAGAGGAACGATCGCTGCGCAGCACACTGCCCAGCGGCGATCTGCCTTTCCTCCTCTTGTTCAACAGCCTCCCCAGACCAGAGAAGACATGGCGCAGATCCTCTCGCAATGGACAGAGCTGGCTGGAGCTGGCGGAAGCTGGTTAGAGCTGGCTAGAGCTGTAAAATAAGAATCCGTTCGGTTCATCCTGCCGCGATACCATGTCATGTCGCCGCCGTCGCAGCTTCATTTCGTATATATGAATAGCGCAAGGGAATGGAACGGCTGAATAGGCTCTCGTCACAGCGTCGAGAAAAGTCATTACTGAAGGTACAAGTCAGCGTTCTTGAACGGCACCGAACAGGCTCCACGCGAATTGCCCGGAAGATGACGATGGCGATGGCGATGGCGAGGGCGACGGCGAGGGCGACGGCGATGGCGGTGGCGATGGCGATGGGCATATCGATAGAGATGGCGGTGGAGATGGAGGCCGAGATGGAGATGGAGATGGAGATGGAGATGGAGATGGAGAAGGGTGATACATGGCATCCGAACCACTCACAAGAGACTCCATCTGCGCGACGACCTCGTCCAGCTCGCGCTTCGACTGCTGGTACTTCTCCACGGCCTCCTGCGGGTGTGTCAGCGAGGCGACGGTGGGGCGCGGGGCGGCGCGACGCGCGAGCGATTCCGCAAGGGAGGGACGAAGGGGGAGGTGTCATGAACACCGGACACGCGGGGCAGTGCGCTTTCGTGTGCACAAGTGCGTGCGCGAGCGCGTGGCAGAGGTATTGACCAGACGTTCCGGACATGTGTACACCGAGCCAACAGAAGCACGAAGAAACAAGACCCCACGCACGCCGTGCTTTCGCTCCCACTCGTCCCGCTCCTGCTCGACCCGCGTGACCTGGCGCTCAAAGTGCTCGGCCTTGACGTCGACCTGGCGCAACCTGCGGGGGTCAGCGGGTGGGCTCCGAATCGGATTGACTCGGCTTGAGAGGATTCCACTTGAGATGTTCCGCCACGGGAGCCGGTGTGCAGGAGGATTGAAATGAAAGATCGAGTACGCAGGGAAGATGAGTGGTTCGAGGAGTTCGTTTTGTTCCCAGGGTCCCCCCTGGACGATCCCCACGATCCCCGCTCCACCGCCAAAAGGCTCGCAGCGACATCGATGAACGACACCTCCACATCACAACGACTCGCTCGCTCGCTCGTCCCTCCCCCGTCCCCCGATGCAACATCCTGCGCTATCGATCTCCACAGACCAACCACGCCCAGATCCGGTGCGAGGCGCCGACGCCCCGCTCCACTCATCCACTCACTTCTCCGTGGTGTCCTTCAGGTCCTTCTCGGCCTTATCCAGCTCCTCCTCGAGCAGCTGGACCTTCCTCGCCAGGTTCTCCCCGGTGGTGCGGTGCGTCTCCCCTTCGTCAGAAGCGGTCTTGAGCTCCTTGACCTTTGTCTCGGACTTTTCGAGCTCGCCCTCGGCGAGGGAGAGCTTGTGCTGGAGAGACGAGATCTCTTGGTCCCGCTCGAGGAGGGTTTGGTTGAGCTGCAGGGCACACGGCGTTTGTGTGGGCCCGGGATCAGAGGAAGGGGCGGAGAGGACGAAGAAACCAGGACACGAAAGAGGAAGGTTGGGACCAGCCGTCGACGACGGGCGGAGGTGAGATCGATAGGAGGATTGCGAATGGATGCAAGATGGTCAGGAGGGAATATGACGCCGACGCCAGGGAGAGCAACGAGGTGGCGCAACGGGCAGTGAGTCAGAGAGATGATTGACAGGAAGCACGAATTAGGGACGCGGCGGGCAAGGCAGGTCGAGATCGGCGAATCCGAGATACAGCAGATAAAGCCGTCGAGAGGGGTACGGATCGCCGACAGCGTTGATAACCGTGTCGAGAGGATCAGGATGGCGTATTTTGGTTCGCGCAGATCAGAAAAGGCGGGGGCGAAGCACGGAGCGATGAACCGATGCCGAGCAGAGGCGAGATGTTGAGGAGCAGCGAGTCGATCATGGAGAATGAGTACGATACGAGTGAGGAAGATCAATCGGAGATCCCACACGTCAGCGCTCGATGACTCCAGGACCAGCTCCACGGCAATGGCAATGGCAAAGGACAAGGCAACCACGAGTCGCCGACGCACCTTCTTGTTCTCCGCCTCGGCAGCTTCGGCCCTCGCCTCGGCGGCCTCGATCTTTTGCCCGAGGATGGTGAACCTCTGCGGGGGGTCAGCGGTGCGTCATACCGATGTGGTCAACCAGGAGGTGCACCGCGCGGTATCGCCACGCTCCGCAGGGTGAAGGACAATCGACTGACCTCCTTGATCTTGTCCTGGGCGGGGTGTCAGCGGATGACGAAGGAGGGAGACGGAGCAGGGTCGTGGCCTCCCCATCCGGCTGAGGGATGCGCGGCGTGGGATCGGGCGCGGCGGGGCGAGAGTGTGAGTGAGGGCGTGATGTGAGCATGGGAGTGAGGGGGTGGGATGGGACGTACCATGGTGTCTGTGTGAGGAAGTCTAGGTGGCGAGAAGGGCGGGAGAATAGAAGACTTGTTGAGAAGATGTGCAGGTGATATGTGTGAGAAGTAGCCAACGGTTACACCGCCGTGACAAGTGACAGCGACACGGACGCAGCGACGACGCGCCCCTCGTGCCTGGACACAGCGGGGCGGCCCACGCGTATCATTTATTTGCCCCCCCATACACTTTTCACACAATTTATCCCAACGGGTCCCATTCCACCCAAATTTCAATCCTATCTCTCCCTCGTCTTCTTCCCATGCCACCTTATTTGCCGGCTCGAGTCTTCTCCTCCCCGACCAGCCGCTGAAGCAGGTGGCCAGACCGATCCACCCGGGGGCTGGGAAACCAGTTGGGCCGGAGTGGGGGCACCCCGCAGGACGCACCGGCGCGAGATTCGTTTCGGTCCATGGCGAGCGCGTTGTTTTGGGGAAGCTCACATGTGCGAGAGTCATCGCGCGCGTGCGGTTTGGTAGGTGCTACGCAGGAGCTGCGGTGCTGGGAGAGACACGATACCTCGGTCGTGGTTCGGCATGCAACCCGAGTACAACGTCTCACCACCCGGCGGGGTGAAAGCCCCGCCGTGTTGATCGGCGACGATTTTCGACGCAGCCACGCATGGACTGACTACAGATCCGACCGACTGCCGCACTGCAGCCGACAGCCTCATCGAGCCGGTGGAAGGTGTCTGCTGCGACGCCCATTCCTCCTGGTGGAGTGTTTCGTGTCGCAGCCGCCGCTCGCCGCACTTTTGGCCGCGGTAAAGACAGCCCGTCCACCTATCCCGCTGCCACCACATTCATAACATCGACCCTCAGCGGATTAGTCCTGACTCGTGCATACTCCCTCCCTCTCTCTATGTCTCCCTGTCACCCCATGACCCTTCCCCCTCCCCCTACCCCCCTCACCCACGCCACTTTTATCTTCCCCCCGACCAGACCATCACGTCGGCGCGGGATAAACTAGGTGGCTATACCAACCTTCATTCGTCCTCTGCAGATCGCTCTTCCCCTCTACTTCCGGGATGCGCGTTTTGAGAGGCCGATACAGCCCACATGTGCTCGACCACCTCGAATACCTGTTCCTTCCGTGCGGCATGCGGCATACTGGACTCTGCCACGCTGTGAAGCAATGTAACGACTCGCACCGCTCGTACTGGTCGTACTGGTTCTGGCCGATGCTGTGTACACTTCGCTCCCATTTTTGTTAGGTGTCAGGCTCGAGGAGTGTCGTGGCGTGGCGCGCTATTTCCTGGAGACGAGGATCCCGTCTCCGTCGTCTCCGGCTAGCACGAAACGCCGAGAGGAGACGAGCAAACGAGTCCTGTCTTTAGGGCGCAGAATGCAACAACCCCCGTCCTTGGCTGCGGCGCGGTACCTTGGCCCCTCTGTTTCATACCAAACAGGCAAGGGCAGGCCTATCACTCTCGTTCTCGAATGCATCCACAGTCCACCCGTTCCTATTGCCCAAGCACAAATGCACAATTGCGTTGTAAGTGTGCACAACCTCGCAGAAGCAGGAGCATAAACCCCCGGTACAAGCACCCGCCCCAGTCCCGAGTGCCTGCGAGCCCCTCGCTGCTAACTCGTCAGCCATCGCTTGCCCTTGCCAAAAGCGCCATCCTCCCTGTCTCGCGATTTTTTTCCCACGTACCAGTATGAGTACACGTATAAATGGAAACCAGCATCGAGACGAGCCCTGGTCTCGCGGCGAACCAAGGAAGCGGTACCGGTACCGGTACCGCTCCCGCTGCACTGCTGCAGGCTACCACTGCACTGTCGCCCCGCAGAATCGGAGCCCACTGGTTCATGCGGGCCAGGCGTGTGGCTCTGCCCACTCCCGTCCCTTCCTAAGTGATAGGGCTTGCATGCAGAAGAGGGACTGGGGCCTGACTCTGAGAGCTTTCGGCTTTCCCACACTTGCACTACTTTCGCCTCTGCTGCTGGGCGCCCCGTTGCACGTGCGGGTGTCAAGTGAACGATTGGGAGAACAGTAGCAGTAGTGGTAACCGTAACAGTGCCGTGCAGAGACTTGCGGGGCCAATGTCGGGTCCCACGTTGCAACGCCTCGCTGCCGCAGATGCAGATTCGACGAGGGAGAAAGACAACAATCCACAATCACAATCACAACAACAAATCCACATTCCATCACTTGCACAACCACCCCGTCCCATCCCCCGAACCTTGCCCACTCGACCGATCCGGCTCCATCCTTACGCATCATCGCATCGTACAGAGTACTCGTGCTGCTGCTGCATAACCCCAAGAACCCACCCCCGCCCGACCCGACTCGACCCAAACTGGCCACGCCGGCTCGAGACGGGTGACTAGCCGGTGTGACCAACCAACCAAGCGACCTAGCTATCATGACCTCGTCGCCTTGACATTCCCCCTCGTCGACACGACACCAGTACATACGCCCCGCGTCATCACCTCGAGGTGGGCCATCGCGACCAACGACAACGACAACGACGTCACGATTGGCCCCGGCCCCGGCCCCACGCCGCGACGCTTTATCAATCCGCTCGAGGCGACATAACTCGAGCCCCGACCGATCCCTCGGGCCGCAGCGGAGTGAAGCATCCCACAAGCCTTTGCCCGAAACATCACTCATCAGCCCGTTTCTCGGCCTCAGCGCTGCCTCGTCGTCGCCATGTCGGTAGCGCAACCCTTCTCACCCCGTCCCGACCAGCTCTCCTTCCTCCCAGCTTCTCCCACCTCCCCTCTAACTCTTTCTCCTTCTGCCCGCTCCGGCCCCTCCCCACGACAGCGGAGCAGGACCCTCACCTACTCCCCCCGTGCTGGCGTGGGCACTTCCAAGTCCGCCCCGACCAGCCCTTCTGGGCGGTCGTCCCTCCCCGCGGGTCTCGCGCCTCTCTCGACCATCTCACCTATTGCTCTCGATAGGCCATTACCGAATCTGCAGGGGTATATGCCGCAGCCTTCGCAGCCTCTCGTGCCGGCTCTCCCGGGTGGTACCGTGGGTGGACAGCCAAGAGCACCAACTCGACCAGCGCAAGGATTCCCATCGCAAGGCCAAACTTCCCATCCGCAACCTCATCATGCTCAGACGTTCCCTCTCCCGACCCATCACCATCAGCATTCTCATTCCCTCCCGCCGGGGATGATAATCCCTCCAAATCGCGGTACCGGTACCTACTTCCCCCAAATCCCTCCCCAAGCCCTAGTCTCCGCCTCCCCCGCCGCATCATCCTCCACGCGCCCGTCCTACTCTCCCAGCACCGTCCCACGACTCCCTTCGTCCAGCCGCTCCAGATCCCGGCCCCGGTCTCGATCCCGCCCCTCGAGCTCCTCCGAGGACACCGAGACGGAAGTGGATTCTGACTCGACGTTCGTACCCGGCCGGACGAGGAAGCAGTCGCATTCACAGCCCAACCTCGTTGCGCTCCGGAACCGCCTGGAAGGTTGGGCCGGGGACGTGGCGCAGCGGCATACACAGGCTCAGAAGGGAGCGGACGATCGTGACCGTGACCGTGATCGGGAGCGCGATCGGCGGGCTCGAGAAGGAAGGGGACCTGTTCCCCCCGCACCGCAAAGACAGCCTAGTGGAGGGAGGAAGACACCTCCATCTCGAGTCACGCCTCTTGGTGTTCAACCCGCTACGTCCTCTTCCTCCGCTGGTTTCCCTGGCTTCCCTCCTTCCGCATTACCCCACCGCTCCCCCAACTCCCGGTCCCACCCTTCTCTCAGTGCAATGCGCACATCCCCGTCCCCCCGGCAATCCACTCTCAACATCCCACTCATGACCCCCGTGATGTCCCGTCCGACCCTATCTTCCTCTTCCGAAGGCTCGGCGGGTTCTGTGGGCTCTGCATCCCCGCGATCGGCCATCCATCCATTTGGCGGCGTGACCTCCAGCGAAGATGCCGATGACGACTACGAATCCACCGACTCGCCTTCCTCCGGATCCCTCACTTTCAGCCCGAAACGGTCTCGCGGACTGGGGCTGAGCGGGGCTATGGCCACGGGGGCGGGCACGGGCACGGGTGCGGCCATGGGTATGGGCCTGGGACCAGGAATGGGTCTTCGCCAACGGATCGTGCTCGACAAAGCGGCAAAAGGTCTCGGACTCAATCTCGAGCCCGAAGGAGCCGAGGAAACAGAGACGGAAGAGCCCGAAGACTCACACCCACTCTCGCTCTCACGCTCACGCTCGCGCGATCTGTCCGAGGCCGCACGAGCACTCGAGCTGGAAACGCAGAACGCGCTGTTCCCGTTGCGCCTGCTCGCGATCTTCCCAGCCGTATGGGGCACGATGGTGTTGCTCCAGGCGTTCGTGACGGGTGGGCAGTGGGAGGAGGTGTATCCGTGGGGCATGGACACATCGCGAGAGGCGCTGGATAGGCTTATCTCGGTCAGAACGTTTGAGGGGACTTGGCGAACGGTCAGCAGAGGGGACATGCTGCTCTCGATCTTATGGGTGAGTCGGGACTTTCGCATGGTCGCGCATGTCTCGGGTGCACTCCATCTTGGGCCCGAAGCGAAGACCGCTACTCGCTGCCCCGCCCGCTCATCCCGACCATACGGGACGTAGAAGCACGTCACGGCGTACTTGAATGCCCCATGTCTGGTGCCGCGCTGACACCTCGCTTTTAGGCCTGGCTGACCGGCCAATTCTGTTTCGACCTGACCACGGGCCTGACCCACCGCTGGCGGATCTACTACGACCTCCCCGCGACGATCACCCGTCTCCTCTCGATACAGTGCATCTGTCAACCCCTCACCGGCCTGACTCTGTGGTTCCTCGGCTCGGAACGGACCCTATTCGCATGGGTCGTTATAGGGTGTACGACCGCCGCGTCTCGGGCCGTGCAGATGTACGTGACGAGCAACATCGTCCGTCCGTCATCCTCGTCTGGCGCACAAGGGGGGGACGTCACTCCCAACGGCCGGAGGCGGTCGTCTGGAGAGATCAGAGGCAGGGAGGCGGGTGCGAGTGCGAGCGCGGGTGCGGGTGCAAGTGCGAGAGGAAGGGATAGTCCGGCGCTTCTCGATAAGAGAGGAGGAGCCGGGGTGAGGTCGGCCTGGGACGAGTTCACGTGTGATAGGACATGGGATTGGGACGCGCTCGCCAGAGTGGCAGGATGGAAAGTCGGCGCGTTGCTGTTGATCACCAACGCGTGGTTGTTCTGGGGGATAGAGCATGGGAGGTGGGCGGGGACCCCGGCGTGAGCGGGCTGCTCAGCGAGTGATCGCTCAGCAACGAGGCGACCCACCCGCGGGCTCATGCTCGCCGAGTCAAGAGGGACGGAGCGAGAACTGGGGAGTGAGGATTGGGAAGTGGGAAGTGGGCAGTTGGTGTAGCGAGTGACTGACTGGACTGGAGTCTGCAATTCCACTTCAGCCGAGTTGGCGTCACGTCCGCTACTAGTCACGCAAGTATTGTTGTGTTGTAACCATATCGGCTCTGATGCCTTATGACACGAATGACGAGGTGTCAGTACGTGAGAGGCATGAGGATGCGAGTGCGCAAGTCGCATAAGGAGCGGGTGAACGTGGCTCGACGTGGCTCAAACGGCGCGGTGCGGCGCGGTGCGGCGTCGATCGCTCAGCAAGGCAAGGAGGTGGTTGGCACTTGGCACCACTCAAATCGAGTCGGGTCTGGTCCGGTCCAGTACCTCAGCAAGCCAGAGTTGCAACGTGTGGAGCTCATGTAGCGTGGGCGACGAGCCAAAGGATACTAAACTTGTGAACGTGTATTGCTGCGCGTTTGCTCGCGCTGCATTATAACTGCACTCGAGTACTCGTACTCGCCAGACCGTGTCTCGTCACACCCGCCGTCGCAGTCTACCCCGCCAAAAGGCATCAACCCACCACCCCACCTCACCCCACGGCTCCGTCCCTCCCGTCCCTCCCTTCCCCCCGCTTCCTACGCACGACGGCCGCTGCGCCGGTTCCTGGCCGCATCTGCACCACATCACGGCTCGTCCCCGTCGTGCGAGACACCGACATAACGCCTCTTCCAATGGAGTAAGGGTTGGCCCCGTGCACCTTGCGAGCCGGTATCGACGTCGATGACTCGGCAGATGAACAGTTCGCTACCGCCCTGCGTTGGGTCGGGCGTTGACGATGGCGTTGGCGCTGGCGTCGACGTCGACGTCGACGTCGGTGTGTGGTCCTCACGCTGAGCTCCGGCCTGCCACGGTTCCCTTATCGTTCTGCCGTCTCCCTCGTCCACGCCTCTCACGCCTCCCACGCCTCCCACGCCCCTCACGTCTCCGTCTCCGTCTCCCTCTCCCACACCCCGTCCCAGCCCACGTTCGAGTCCAGGTCCGAGTCCGAGTCCGTGTCCAAGTCCGAGTCCGAGCGGGACACTCCCCACGACCTCGCACCGCAACGCCCCGAGCGCGGAGTTCAACCCCGGCGGCGATCCGCGGTCCCACGTATCGGGGAGAGCGAAGATGGGAGACTGGTCGGGTAGGCGGCGGGAGAGCGAGTCGGCTATGGGCTGGGAGGAGAGGGAGAGGAGGGAGATGGTGACGTGGGGTTGGGAGGGGGAGGGGGACTGGTATCGGGCTTGGGATTGCGAGTGGGATTGAGAGGAGGGGGAAGAGGACGAGGAGAGGGGGTCTGAGTGTGAAGGGGAGGTGGTTGATGGTGTGGATGTTGCGGATGGTGCGGATGATGCAGGTAGTGCGGACGATATTGAAGATGCCGAAGATGCCGAAGATGCTGGAGACGCTGAAGAAGCTGAAGACGCTGAAGATGCTGGAGATGCTGAATATGCTGGAGGTGCTGGAGATGCTGGAGATGCTGAATATGCTGAAGATGCTGGAGATGCTGAATATACTGAAGGTGTTGAAGATGCAGTCGGCAATGGTCGATCTGGGGAAGATGACGAACCACGGTACCCCACGCCTGAAGGCTGCGCATGCCCTGTATTCGCCGTCACCTCCGCCGTCGCCGTCGCCGTCGCCGTCACCTTCGCCGCCGTCGTCGTCGCCTTCCAAGATCTCAAACAATCCGCGAGCTTCGATGGCAGTCTCAGCGAGAACGCCACGAGGGGATAAGGATGGAGTGTGAGGGAAGTGAACGAGGTGAGGGTGGCGCCGTGGTATTTGCACGGGGGGGAAGATGGAGCTGGAGTATGCGAAGAGGATGCGGAGCTGGATCCGGGGTCGGGGTCGGGGTTGGGGCCGGAGTCGGACGCGGACGAGGTGGACGAGGTGGACGAGGTGGACGAGGTGGACGAGGCGAGCGTGGGGGATGACGGATGTCGGAGGGATGGGGGGACGAGGGCTACCGCGATGGCTACGGGCTAAAGGGTGAGCGGGGTCTTCTGGGTCGTTGAACAAGGTGGTCTCCTTGCTCCCTGCTCCTCGCCGCTTGCGCCTTGCTCCTCGCCGCTTGCGCCTTGCTCCTCGCCGCTTGCGCCTTGCTCCTCGCTCCTCGCTGTGAGGCCGCGAGACAACGATGTGTCGTGATCAAGCCGCGAGAGCGGACACGCAACAGCTGAAACTCGCCACCGCCACCGCCATCGCCATCGCCATCGCCATCGCCATCGCCTTGCTCACCTGGGGCACATTCCTCATGACCTCCCTCAACTTTGCGCCTACGTCCGGCTTCTTCTCCATCAGAGCCGGTCCTCTCCCAGAGAGTGGTCTTCCGGTCCCCTCGTTCCGCGCGTATGTCGCCTGGCTACCACCCGGACGTATTTCGGAAGCCCCAACGGCGACCTTTGACCTGTGCCGTCTAGCCAGAGCTGCCGGGTTCGGTGGGGGGGGATGAGGTCGTCCCAGTCCGGCGGATCGAGCTCCAGCTCCGTACCACCGCGAGACCGCCGCGCGTCTCGAGGACGCAGCGCAGATGCAGAGCATGTCGCTGTGTCGGCTCGTATTGAACCGAGCAGGGCGGGCGTGGCGTTATTTGAGGACCTCCGAATAAGGGAGAGGTAGGAGGTATAGACGACGAAATGTGGGTGTGGATGTGGGGATTTGGACTGGTGACTGGGACCATCTGACGCGAGCGGGATCAAATCTGGCGCGGGGCCCGTTCCCGATAGCTATCTATCTCACCAACTCTTCTCGCACTTCCGATTCACCTCCTCAGCTTCCGTCTCTCTTCTCCCGTCTCCCACCGACCGCCTCGACGCGCTCGTCCTGGGACTCCTGTCCGCTTACTCCCGCGTCCCGGTCAGCACGTAGTATCGCCAAAAGTGCTTCGCACCCGCCATGCGCAAAGGCGCCGGCATCTCGGCGCTATCCCGTCACGCGGCGTCCTCCACCTCCTACGCTTCGCTCTCCAACAGTATCACCTCTGCGCAACTCGTCTCTCTGACCTCGTCGCTCGACTCGTTCCGGGACCAACTGATCTCGTTCGCGAGACAACACCGGAATGATATCCGCAAAGACCCAGCGTTCAGGCATCAGTTCCAGAAGATGTGTGCGGCAATTGGGGTGGATCCTCTTGCCGGTGGTGGCGGCAGGGCTGGTGCAGGAGGGTTGGGCAAAGGTGCTGCAGGCGGAGGGGGAGGGGGTTGGTGGACTGAAATGCTGGGATTGGGGGAATGGACGTACGAGCTCGCAGTGCAGGTTGTGGATGTCTGTGTGTCCACCAGGGAACGGAATGGCGGAGTCATCGAGATGGGCGAGTTGATCGAGCGGGTCGAGCGGCTAAGATCGGGAGGCAAGGACAAGGGCGCTGGTACAGGTGAGTGCGGGGATGACTGTCGATCCATCGTCGCCTCGTCGCCTCGTCGCCCCGTCGGACTGGGAATGGGACTAGAACCCGAATTGATATCACCCACCCGGACGATAGATTCCACCTCTGGACTCGGCGACACCCGCGACACCCACACCGACCGCATCACGCCCGACGACATCCACCGCGCCTTGTCCCTTCTGAGGCCACTACACGCCGGCTACACGATCCTCCCCAACCCCTCCGCCCCCTCCAGCTCCTCGTCATCCGTGTTCATCCGCTCAATCCCGCGCGAACTCGACACGGATCAATCCCTCCTCCTCGTCCTCGCCAAGGACGCCGGCGGGCTGCTCCGCGAGGCCGACGTCCGCGCCAAGACGGGCTGGAGCGACCTCCGCACGAGGAACGCCATGGAGGACTGCGTGATGCGCGAAGGGGTCGGGTGGGTCGACGAGCTCCCTCAAGGCGGGAGGGAGGTTTGGATCATGGCAGCGGTGGAGTTTGGGGAGGGCACCGGGTGACGTACAGAGGGCGAACAGTGGACTCAGGGGAAGAGGTGACGCCGGGCGGTGTCATGCGACAGCGCGATGGCGCGACGACATAATACGCACTGCCCGTCGAGCGTACCGTGAGCGGTGCCTTCGTCACCTCGCCGCGCCGCGTGGTCATCAACTTCCGAGCGACATCGCAACCCACCTCGACAGGACACACGACCTAAGACCTGTCGGTTGTTGTCGTATGAGTGATACGGCCCTTCATGGGAATCACCAAATCAGTCGCCATGTCCTCGACCGTACTCCCCATGGAGCCAACCGTACCCGACGAACCGTCGCTCTCACTCCTGACTGCTTCCACGTACTCGTACAGCAGGTCCTCCGACACAGTGACAACCTACGCGGGCTCTCGGCCCGACTCAACACGCGCGTAGACCATCGTACCCGCAGGCAATACCCGTACACACCGTCGTTTTCAAACCATGCATCATTGTGCTCGTTACGACTACATCGGCATGGATCCTGTCCCACGCCTTCCCGTTCCTTCGCTGATCGGAGCGAGCACCTCTTGCCCCGTCCCCTTCTCTTCTCTGCATGGCAGGATCGGGCGTGCGAGCAAGACACAAATCTCAAGCCGGCAGCGCAACGCCGCAGCACCGCTGCGTGCGGGCGCACCGAAACAAATACCAGAGTCGTGATGAGAACAGCAGAATTGTCCGTGGTCCGTGGCAGTGGGGGTTGAGTATGCAGTGGGAAGTGCGATGCGAGGGGGTATCTACGTGGTCTGGCGGCGGGGCGGAAGAGTTGGGAAGGGCTTCGAACGGCGAGGAGGTGTAAGATTGCTTGGGGGCGCGAGATTGGGTGAGCGGTGGATAGAAGGGTGGTTGCGGTGGGCGACAAAGGAAACGAGATGCGGCGGGAACGGGGCTGGTGGACATGCAGTGATAGAGCACGAGGATGGCTTGAGGACGAGAGCGACGACCGCGAGGATGGCAACGATGGCGGGGATGGCCGCAACGGCGACATGTGCAACCTCGGCACCGGTGTACCAGTGACCTGGTCTGCGACTCGTCCCGTTCCGTCCCGTGATTATCGATGCTCGTGCTGTACCGGCGTCCTCGTCCTCTCCCTATCCAGCTGGAAACTCCTCCTTGCTTCATCTGGTCCCGGACTCGCCGGCGCCGAACCTCTGGACGAGGTCCGACTGCCGTTCCCCGCGCCCTGGAACGGTCCTCTCCACTGTGCGCTCCCCGGCGAGCCGGTGAGGTTGTGGTGCAATGACTGCTGAGAACCCTGGTGGGAGTGCGAGTTGATCCAGCTCGGTGGCCGACTGAGGTTCGGCGCGGTGGGTACTGGACCGTTACCACCTGATCCTCCGGGAGGGTTGACACCGCCACTAGGACTGACGGTAGGTCGATAGGACGAAGGGTTCGGTGTCGTCGCGCTCGAACTCGCACCGGAATTGTCGTTCGGCCTATCCCGCAGCTGCAAGTGCATCTGCGTCTGGCTGCTCGATGCCGACGGTCCGGCCCCAGTTCCGGTGCCTATTCTCGAGGCTTGATTCGCCTGGTTCTGGCTTCGCGCCTGGACGTATTTCGAGCAGTGACGATGGATCTCTTTGGGAGGCAGATCCAGCTCTTTCGCAAAAAGGGTGAAGATGTTCTCGTTCAGGACAAACATGAGTTCCGAGGGGACGGTGTAATATTCGTCTTGATTCTCGAGCAGGTCCTGGACCGCCGCAATGGCGATGAATGATTCGTCCCGCGCGACGTTGCCGCCCTTGGCGTATAGGATCGAGGGGCAAACGACCGTAGCGAGGTTGGGGAGGTCCATTCGGCTGCCGGTCTCTTCGTCGCGGTACGAGAACGTCCCCACCCAGCGGAGGAATACGAACAGGACTTCCATCAAGTCTCGGTTGGCTCTCGGTAGCAGCGTGACGAGAAGATGCAGCACCCGCCGCCGGTCTTCCACGTTTGGCAGAGCTGCGCAGCGTCAGCAGAGCCTCACGCGCCCGGGAATACACGATGGTCAGACGCCGGAGGATCCACTCACAGGCAGCCGCGCAAAACAGCTTGTGCAGGCGGAACGTGAGCAGCGGATCCGGCATCTCTCTTAGCCATCGCTTCAACAACGCCGCGAGCTGCACCGGGTTCTCCTCCCACAGGTTGACACCTGCCGGATCCCGATCCAGCGACTCGGCCACCAGCTGCAACCGTCGGATATTCCCGTTCTTCCGGAAAATACCCTCGACCGCCATGTCTGCGACTGTCAGCGTGTTCGTGTCTGAGGAGTGTGGCTGGACCCACCCATCTGACGCATGGTCGAAATGATGTCCTCGATGAACTCTGGCACGCGCAGTTGATCGCCCGAGATACCTTGCGAACTATCGCTTCCCGTCCGATCCACCAGTATCTCGAGCGGCACGCCAAATACGCCTGAGACCGCGATATCAGCCGCTGCTCGATGACACCACCCAACCCTCCCACTCACCCTTCTTCTTCACGTCCTTCTTAGCATTGCCCTTGAAGATCTTGTTCCACCACTGGCCCTTCCTCACATCCAGCAGCTCGAGGATCTCATCCAGTTCGATGAGGTGACCAATGCCCGTCTTCATGAGCTGGAGGAGCGCAAAGTGCTTGATGATCAACAGCTGCAGCGCGTTGAGGCTCGACAACAGCGGTTTCCCACCGGGCGTGCCTCTCGCGCCGATGGCAGCTTCCGCGAGAAGAGGAATGTCGCTGAGGGTCATCATATCCTCCTCTGTAGTTGCGGGGGGAACAAGCAACTCGACAGGCTCGCTGGGCGGCACCTCGGGGTTGTTCTCGTTGATGATGAGCACCGAGGTGTTGTTCCTCGCGAACGGAGGTCGGATCACATCCAATGTGGCACTCGAGGGTTGTTCATCCGGCACGTCGCTCCGAATATCACCCTCGACTTGCAACGGGGTGATTGCCTGCTGCGAGCGCGCCGACGTCACTTGGCCGTTGGCATCGGCCGTGCGGCCCGCTGGCGCCTCGACGATGGTGGACCGTTGAGGGAGTCGGGCGGTGGAGGAGAGCTTTCGGTCGAGCGTCACCGACTTCATGCGCTTGACATCGTGATCGCGTCCGGGAGTCGATGTCCCGGCGTCTTCGAGCTCCATGTCGCGCACTAAGGGGGTCAGCAGGGTATCAAGGCTGCGTTCCTGAATACCACATACCGCTTGGGAGGTTGTGGTGTTGTCGGAAGTGGACATATAGCCGCCGCAGAGCAATGTGGAGAAGGAAAGCATATTGTTCTAGCCTCGTCACACTTTCGAACCCATTCACGCTCTGCGGTGTCCTATGCTTGGAGCAGAAGATCTCGTGAGGAGGCATGAAGTCGCCGACGGGCTGGAAGAAGAACTCGTGCAATCTCGGCGGAGGTCGTCGTGGCCGGCTGGTGACCACTGCCAATGGCGTCCCGTCATCCGCGCTACCACGCGAGGTATCGTCTGACGGCTCGTCTTTCGGTGTAGGCGCAGGAGGGACGGCACGATCGCCGCAGACGCCACACTGAAGACACGACGAGTGCCAGCGGTTGAACATGCCGAGACGGACGCATTCGTCCTCGATGGCGGTGTGACAGTGCGCGCACACCTCTGGGGGGATGAAATTTTCGTCGTGGGGACCTCGCAGGGTTGTCTCGTTCGTCGCCTCGTACTGAGATGCGTCAATGGGTTGTCCGATGTTCCGATCTCGGGTGACTCACCGCAAGACTGCGATACCCGTAGGCGATACCCTGGGTGCTCGCGATGAACCCCTCGGGCCGCCTCGTCAAACTATCCATCGCCCTCTTCAACTGCTCCTCATCGCCACCACCTCCAGGGGTCACCGTCCCATCCTTCTCCCGCACAACTAGCTGAGGCGGCGGCGTTTCCGGCACGTCGCCTCTCTTCTTGACCGCCGGATCGCTTCCGTCCATGGCGAGGAGGTTGAGCCGCGCCAGAGCGTTGGTCATCGCCTTTACCCTTGCCTGATCTCGCTCTAGCTTGATCGAGCCAGTCAAAGCGATGCGGATGAGGATCTTGAGGTAGTGGGCCAATTGAGTGATGAGGTTGAAGAGTTCCTGGGTGTTTGGCGCGGCATCGCCGAGTGGAGAGACCTGGGACATGATGGAGAACAGGTTGACGAGTTTACGGCACAGTTGCTTTGCCTCGCGCGCGTGGGATATGCCTGAGATGCGTCAGCATGCGCACTGTTGCGCTCATAATGAACTACAACCTACCCTTGAGTCCGGCAAACGCAAATTGCGCCTCGAGATCATCAATCACGGCAAAGAGCGTCTCCACGTGAAGGATAAACTTCTCCGCGAGGAGGATGATCTCGAGCAAATTACGCCCGTTCACTGCCCGGAGCATCTCCCCAATCAAAGCCGCCGAGCTCTCCTCGTATCCGGACAAGACATGCCAGATCTGGAGCACCTTGAGCTCCATCATCTCTTGCCTGTCCTTGAGTTCCTCGGGGGATAGCTCGGTCGAGCTCCCGGGGCTCTCCTTGGGTAGCGACGAGTTCATCGAGCCCGGAGAGGAGGTCATGGTGAGGCCTGCCGCGGCGACGGCTGCGGCGGTCGCGGAGGGGGTGATCTCGAGGAGTGAGATAGAGGATGACACCGCAGAGTTGGCAGGAGTGTTGAAGTTCTTAGAGGCAAGTCGGACGTTCCAGAACTGGATATGTCGTGTCAGCTCTGCAGGCTCAATACGACAAGAAGAGCCACGCCCAGCGCACCTTTGATATCATGTAGCACTCTGGGTGCCAGCACTCGTCCCGCCCGTTCCGGTTCATCTCGACAAACTGCTTCAAGATGGCCGTCTCGCATCCCACGCACTTGACCGCGAACTTGGTCGAGTAGTGATAATGGCAATCTGCGAGCTGTCAGGGGCGTGCTCCTCGTCTACGTGAGGGGATCCGTCACTCACAAACTTTGCCCGCGTGCTCATAATACGAGTCGTTTGGGCCGAAGACTACGTCGCACTCAGAGCAAGTGAAATGCTCGACGTGATACTTTCCACCTGTTCGCGAGGTCAGTCTGGACATACCGAATCGATGAGCAGTTCGGACCCACCGCATGCAGTGATGTAGCTCGATCGGAGTGCTTGGTCGCACTTTGCGCAGATGAGATCGAGGCGGGCGAAATAGTCGCGCTCGCAGAGGGGGAACATGCCGTCGGGTTCTTCGACAGGGAAGAACTTTTGCGCGACGACCTTGTTGCAGTCCTGCGAAGCGTCAGCGTCAAGCCATCGGCGGTTACTTGGTGTGATAGGGTCGGTGTGCTCACCTTGCACCTGAAACAATTCAGGTGGAACACCTTGCCCATGGCTCTGACGAACTGGCCATGGACGACCTGACCGCACTGCCCGCAGTACGTGGGGTCTCCTCTTGATCTGCCGGTCCGCTGTTCCCTCGGGGTAAGCGTCGATGTCGACTGCGTCGCGTCGCTGTGACCTCCGTCCGAGAGCGATGTGTGCGAGTTCTGAGAATGCAGGACTCGGTCGACATCTGTCTGGGACGACTTGCGCGGGGGGATGGGTAGGGGCGTGTTGGTCGGACTGGCGGTAGGGCGGTGCGGTCGTGGGACGGGGAAAGGTGATCCGAGAACTGGTGCGGGACCGCCAGTGAATTGAGGTCGAGGTTCGGTGGGTGACGATCTCTCCGAGCCTGGGTAGGAGGGGGTGCGAGGATCAGGTGATGATGATGAGCGAAGCGGTTGAGCTTCGCGGGGGAGCAGTCCGTTCGGTGGTCGAGGAGGCGCCGATCGGGGGCCATCACCATCTCCGCTGGGTCCAGGACTGCTCGTGGTGATTCTCGGTAGCTGTCTTGGCGAGGGGTATCCTCCGACACCGACCCCTCCTACACTCGGTGTTGGCCAGCCATGCGTGTCCACCTCTCCGCGGGCGACGTGATGCCTCGAGGACGACGAGGTGGATGCAGAGGCAGGACTTTGGTGTGTCGAGCTGGACGAGGATGGACGGCGGGAGGGACCTCCATCCCCTCCCCTGTCGCGGTCGCGGTCGCCATTGTATCCTGAACCCGACATGGCGGATCCTTGTCGGTAGCCTTGAGCTTGACCGTGGCCGTTACTGGTGCCAGTGATGTCGACAAAGTTGCCGTTGGGGTGATGGTGGTCGAGGGATGATCGAGGCGTCTCGGTATAGACGCCTGCGGAAGAGGAGGATCCTGTGCCGACCCAACGCGATCCGGATCCAGATGGCGGAGATGACATGGCCTAGCTACGGCGTCGGTCCGTCCTGCAGCCCTCTCAGTACGCGACGACGACGACGACGGCGACGGTGAGTGCGATCGCCAGTGCGGGTTCGAGTGCGATGCAACGTGACTCTGGTCTCGTCCCGCCGGACAGAGTCTGATCGCGTGATTGGGTCGGTGGGTCGGGTTGTGCGGTCGGTCGCGATGGCGTGGTGGTGCTGTGATGTGGTTGTGGTTGTAGCCGTGCACTGCAAGAACCCCCGACTGGTTCCGGGGTGGGGTGCGGGGTTGCGCTCAACGCGGCGATCACGGCTCTGTCGGGGGCGAGCTGGGGTATATGGCGTCGACGGGTGTGGGTGCTGTGTGGCTCTGAACAGGAGAGAGAGAGGGCTGGATGGACTGTATGAAAGGCAAGAGGAAAGGTGGAGAAGAAGGGGGAGGAGAAGGGGCAGAGAGGCAGGGGCAGACAGAGGCGGCGCGTGGGGGTTGGTTTGCTGGGTGGGTTGCGTTCAGGCGGTGCTGGTCGGTGGTGGAAATTTGATCCCGTCGTGCCATCAAGTAGACGAGTACTAGCATCGACCTGGGGGCGAACCCATCATGCATGCCGAGGTGGAAGGAGCCCCTGCCTCCTATCGCGTGCCGGCTCATCACATCGGGTTCCGACTCGGAAGCGGGCTCATGCTCTCTCGCGCTCGTTTGGCGGTTCAAGGTGACACCAATGGCCCCCAACGGGCCCGGTCCTCGCGTGTCCTTTGGGCGCGTCGGGTTGAGCACAAGCAGCACAAGTGGCACGAGCACATACACTGTGCCCATGCATAACCATGTCTCTGAGCATATAGCTGACCTGTCGCCGAGGCGAAACCGGGACCACCGCGCCTGTTTCTATCCCAACCTGCTGTCACTGCTCGCGGATCGGCAAGTGCCATCTGCTTCGTCCCCGCGGTTGACCGCCGTGAACGTTCAATCATCCCCTTTGATTTGGGTCGATTTGGCCTGATACTGCATCTGTATCTCCTTGCCGGCTCGAGAGGTGACGGGATGCACGGATGCGGTCCCCCATACCCATACCTTCAGACCTGTCGTCTCGAGACCCTCCAGCATGCCCCCGAGTCAGCCAATACTCGATGCCACCCCACCCGTCCGCCGGCCGGGAGCAAATTCTTGAGACTTTTGGCAGGCGCGTCGGGTGTCGCCTGTTGCCTGTTGCCTGATGAACCATCCACCCACTGCTCATCTTCGTCTAACTTGTCCGCCCGATCCATCTGCTCACACGCTCATACCAGCCGCAGGGAGAGCCCAGACGCCAGGCGACAGACGACGATGCGTCTCTCACTCCTTCTCTCTCTCCTCTCCTTCTTGGTCCTGGCTCTTGCGTGAGTCGGTTTTATCGATTTCGCTTGAACCAGCCACGCCCACGCCCACGCCCATGCCCATGCCCACGCCTCCGCCCACGCCCATGGCTATGTGCTCCGCTGACCACCTCCAGATGGACCAAGGAGGACCACGAGATCTTTGACCTCGTGAGCGCCCTCGAGGCTGCCGAGGGTGAGTCGCGAGTCGGCGACGGCGTCGGCGTTGGCGTCGGCGTCGATCTCACCAGCGCGGTATGGTGGCACTCCACATTTCTTTCTCACCTCGACTTGGACCGGGGTATGGTCGGTTGGGAGCAATCACTCACGCCGGTTTATAGGCAAAGGCACGTCGTTCTACTCCCATCTTGGCGTAGACCCTTCGGCGACCCAGGGCGAACTCACAAAGGCCTACCGCAAGCGTTCCCTCGAGCTGCAGTGGGTGTGCTGTGGAAAACATGGACACGGTCCTCCGTTTCTCGTTCTAAGCACTGCTTGCTGACCTGTGCCAGCCCCGACAAGAACCCTGGCGTCAAGGACATACAGGAACGATTCGCGCGGATGGGAGTGATCGCCCAGATCCTCCGCTCGCCGGAGAGCAGGGAGCGATACAACGTGAGTGGCAGCGAGCTCGTGGTGACAGCGACTCCTGTCTCGCTGTGTGCCGGATTCTGCAGCGTATTCTTAACGGCTCCTCTGTGCCCTGTCATTCGCTATGCTCGTACTTTGTGCGCTCGTAATGAGTAGCTAAGCTGACCGTGGTTTTTTCTGCCTCCTCCCCACCTCTCCTCATCCCGTGCCATCAACACTGCACTTGCCGATCCCTCCCTCCCTTCCGGCCACCCCCTTCTCGTCCCCTCCCTCCTTTCCCCTTCCCCCCTCAAACTCACCTGCTGTCCGCTCTCTCTCTCTCTCTCCACTCATTCGCCTCTCCTCACCACGCCACAGTTCTTCTACAAAAACGGCGTCCCCAAATGGCGCGGAACAGGCTACTACTACTCCCGCTACCGTCCCACCCTCTCCCACACGCTCCTCTTCCTCGTGCTCCTCACGGCCGGGGCCCATCGACTGGTCATGCAGCTGAACCATAATCGGGATATACGCCGGGTCGCCTACTTCGAAAACGCCGCGCTTGTAGCTGCGGGAGTGAAACGTGATGGCGCCCAAGCACCCGCGCAGGACAAGGAGAAATCGGGATTGGGGAGAAAGGAGACTGGGAATGGAACCAGCACGAATGGCGCCGGGAACGTGCACGCGAAAGGGAGAAGAAGAAAGGTCAAGGTGCCGATGGTCCAGGGGATGGAAGGCGCGGGGTATCTCGAACTCGTGGTCGAAGGCGAGCATGTGTATCTTGTGAGTGACTTCGCGCAAGTGTCTCCGAACATCATCCCTAGTACCGACGTGCACGCACGAGCACGTATCTAGCGGACAAGACGTTTCCTTAGCTGCCCTTGACCTCTCACTGTGTCTCTGTCCCACGCTGACTCGCCATTTTAGCCCCACGACGACGGCACCATCACCCCTCTCTCCACCCTCGCTCAAACCCCCTCATTCCTCCGCACATGGCCATTCACCCTATCCCTCTCTATCTCCCGCAAAGCCCTGTCCTACCTCCCCGCATCTGTCCAATCGAACCTCCCCGCATCCCTGCAGTCCATCGGAGAAGATATCGTGTCAGACGAAGAATCAGACGATGGGCCAGAAGACACCCCCACTCCGGCGCCGCGTCGACGAGGGCGCGCGAACGAGCTCCGAAAGGGAGATCGCGGGCGGGGCAGCGGTGCGTCCACCCCCGCCACGAGCTCGCCGGGTACCACCGAGGTGGAGAGTGAGGGTGAGGACGCGGCGGGTGGGGAAGGCGTGCAGAAGAAGAAGAGAGGGCCAGGGAAGGCCGCGGCGATGAGGAGAAGGAAGATGGGGAAAGGGAAGTAACCGGGCGGGCGACGCCCATGCTGCTATCTGCTGGCTGGGTGGGCGTCAGCTATCTGTTGGCTCGCCTGCTCGGCTAGTGCTTTCTTGCATGCTGGCCTCTGCTTGGCATTTCATCCAGCCCCTCACTGCATTGGCTCCTATGCATATTTCAATATGGCCTTGACACGCTCTGTTGTGGCTTAGCGCATCGTACAGTAGACACAGAGTGATACATTGGCAAGGTGGTATCAAGCACGCCGGGTATCAAGTCGAGTCAGTGTCCGTACAAGCCAACGCAGCGCAATCAATGTCTGTTCACAATGTCCAGGCAACGACCCATCAAGGGCACAAATTCCAAAACAAACTTCCACGATGCCGCACCCTGCACACTGCACTGCACAATCCCACCGATTCGTTTCGACGCCCTGCGCCGATCCGCTCACATCGCCTGTCCCACACCCGCACCTCCCCCGACCTGGCCCAACATCTCCCTCAATCCCCTCTCCTCAGCCATCCTTTCCTGCTTCGCCTTGATCTCGGCCTTTCGCCTCTGCATCTCCACCTCCCCCTTAAGGTTCCCTTTACTCTTCACAGCACTCAAACCCGACGCCTTCGCCCTCGCCCTGGCAGCGGCGAGCGAGGTGGGGCGGAGCGGTGTCCGAGCGCCGGGAGCGCTTGGGGCCTTGCCGAGATTTGGAGAGGTGATGGAGCTCGGCCCAGTGGCGGCAGGGGAGGCCTGCGGTTTGGGGATGTTGAAGTTCGAAGCGAAGAGGTTCTCGTTGCCGCGCGATAAGCCCTGGCCGAATGGCTTGGAGGTCGAGATGCTAGGTGGGGGAGGCACCGGCAGCGGGCGGACCGTATTGGGCTTGACAGTAGCCTGCATCCGAGCGAGAGACGACGCAGTGGGGTTGTAGAGCGTCGACGAGCGCTTCATGGTCGACGACGGAGGAAGCATGGCGCTGGCGCCCTGCGAGGCATTCTTGTCCGATGGGACCGCCTCAGACTTGGATGGCGGGGGAGGCGCGGGTCGAGCGCTGCGAATGATATCCGCCTGACTCTGCTTCCTCATGCTCTTCCCAGAGGAGCCCGAGCCCGTCGATCCAGTCTTTGGCAGCCCCAACGTAGTGACCGAGCTGGTACTGATCTTCGATCCTTTCGGAGCGTCAAAGTCGGGGATGCGAGGGCGAGGGCGGATCTTGCTGCTCGCAGATGACAGAACGGTGCTTGCTGACGACGAGGCGTGTCGGGTTTTCTGCGGCTGACCCTGCGCTAGGAATGATGTCGGCGGCGCTTCGGACGGGAGGACTGGCGCCCGCTTCACCAGATTGGTGAGCTCCGCAGAGCGTCGGCGGGCGGCAGTGGTCTCTTTCCTGGTGATGGACGACCGGCTGGCCGGGTCGGTGACGTGACTCCCCAGGGAACTCTTGGGGAGAGGCGGAACAGACGCAGAGGAAGTCTTCGTCATCGAATTTGTCAAGCTTGTTGCCGGGACTGGCTTCTTGCTGGCTCTCAGGAACCCAAACTTGCTGGAAATGGCTCGGCCTGATCCCGTCATGAGCCATCTGCCATCTGCTTCTGACCAGCATGCGCCACTCACCTTTGCTCTTGATCAAGCTCGATCGCCTCCTGTCCCTCTTATCCTTCATCTTCTTCGCCAGAGACGGATTCGCAGGCTTGCCATCCGCATCGGCGAGCATGCTTGCGAGGCTCTTCCCCGCTTCACGCAGAGTGCCCAGATAGTTCGGCCCGATGGACAAACGTGATCGCTTGGTCGCTCTGCTATCGACTGGAACAAGAGGCGCTCCATTAGGAGCGGACGGCCCGGCAACGATCTCGTCAGAGAACTTGCGCTTGACTTTTGACTCGGCGGTCTCGCCCTGGGCTGCAGGCTGCAGGTCGAGTGTGCGAGGCTTGATGGATGACGAATTGGAAATAGACGCCATTCTGCGCCTGTCAGTATGCGCACTGCTATTGATGCCATTTGGCTGAGGCCGAGGATGTGTTTGGACGTACTTGGCAAACTCTCGCTCGTGGGCCTCGGCGAATCTGTCCTTACCAGCCGCACTGGTCTTGAGTCCCCAACCTCCCTCCCCGAGCTTGTCATTGACACTAACCAGCCTCTTCATCTCTGCTTTCTTCCCCTTGAGCAGCTCGCCATCAAGCTTCCGCGCGTGCTCGGGCAACTTTGCATTCATCTCCCTCAGCACGGCCTGGGCGGCGTCGGAGAAGTTCGCCTGTGTGACTCGGGCGTCGCCCTTTGGCCCAAAGACGAATGGTTTGGGCGATGCGACTGATGGCTGTGGAAGCGCTCCTGGCATGGTGGGCATGGGGGGCAGGGGAGGGACCGGCGTAGCTGCGAAGACCGGTAAGGGAGGGTAGATATTGGCGAGGCTGGCGGAAGTCGACGAGGGGAGTGCAGGCATTGACTTTCGACCGAGATTGGTCGAGGACAGACCCGTGATCATGCCCACAGGTGAGCGAATCGGTGCCATGGAACGACGGTCCCGGATGGCTTGGAGCTTGATCTCCGCGCCAACGAACGGCAGGTTGTCTTCTGCTGCGTCTGACTCGGACGGCTCCGGAGGAGCAGGCCAGCAGAGACGGATGGTCGATGGACGCTCGAGGATTGAGATGGTCGAGTGGCGTCTCGGCACACAGACAGTGGAAGCTGGCGAGGGCGGCAAGTCGGGCATGTCCTCGACGGGTCCCGGCTCAACAGGGGCAGGCTGGTATTCGGCGTGGGAGTCCACGTGTTGTGACATCTGCGAGAGGTCGGACGAGTTGGAGGCACTCCGGCCAAACATGAGGGTGCGAGATGCAGTCCGCTTGAGGGAGGATGCAAAGTCAAGCATAGACGATCGGCTCCGGGTAGAGTCAGACTTGTGCTCAGAGACTACATTCGTCAGCGTTGAAGCCGGTTGGGGTGAGATGTTGATTGATCCACTCACCACCGCCAAACTCGTTGAGACATTCCCCGTTGCCGGCGGACTTCCACGAGCTGATACTCCCCGACTTGCCCTTGGGTGGCGAAACCAAACTCGCCCCGCTTTCCGAAAGCACCTCCCAGTTCTCCGAAGCGCGAGACGAGAAACTCAGATTGGGTCGGGCCCTGTGGCTCGGGGCCATTGGCAGCTCTTGAACCGAGGCGGGCAAAGGTGTTGGCGAGGGAGGAGCTTCGTGCGTGATCGCAGCGCTAGATGGGGCTGGAGTGGGAGCGGGTTCAGGTAGGTAGAGCTTGAGATGGGGAGGGAGCGACGCGGCGTCTATGAAGACATCGTCAGTTGTCAGCTGATGAAAATTCGTCCAAGGCGAAGGGGATCGATCAGGGGTAAACAAGGAGAACTTTGGGGAGGGGAAGAGGAGAGTTGGCTGACATTCCTGCAGTCGTTCCACCATGTCGACGTTCTGCACGAATCAGCGGAGTAATCTGTGATCCAAGGAGGCAAAGAGCAGCGAGATCCGCTCACCTTGCCACTGGCTCTGATCCCGTACCTCTTCGAGAGCGATACGAGCTGGTGCCGCTTCAGAGCGCCCAGCGCGGCCGAGCTGCAAGCGGGTCAGTCACTCACCCGAAACAGAATCGACCACTGGGGAACTTAGGTGAGATCGGCGTAGGACCGACCCGACACTCACTTCCACAGGATCTGGTCCGACATGAGATGAAGTGGGCCGGGGTGATGAGAAGTGGTGGAGAGGAGGATCGAGTGGACGAGATGCCTTGAGATCGAGAGGTTGGGATCAACAGGGGGTAAGGTTGATCGGTCGTCGACATCAAAAGCAGTCGCGACGAGCGAGCAGGTAGACGGTCGTTCAACGCTGACGTAAGAAAGGATCCGAAGCGGAGAAACGAATCATCTCCGTGTGTTCTCGGGGAGGGGTCCAGGTTCTCGGACGGGGCCTGGCCATTTTGGGTGGCAAAGTGGAATTGTGGCAGTGTGGCACTCGTGGCTTCCCGTGGCGACCCGTCGCGTCGTTGTGCCGTCATTTTGTTGTAGTTGACTGCGCAGCGGCATCAAATTCCCGGGCCCTGGTATCTCCGACTCTGGTCGTCTTCCCTTAACCCCCTCCCTATCACTCCATCCTCACCTCATCTTCCACATTCTCGTCTCGGATACCGTATTGTCGCTCCTTCTGTCTTTGCACGGCCTCTCTCGCTCCTTCGCTCCCGCGGGTCTCGCCGTCTCACCCACTTCGCCTTTTGTAACTTTCGCTTTTGGCCCCCTCCAACCAATACCTGTTACAGGGCATGACGGGTGGAGGTGTCGCTCTGCAGTTCCCGCTCCCACTCTCCGTCCCGTCGCCTCGGCATTCTCTCGAGGCAGGTTCGCGCCCAGGCTCCCCGGCGGGGATGGGCACCCACCAACGTCCTCCTTTCCACCACGCCTCGACATCTTACGCTGGACAATCGCACCAGCACCACCTCGCTCAGTCCCATTCCCATTCTCACCCGGCGCGACAACCGTCCTCGGTTCCCTCGACGAGCTACACGCCCTATCGCGACCTGCCGCCGACCAAGGAGGAGGCCGAGGTCTACCGCCTGCCCACGCCCGCGGCTACGGCCACTCCGCACTCCCACTCGCACTCGCATTCGCATTCGCACTCGCACCCGCCACACCAGGCCGGACCTCTGCACAATGACTCGAGGCGTGGTCTCTACCCCACGAGGAGGCTGCCGACGGGTTTCACCGAGACGATGGCGAGCAGAGGCGCGGCGCTCCGCGGGAGACTCATGGGCAAGGAAGGTGGACTTGGGCGCGCGTTGATCCTCGGGTGGATCGTCACGACGCTAGGATTTGTCATCGCTACTGCATTCTGGCGCGGGGAGCTCTTCTCAGGTACGCCACCGCTCGGCTCATTACTCACGTCGGGATGCGGCGCGGCGCGGCGCTGGCTCGCTCGTGTAGTCCATGCTCACGTCGTCGTAGCGCTCGATCAACTATCCAAGGACCTCTTTGCTCTCGGACTCGAGGGCAAGCTCATCTTTGGTTTCCTCATCTTGCTCACCACCATCCCGCCCTTGCCGCTCTACTCGACCCTCATGGTTCTCTCCGGATACACTTTCGGTGTATGGGAAGGGTTTGTCGTCTCGTACGGCGCGAGCCTCATCGGGGCGGTGTTGGTCTTCGTCGTCTCCAGAACTTTGCTGCGAGACGTCATCACAAAATGGTTAGTTGGCTGCTATTTATACCCAGCCAATCTGATGTTTTCCCGGCTCCGAAAACGATTCACCTGGCCTAGTCTCGACTTCGGACCTATCATCACTGCGTACGCTGACATCGCAACAGTCTCAACGGATCACCAACCGCGCAGTCCTTGCTGCAAATAATCCCTCAGAATCCTCATCTGCTACTCCTCATCCGCATCGCCCCGTACCCATACAACCTCCTGAACGTCATCCTCGCCTCTTCCCCCGCCCTCACGCTCAAGACCTACACGGCATGTACCGCCGTATCCCTCCTCAAGCTCGTCCTCCACACGTGGATCGGAGCCGGGATACACGATCTCTCTGCGTCTTACAGTCACCCTGACCACGCGCGCGTACCCCGCCCACCCATGACTCGCCCGCCGCAGTGGCACGGTCCACCCCACCATCATCACCACTTTCCGCCTCCACCCACCCCCGAGTGGCTCGAGGAGGAACGACACAGGCAGGACGTGCGCATGTGGTCGACCTGGATCGGGATCGGGCTCTGCGTGGCACTGTTCTTCTACCTCACACACCTGGCGAAAAGGGCGCTGGCCAAGGCGCAGGCGGAGCAGGACGCGAGGGGCGATTCAGAGGAGGGCGTGGCGTTCTTAGAGAGGGAGGGCCGCGGGGAGGCGTAGCCCGGCGCGGCGCGGCGCGACGCAATTCATGTTCCCGTCTTGCCGATGCGCGGTCAATGGACATTGTCATTGCATTCGTCGGCACCATCTATATCTCTGATCTGATTTGGGCTTGGCGTTGTACATTTCGCCGGAAAGGCTGGCCTGTCGTTTTGTCTATCGTTGTACTGTGCGATCGATGATATCTTTGCACAATCATCTTATGCGCATATCCATGCAGTCTGTCTCTACACAAATCCAAGATACGCAGCGGGAACCAGGTGGTCTCGTCGCCGCTCAAGGCGAGATCTTGGCGGGTCGGTTGGCGGGGTTGACTGGTACGCCAGTCTCCAAGCTGATTATTTGCGTCAGCTGAGAAGCAGTGGCGCGAGGGCGAGGCGGGGCCGGCTTTTCGTCTCGTACTTACTATTGCTTGACATTCGCAAAAACCTCTCGCTCCCCTCGGAGGATCGTGCCCTTTGTGAACGCTCCGAGGTGGGGCTGGACAGTGACCCTCGGGTTGCTGAACAGGGGTGAGTCCCGACACGGCTCGGTGGTGAGCACGTCGAGTCCCGCTCGAGCGACCTTGCCCGACTCGAGCGCGCGGATCAGCGCGGGCTCGTCGATCACCGCTCCCTGCGTGTCTCAGCGCGGTCCATGCTTTGATGGCATGTGTCGTAGACTTACTCTCGCGGTGTTGACGATGAAGACGCCGTCTTTCATCTTTGCAAACTCAGCATCGGAGAGGAGACCGCGAGTCTCGGGCGTCAAGGGACAGTTCATCGAGATGATATCGGCGGTAGCGAGGAGCTCGTCGAGAGACACGTACGTCGCGTCGAGGGCGGCCTCGTCTACACACAGTGAGCTTGATCACAACACAGGCGCGCTGTGGGGGTGGGTATGGTTGTGGTTGCGACGAAAGCACGCACCGGCGGCGGGAAGAGGCTTGCGGTTGTGATAGATGACCTTCATATCCCATGGCTTGGTCTTCCTGGCCATGCTCTTGCCGATAGCACCTATGCTGATCAGCATTCCACCCAATCCCACCCCGCTCTTCCAGCCATCCAGTCCCACCCTAACCCATCCATCCCCACCTCAATCCATCACATCACATCATTTGTTAGAGAAGAAACGACCTTGGACCCACCCATCCCGATAAACCCGATGGTCTTCTGGAACGGGTCGTCGGTCAACTGCATCCCCTCCCTCCACTTTCCGGCGCGGGCGTTGGCCTCGTACTCGCTCAGACCCCGGAGCGCGGAGAGCATCAGCAGGATGCCCATGTCGGCGGTAGCTTCGGTGACGGCGTTGGGGGTGTTGGAGAGGTAACACCCGTTCGCGGCGAGCCATGGGTGGTCCACGTCGTCGTAACCTGCGCGGACGGAGTGTTAGTGCAAGGTGAACTCGACGTAATGAAGCTGATGAGATATGAATGGGGGATGGACAGCGGGATCGGTCGACTCACCTGCGCCGCCTTGGGCGAAGAGACCACAGTGGCCCGGCTTGTCGAACAGCGGGCTCAGCATATCGGGGTGGAAAGGCGAGTAAGCCGCGGTGTTGAACAGCTGTTCCAAAGTGTCAGCATTAACACCGGTCGTGGTAGCTGATCCATTCTCCGGACTCAGGATCAGTCTCCCACTCCGACTTACCACGTACGCCGCATCGAACGGGCCCTGCTCGTCGCAGAGCCGTTTGACCTCGCTGATCACCTGCTTTCGCTCCCCAGGTACAAAGTAGTGGATATCGTACTTCTCGGCGAGGTCCTCCCATTCCTGGATGGCGAACTTGGGGTAGCCAATCCCGAGGATCTTTGGGCGGGGCTTCTCGTCGACCATGACAAGTGCTTGTAGGGGATCAGGATCTGAATGTGGGTACGAGGGAGGATGTGGGTGGGGTACAACGGACTCGGCGAGTGGGTGTCGAGCAGTGGGCGGGCTTGATGAGGCTCTTAAGTGTCTCTTCCGGGGCATCAGTCGATGGCCTCAAGTCGGGACGCTCCGATGTCGACGCGATGAGGAAGTTGACGGCCAATCACGCTGCGTGGCCGCTATCAGCCATCGCATCTGGCCGACGGTCCTCATCTGACACTGTCCCGACTAGCAGCGTTTCGGTTTTGGTTTTCGATGCAATGATCGGAGCTTCCGGCGATCCCTCCCTCTGTGTGCTCGGTGTATCCCGCTATGCGCTTAAACCTCCGCCGGAAAGGCAACAAGACTTTCCATTGCTGGAGGCGACGCGGGCGGCGGCAAGCAGGTGGTGCTTGTGAGCCTAGTCCGACGGGTCGGATTTGGCCGACAGCCAAGGCTTATCGACCTTGATAAGCGCGTTCATGCTTTCCCGCCCGCACGAGTACTGTGTTTGGCCCACGCGCATACATCCTTTCGCGCGGCACGGAGGCTGGTCCGTCCTCATTGCAAGCGAGAGGAGTGACGCGGAGGCTCGCTTCCTGTAAGAGGGATCAGGTGTCCCCGTTGCACGAGCAAAGCCAGCAGGCCCAAGCCCAAACCCAGACCCATCTTGCCTTCGAGTCCTCGCCTTCCATACCCCCCCTGGAGCTGCAACGTCACCCACCACCCTGCCGTTGCGCCACGCTATTCGGCTCGGCTCCCAGGGTGCACGGACGGACTCCCCGTCGTAGCTCTCGGCCAGATACGGAGGACAAGGCCCGACTACCCCGACGTGCCGGCCAGATACGAGCCATACGACCGTTCCATCAAGTCCGAGACTTGTTTCCGAACCGCCTCGGCGACGCCCTACGGCTCAGTGTCAGGCAGACTGGCATTAGCGCTGGCTCTCGGGAGTCACCAACTAGAATACTCGAGATACTCGAGGGATCTTCCACTCGCGCTCCTCTTCCCCTCCGTCCTCACTTCCTTGTTCCCAATTCCCTGTTCTGCCTCCCTTCTCACTCTCGCTCAACACATACCACAAACACCCTCACCATGACCCTCGTCAACCCCCCCAAGCTCGGCATCCTCCAGCTCAAAACCACCTTCCCCCGTCCTCCCGGCGACGTCAGCCACCCGGCCTCGTGGGGATCCATCCCCGTAGTCGTCCGCGTCGTGGAAGAGGCGTCGAGCGCGCTCGTCGTCGGTGGTGGGTGGGGTGAGGAGCTGGTGGACGCGTTTGTCCGTGAGGGGGAGAGGTTGATGGAGGAGGAGAACTGTGTGGCGTTCGTTACGTCCTGCGGGTTTGTGAGTGATTCAGCGGGGGAGATAGTCGGGTCGAGGATGCGCCCCAGTGGGAGGCGGGGGCTAGTGCGCGCCCTCAACTTGGGTCTGAGTCTCACGATGTGTGGGATGTGGCCTATGGGCTGACAGAGCCAGCTCGCCACCATGCACCCGTACCTGGTGAACAGGCTGCCTTTCATGGGCACGACGAGCCTCCTCCAGGTCGCGTGGCTGCAGCAGAGCTTCTTCCCCGGTCCTGACAGCAAGGACTCTGTGGGGGTCATCACGTTCAAGAAGAGTTCCCTGGTGCGTGCGCGCTCTCACGCCCCACGGCAATGGCTCGGGACTCCTTGAATCGACCGTCCCAGTCCATGGGGCTCACCTGACCCTCCCAGACGGAGAAGCACCTCACTAGTGTCGGCGCACACCCCGAGACTCCAATCTACGGTCTTCCCGAGGACTCAACCACGGGCATCTTCCACGGTGTCCTCGCCGAGCGCATCCCCTGTGAGTGAACGAGCGAAGCGAACCAAATCGTGGCACAGCTTTCCCCGCCGCGTCCTCGCCCCCTCGCCTTCTGTTTCCCGACGAGTCCTCGCTAACCCGCCTAGACGACTACGAAGGCATGGAACGCGAGGTCCTCGACGCTGCGAACCAACTCGTGACCAACCACCCAAAGGTCCGGGCGATCGTGCTCGAGTGCACCAACATGCCGCCATTCACGCATGCGGTGGAGAAGGCGACGGGGCTGAAGGTGTGGGACGTGCTCAGCCTGGGCAAGTGGTTGTATGAAGGAGCGGCGCCGAAGGATTACAGAAAGGCAAATTAGGACGGCTACGGCTATCTCGCATGCAAACTGGCAGGTACGCCAAGAGATGCTGGACTCGGATCCCAGGAGCAGCTTCGAGAAAATTGTCGTCAACCGGAGGCCGTTAGGATCAACCAAGTCCTTGTACTGTACAAGTATTGTACGGTCCTCTGCTGAACCAGGGTGAACAGCCACCCAGATTTGATGTGTTGGGTATAGTGGAATCACGAAGTAGAACCTTCTGCAGCGAGTACGAGTACTGTGCTTGTACTTTCACATGATTGCAGCACTGTTGACCGCTCCGCTCTGCATGCCATCGGCCATACCGTCGCGCATACCAGCCCACCGATACGTACAGAGATCAGGCTTCCGCCCCTCGCCTCGGCCATCGAATACTTCCACTCTCCGTTGGCACTACGGTCCATGCAGAGACTTTCACTGAAGCAAGATCCTCATGGTCCCAGTGCTCCACCTGTTGAGGTCTCGTCTCTTCCGGCGAGTCCTGCTCATCAATTCTGCTGATATACCACCCCGGGAAGTCATCAGCACACGCATTCAACTCCTCCGAGTCGACAACCTCGAACTCGCTGTGAGGATTCCGAGTCAGTTGGCCGATAAACTCCTTGCCAGTCGGGTGTCTCTTGAGATCTTCGGCGAAATTGGCGAGCCGTTCTCCGAGGCTGGCTTCCCAGTTGGAGCTCGGGTCCGGCTTGTAACCGTAATCCTGCTCGCTGAACCAGCCCATCATGTCGGACTCGAAAGCCTCGAGCTCCTTCCTGAGTGGTGTCCATTGGCCCGCCTCCTCGTGAGTGAGGAGGTAGACATCATAGAAGAATTCCACTTCCACGGTTGTTGCCCCGTCGACCCCATTCTGGACCTCGATGATTTTTTCGGCGGTGACGTATGGGTAAAGCCAAACGAGAGTGGTGCTCCTGTCGGTCTCGTCGATGTCGTCCCACCCGTGGGAGAGGTCGGCGATAGGTGAGAAGCTCTCGGGCGAGCCCGTCGATTCGTTGTCAGCTATTTCCAGCTCTTTGAAGAAGTGACCAGGCAGGTCTTGCGCGCTCGAGTTCAATTGCGGCGCCTTGACGACCTTCACGTCGAACACGCTACTGTTCGAGAGGTGATTTTCGCCGACTCGCGTGTTCACCTCCCGAGTGGCGGATTCCAACATCGCCTCCGCCCTTTGCCTCCACTCTCCCGTGGTTCTGGACATCTCTTCGTCATTGCGTTGACTGTTTGCCCAGCTCTGCAAGTCTTTGTTCAGCACGTTGGCCTCTTCAAGCGACTCGTCGTTGGGGCCTTCTGGATTCGCACTGATCAGAAACAGGCTGACGTTAGGCCAGAGTGCGACCACCTCGCTGTTGTCCCGAGTGAACCTCTCCGCCTCGATGAAAGGATGGATCCAAAGTCGGGTTTTGTTCTCAGACAACGTCCCCTCGCTGCCACTCGGGGACGGGGAAAGCTCAAGACAATCGATGGCTTCGGTGATATCGGCAGCAGTGGACGTCGGGCTGCCCTCAAATGCAGGGTCACTCATGTTGGTTTGGGGTGGGGTCTCGTACTGCAGCACGAGGACAGTTCAAGGCGGATACTAATGCAAGTATTCGAGTGTGGGGCAGCGGAAATACTGTAGAGTATATGGGAAGGCAATCGTCTGGCTGGGACTCTCTGAGATTCGTGTCGTTTATGTATCTCCTCACCCACAGCCTCCAGGTGGTCAGGCAAGTCCCTACTTTTGACAACGTCTTCTTTTCACTACAAAGGACCGCATTTCTTGGAGTGTCGTGACTCGCTGAGGACATTTGTACAGTACTCGTATAGCCCTATGTTCCTCGTCCCACCTCGACAGAACTTGTATTCCCAATTCCTCCCCTTTCTCAGCCCCCTTGCCAGCTCTCACGCTCGCGCAGCTTGGACGCCTTCCGCAATCTCAACAACCGGTCCGACCGTGATCCATTCATGATGCAGATACACACCTGGCGTGTGAGGGATGGAATTGCAAGTCTCACGCTCGCTCTGGCGTTCGCCCTTCAGATCTCTCCTTTCAGACATGTAGGCCAGACACTCATGAGGGTACCGGCCAAGATCATTCTCAAGTCTCTCCTTCCTCCAGCACGTGAGCTACAGTCATTCCACTCCATTCATCATTCATCAACCAGATTGACACTATGCTGACAAGTCCGTCTGCTGCCTATCGGCGCGGTCGCACCCCACGTCTCCTCAGCCAGAGCTTGACCCGGGAGCAAAGCTGCCATCAGGTATCGAGTCACAGTCGCCGTCAGGTTGTTGATCGCTGGAAGCAGTGAAAAGCACAACGTCGACCAACGCCCTGTCTTCTGGCCAGCCGTAGGTGCACGACTGCCAGTGGTCCAGAACCTCGGAGAGCCTGGAGACTTGATCCGCGGCGACGACTCGGACGTCTACTTCCCCCAGAGCGGGGAGGTTCGCCCGCAGGTGTTGTTCGAGCCCCCGGCGAGTTTCGTCGGTAAGATGAGCGGCGAACTTGTTTCTCAGGGTGATCAGGTCGTCCTCGACCAAAGGATTCGCAGGGTTGTTCGAGATGAAGCTCGAGTGCGCACTGATGAATTGGCTGATCATCTGATGGTCTTGAAGCGCGTGTGGATGGTCATCCAGCTCGGCAGTCAAAGACATGTCGCAAGTCCAGAGATGTATGGACATGCGCAGCTCAGCGTCAGGAAGGCTCCCTGCGTTAGTCTCCACAGCGTAAAACGGGTGCAGGGCAATGACAGTGAGCGTGCCCTCCGCGAGGTCATCGACCTGGACATCAATGGCACTACCGGCAGCAGACGACGCGCCACGGCCACTAGCGCTAGGTACCCCGAGCCAGGAGGTGTGCGAAGCGCCGTCGAAGGAGTTTGGAGGTTCCATGGTCTTGGGCTGTACGGAACGAGTATAGTTCAAGCCTTGAGATGTGCAGCAGAGTTACGCAGGCGAGCGTCACTGAACCCCTCCGTTGCTACTGTATACATATATGTCTCGCACTCATCCAAGCGCAGCTGTTACCTTCCTTCTTTTGAGATGCTCGGCCTCGTCTGTGATCGAGAGAGGCCTCTCGAGGTTTTTCCTGAAATTCAATCCCGCTCCTTTGATACTGTATGTACAAACAGCGCAAGGCCAGGTATCGGCTGATTGTTGCCTCTTGCCTTCTCTGTGTTTGAAAGGTCGTCTCTCTCAGCGAAACAGCGCCGCTCGCCTTTCGCGCCTTCTACGAATTCTGCTCTGTGATTGCCCCACGAGCTGCTGAATGGAGCCGCGAGATGTACCCAGGCCATGCGAGGACGACTACGACAATGCTTGTCGGATCCTACCTAAGCACTAAGCTCTAGCACCTCTACTTTGGCCGCCACGTCGTCCACTCCCTCGGACGCTTTGGATGCCACCACCTCCTCCGACCCCAGCTTCACCGCCCCCTCATCTGCCCACACCCAGTCACTCTCCTTGGCCATCTCGAGACTCGCCAGGTTCCGTCCCGACATCTCCCCTTCCTCCAGCCCATTTGCATGCGCGCCCGGCGCCGCAACCCGCCATTTCCACAGCGGGGTGAACTGGTCTGGAACCCGTTCCAGGGCGTTGACGACGTGCTGCGGCGTGAGTTACGAGAGTTCAACAGGGGTTGGGTGGGGTTGGTGAACTATGGTCTCACCTTGCCTAGGACGGGAAGGAACTTGAAGCCATGCCCCGATCCTCCCGATGCGACAAACAGGCTCTTCCCGTATCCCGGGACATAGTCGATGACGAAACTGTTATCGAGTGAATCCTACCGAGGGCACGCAAAGGCGCGGGTGTTAGTACGAGGCATACACACCATACTGTACCGGTGTAGTGAACCCGCTCACGGTGTACCAGCACATCCTGGTGTCGGTGATGCCCACGCCAGTCAGCTCGGGGAGCATTTCCGCGACCATCGTCTTGAGATGATTGATCGCCTTGATGGGAAGGTTGACTGCTTTATCGACGGTGTACTTGGTCCTGGGCACGGACAATCTCTTGCCAGTCCTCGGGTCGGTTTGGTAATTGGTCCACTTCCTTCCTCGATCTGCTGCTCAGCGCTATGCAAGGAGCTGTAGGGCCAGAGGATGGCGCGTGGGCGATACACTCACAGCCAATTTTGATCCTGCCGTCTGGAGTGCGGGGGAAGCCGTAGAAACCGCCAAATTCAGGACTGAAGTGTCCTTGGAGACCGTATGCCCATACCGGGAAGTTCTCCGGGGAGAACTGTAACATGTGTCAATGGCGATGGTAGTGCGGTCTCGAAGGCATGTGACGGGGGTAGGACATAGACTCACTCTGCTCCAGAGGTCCGGTCGATCCTTGGGCAGAGAGATGGTAACGACGGAGCCGGCCGTTGTCTCCAGTATCCCTTCCACCTCGGGCACGATGCTCGGTGTCCAGCCTCCGCCTTCACGTCTCAGCCCTGCCCGATTGCATCCATGGAGGCCAGGAGACACTCACACGCGACAACGACGACATCCGCAAGGTGTTCTTTGTCATCCGCCGTCCGCAGACCCGTGACCTTCCGTTCCTCCCCGGGGGCGTCGACCAGTAGGTCGGCAAACTTGCCCACCTCCGGACCAAGCACAAATTTGACGCCCTCCTTCTCGCAGAGGAATCGAGCCCACGCGCACGCCTGTGGTATCAGTATGGGCGAGAGATCTCGCCTGGGCAAGAGTCGCCTTACCTTGTCGGCGTAGGTGAATCCCGCGGAGGTATCGATGAACCCGTCGAGCTTGCCTTCTTTCAACGGTTTGAACGCGTCTATCTTGGTTCGCCAGCGAGTCTCCGGATCCGCCCTTTCTTTCTCCTCAAGGCGCTTCATGTCGTCGTGGTCTTTCTGAGGCTTGTCAGGCCACAGACTCAAGATTGCCCACCCTGCGCCCACTCTGGTAAACCACAAGTGCTCCGAGTGACTCACGATGACGTGCTGGTGATGCCGCAGACCTGCCTTCTCGAGGTATTCGAGGGATTCTTGATCGTATCCCGACAGCTTGGGTCCATTGGATAGCCTCAAGAATCCACAGGGCACGAACAGCTTCGTCTCGGGCGTGAGGCCCGGCGGGAGATCCGATGCCGGTGTGCGCGCGAGGGCGTCGTTCCATTCGAGCCAGATGGGACGGCCCGAAAACGCTAGGTCCTGGTATTCCTTCTCATTCCCACTGGAGGTGTATGGTTAGCAAATGGGGCCATTGCACCCCGCAGGCCGGGTGTCGACGTACTATGAGCAGCGGTAGATCTTGTTGACATCCGAGCTCGCAGAGTCGCACCCCTCGTTGGGGTTGTATGCGTTCTGATCATACGGTTGGTAGTCGAACACCGTGACATCCTTGTAGCCTGCCAACGTCAGCTCTAGGACTCGTCCCACTTCTCGCGAGTCGTTCGCTCACCCGTCCGCGCCAGATGCAATGCCGTCGACAGCCCAAACACCCCTGTTCCATCAGCAAGCATCTTCGCCAGGTCTGGCTGCCGCGCTCACCGGCTCCGATGATTGCGACCTTGCTCTCTGGGGTGGTCATGGCGATTCGGTGTGATCTGGAGAGAGGTGCGGTGCCGAGAAGCGGAACAAGCGCTACGAGGAGCGGTGCGATGTATCCGCCCGGAGGGGTGTCCGTCCGGTCCTGCAGCTACCCGACGTTGAACAGTATCAGGCTCATCGGAGCAATGCGAAAGGGTTGAAGAAGAGTGGTCGCGGCCAGATACGGCGTGCCCTAGCCGAATCTCGGAGGGTCGGCTTCGTCCGGTGACCCGAAGAGGTGGTTGCCGATGCCGAGTCGAGTGAAAGCGAGCCCCAGAGATAGGACTCGGTAAATCGGGTGATGTCTTCCCGCATTAGGTTGGGATACTACGCTCACATGGGCTGTCTAAGGGCTGCATCGAAGCTAAAATCTAGGGAACGTACTCGGCGGCTTGTTGACTCGTTGGACATGGCCGGCTGGCCCAGCCTTACACGATAAGCTCGAGAGATAAGCTGCCGTTCCGGACCAATCCCTCGACAGGTATATCATCTCCCCTGCTCACCTCTCCATGCAATCCTCTCACCCCTTCCCAATCACCACTCTTCCAGCCGATCATCACCCACGAGACGCAGCGGTCTTGGACCCTGTGGTGCCGCGTGACAGCACCCCTGCCTCCTCGCCTTCACGCACTCGCGCACTCACCCAGCCATGGCAGACCTCGAGAAGACGGCGTCTGTGCCACCCAAGGCGCACGACACGCAGCAGCACGTGCAGGAGGTCGGCGACGTCGATCTCTCGGCCTACGACTACACCGAGGAGGAGAGCCGTCGCATCGTTCGCAAGCTGGACTGGCATGTAAGTGGTCTTGTGTGGTCACAACCAGGAAAGGAACTGATCCGAGTCTAGATCCTGCCCTTCATTTGGTGTAAGTCGTCCTGCGTTTCCCCAATCTGGCCGCGCGTTTGGCCAAGCTATGCATCTGCTCATAGCCCAGGGTGCTATCTCTTCAACAGTTTGGACCGATCCAATGTCAGCAACGCCAAGTCGGACGGCATGACCAGTGAGTGAGAGGTGTTACGTGTATCGAGGTCTCTGCGAACGATCTCCCGACGACCGCCCCACCGCAGTCAGCCTCCTACCACGTCTCATCATACCCACCGAGTCTTGACCCTCCAACCACTGTAGATCGAAACTGCCGCTGCCTAATAACGCGCGATGCACGGCGCTAACACGCGCAGCCGATCTCCACTTCCCGACCAACGGCTACGCCCTCATGCTCACCCTCTTCTATATCCCCTTCTGCACCCTCGTCGTCCCCGGTGTCATGCTCACCCGCAAGGTGGGCCCTCGTTGGACCATACCGGGCTACATGGTCGGCTGGGCCACCATGTGCATGATCAACGCTGGGTCCAGCAACTTTGCGGGGACCCTGGTCGTCCGACTCCGTAAGTGACACTGTTTCCCAGCATACAGCATGATTGAGCTGACTGACGCCACAGTCCTGGGCGCTTTTGAGGCTGGGTTCGCCGCTTCGCTCATCTTCTACCTCACCACGTTTTACACCCGTGGTGAACTTGGCAAGGTGAGCAGAGTTGCTCGTTACTGATCGTCAGTAAACTGAGCGTGACTAGCGCATCGCGGCATTCTATTCGTGCAATGCTCTGTCTGGAGCTTTCTCCGGGTGAGTTGGGCATGAAAGCGAGAGCTCCAGGGGATCAAGCTGACGTACCAGTCTCATCGCATACGGTGTCTTCCAGATGGAATCAAAGCTCTGGGGCTGGCAGATCCTATTTCTTATCGAAGGTGAGCCAGAGCCTGTTCGCTCAATGTCAGCCGCTCACACTCGCACCAGGCGCGTTCACTTTCGCCTTTGCCATCCTCACCGGCATCATGCTCCCCTGGTCGACAGAGAAGGCGAGCTTCCTCACCGACCGGGAAAAGGAGGTCGCCCGGATGCGTATCCTCAAGGACGGGTCGACCGCTGTGAACACCGAGTTCGACATGCACAAGTTCTTCTCGCCCCTCCGCGACTGGAAGTTTTACGTCTTTGCCGGTATCGCCTTGTGCTATGGGGTGGCCGCGAGTGTGGGAGGCAACTTTTTGACCCAGATCAGTGAGTCCATCACACTTTGGGGTGGTGTGTAACGCTGAACGCGCCGCTCCCTTCGTGCAGTCGGACGATTCGGTTACAGCACCGTCAAGACCAACCTCTTCACGGTCGCGCCATACGTGTGCGGGACCATCGTCCTCCTCGTCACCTCGTACTCGTCTGACCGGTTCCGCGAGCGGGGGCTCCACCTCGCCTCGGCCCTCGTCTTCGTCATCATCGGGTGTATCATCCTCATCGCTCTTCCGGTGAGCAACAAGTCGGCCGCCTACTTCGCCACGTTCCTCATCACCTTTGGCGCCTTCACCCCCTCGGTCCTCTTCCACACGTGGCACCAGTGCAACGATCCCACTGAGGACGGCAGGGCGTTCCGCGTCGGTGCTTTCACCTTCCTCGCCAACATGGGTGGCATCGTCTCCGCCAACGTGAGTAGCAGAGTGTACTTGTGCTGTACACTATGAAGTAGTGTAAGGTACCGTACATGGAGCCTACTGGTTGATGCCTCATTGACTCCGGCAGGTCTTCCTCGACAAGTGGTCCCCGCACTATGTCATCCCGCTCAGCATCACCTGCGCGCTCGAGGCCGTTGGCCTGGTCCTCATCCTCGGTCTCCGGACGTGGATGTGGGCCGACAACAAGCGTCGCAACAAGGCGCAAGGCGTCAACTGGCAATCCAAGGACGTGCCGACCGAGGCGTTGGCGGATGGGCCGAAGAACCCGCTCTTCAGGCACTTCTACTAGACACTTCTACTAGGTTGTGCCCCGCCGACCGGAGCTGAGAGATAGATAGACATAGATGGGACCCGTTGTACATAGTCTGCAGATTGCGAACGACCGAGGGCAGCTCGGCGTCGCGTGGTACGAATAAGCCCTAGAACGAAACCGTCACATGTCAGCGATGGACTGTGATGAGCCAGGTGGACACGTCAGAGCCAAGCTTCCTATGAACGATCGGTCAATTGAAAGTCAAGCGGTGGGTTGGGCGGTGCATGCAGACCAACGTGAGGTTGTCGGCATCCATCGACTTCCCTAGGATCGTCACCACGAGTTATCCTACAGACGGCCCTAAGGCTTTTGTGTCTCCCTAGAGGCACGAACCGTCGATCTCGTTTGTGCCGATCGTCACGCGCCGATCCCCACCGCCAGAGCCACGGCTATTCACCGGGACCCGACAGCGGGGTATCTCAACTTCAAGGGAGATCTGCCGCGGTGCCGAGAGATGAGTGTCCCGAGAGACGGCATCAAGGGAAGACGGGTGAGGGTGGGGGACTGATGAATTTGGTGTTGGTGGCGTGGTGTCGCCGTCTCCGGTACAGACGGGCCACAGACGTCCGATGTCGAATGTATCACTACTGTGCTGCACTCGGCTACTCAACCCTGAGTGTGGGTCGTAAACGCGATCTCGCCTCGGCGTGGCGTTGTGGGTAGGTCACCCCGATGTGCTTTCTTGCTCTAGATGCCGGATGTGCCGAGCGGTCATGGCTCAAATACAATGAGATCTTGCCATCTCTTGCCATCTCTAAGCTGCTCAACGTCACCACCCCGAGCTGCTCGGTCCGGCGGTGTATTCCACTTTCTCGCCGAGCTATGGGCTGTACTGCGGTCTGCCGCTGTACTGCGTCGTTCGGTCCAGCTTGAAGAGACTCGCCCGTAGTCCCAACGGAAAGAGCCCATCCACCGCTCCCAGGGGTCCCAGCTGACTGCGTCGCCCTGCGCCAAGGTCCCGGTTTCCATACCTGTGGGCCCGGGGCGTACTCCACTCACCCGCGCCTCCTCGCTTGTCCACCGCTCTGGCGCAACGTCGATCGCGGCGCAGGGCGAGAGGCGGATCGACCGCTCCCGCGGTATTGCCCGCCCGCCGCGAGCGTGGGATGCGGGCGACACCGAAGCAGAAGCCACATGATTCAGGTATGACCCGTCGACAATATGACCCGTCGTGTGAAAACGTCCGCTCAATAATATTGATGTTGCGTCGTCGCTCATGTGATGCCCCTAGAAGACCGGACAATGCTCCGAGAACACGTCAACGGCCCCCCGTGCAAAGGGAAACTTCACACGAGACGAGACACGAGACACGACACAGATGAGAAACATATAGTTCATGGTTTTGCCTTTCCGGACAGTTTAAATTACTCTGAGACATGAGCGTCGTCCCCGCGACGCGAGGTCGGCCGTGGGTACAGCTTTGTCTCAGGATGTCACCAATCTCCGAGACAGAACCGTGTGCGTGTGCGGCCGTGACCCTTCTTCCGGCAGGAGTACCATGCAAGCGGGACGGGACGACCCAAGCCCCTTGCATCAGATGCATCACTGCATCGGTGACGGGGCGGAGCAGCGGAATAGCGGAGCAGCGGCGCATCGACGCGGACGAAAGGGGGTGGACCGGTGTCACTTGGATGTCTCGCGCCAATCTGCTGATCCACTGCGCAAAGGCGGAGGAATCGCTCGGCCGGGGGAGATCTTCCATGCGATGCCGAAGCGGAGGTGTGCTCTCCCTTGCGCCGGGATGTCCCCCCCCCCCCCTTCTCACGCCGGCGTCGACGCAGGAGTGCCGACGAGGCGTTTTTTATTCAAAGGGAATGCGGCGGAACGTGCCTTTTCGGTATAACTCTATGCAGCGCGCACCGCCCGGGAAGCATCCCATCCAACAGAACCAAACCAATCCCACCAGCAATGCTGCATGGCGGCGGCGGGGAAGTCTCCTCTGCTCTCTCCCTCGTTCCCTCTGTTCTGTCACTTTTTGTCCGCCTCTCCACCTGCCCACCTGCCCGCCCAAGGTCGTGGTAGCTCCCCTCCGGGCCCTGGGTCCTGGTCCCTGCACATCATTTCGAGTGCGCCAACCGCCAGGGAATCCCTGGGCAAGCATGCGCTCCTCTCATACGTACCATACCGCCGTACCCGAGGCCCACCGCACTGCACCTGCCGGTCCCACCCACCACCCCGGTTCTCTCGGTCGCATGCACCCCCATCGCATCGCATCACACCATCAGAAACACCTCCTTCGTCCCCCCTCGTATTCCTCCTCACCTCGGACTTCCTCTTCCAGATAACCCTCTTTCCCCTTGCTCACCTCCCTCCCGCAACCCCGACGTCATGGACCGGGGTCGTAAACGGCAATAACGCGACGCACTCCCTTGCCTCGCCACGCCTCGTTTTGCCTCGCCTTTGCCCGTACTCCTCCTCCGAATCCTCCTCCTCCGAATCCCACACGCCTTGCCGCCGGACTCCTTTCTCTTGCCTCCTCGTTCCCGGCTCCCGGGAAGCCCGGCTTCGTTCATTCCAAAGGGGGCGAAGGGGCGAGAAGAGGGAGCAGGAGCGAGAGCGACAAACCTCTCTCCGCCGCGATGTTTTTTTGACAGAGCATATACCCTTTGTCCTGACCTGTCGATCATCCAACCACCCTCCGACCCTTTGCGACTCGACCTCGGCATCGACATTCCACACGTCGATCCACCCATCATCTCGTCTTCGTTATCAACTTGCAGACCACACGACAAGACCGGTCCAGTCGACTCGCCGAGGAGAGAGAAAGAGATATACAAAGGGAGGCCAGGCTGCGTCGAGCCGAACATTCGGTAACCCGCGCTAGTGGGAGAATAGGGTTTCAGGCGATCGGTTCCTTGCGCCCGTCACTGAAACGACAACGACAACGATACCGATACCGACAACAACTCCCGACAGCGACAACAGCGAAAGGGAATCCTTTCATGTATGTGCTGCGTCGCCTGTGCACTCTTTTCATGTCGGAAACCCAGAGCTGACGGTTGATCTCCTGTATCACCTCATCCAACGCCTCGGTCTGTGCGCTTGCGACCAACCCACCTCTTTTGCCACCAAACACCTCCTCGTCCCTCCTCGACGTCCCCCCCTCCCTCCTTGTCCCCCCTGATGTCTCGACTACACTCACGCGGTGTGCCTCTGGGATCCCCTTCAAACATCTCTCCCTGGCCACCCGCGTTCGCTCGCTCGCTGCTCGTCCATCGCCACCATCGCCATCGCCATCATTTCATAACCCATCAAAACCTTGTCATCATCACCCATCACCCATCATCCCCCTACGTATCGCCGCGTCAAAACTTCTTAAACGCCTCCCTCCTCAACACACACATCATGCTCCCCTCCCTTGTTCTCGACCACATCATCCAGCAGCCTGCCCATCCACCCATCTCATCCCGACCCCATCCACCTCATCTTCTCCACGATCTCGGGAGAAGAATCATATGGCGCCGCTCCCGACATGAACCTGGGTGGAATCAACTTCTCCGAGCTGGGGAGGTGAGTGACTCAGGCCGACTCTGACCGAAACCTCCGAGCAGAAGAGACGCGCATCCCTTTGTTGTTCACTACACACCACACGAGCACAATGGGATTTGCCACCCTCGAGAAGGCCGCGTGGCTGATCACTCCTTCCATAGAAGATACCGAATCACCCCCATACAGCAACCCGAGCGATCGGCGGCCTTTGAGGGCGCATATCTCTCCAGATTACCGCTCGCTCCACCACTCATCCTCCAGCTCGACTGCTGGGACTCGGAAGCAGAGCTGACAATACCGTGAGTAAAGTCGCAATGACGCATCAATCACCAGGATCAAGGTCCTGGTCATCATCCCGCGCCATGTCACTGACCTCGCTAGCTACGACGAGCTGCCCTTTCTCATTTGCCACCTGACGCTGCAAACCCCCGAAGGCGACGACGCGACCATGGTCCTCGCCCCGGATGGAGAGGTCGTGTCGATGCTGTACGGTACGCTCGTCGCCGCGCCATCAGAGATGCTGGACCGGGACGGCGCGCAGGGCATATATTTCGCGTTCCCCGACGTCAGTGTGCGATATGTCGGGCGGTTCAGGCTCCGGGCGTCATTACACCGAATCACAGGGTGAGTGCGGGAGTCAACCGGGCGATGAGTGTTCTGGGCTGATCACTCGTTCACATCAGAGGCCCGCCGCTAGACACCTGTGTGACCGAGGCATTCGACATCGTCACCACGGCGGAATACGTGGCTCCGCGTGAGTGTTCTGAGGTCATGAATACGCGCATCCATGCTGACTGTTCATAGCTATAACAGAGCTCACACGGCACTTTGACGCGCAAGGCGTCGTCCGTTTCGGTCTCCCAAGAGAGGCTTGGGCATAACAGCGTCCTGACCTCGCCCGCGCCGACGCCGACGCCGACGTGCTCGTCCTCGCCTTCATATCCTTGAACATCACCGCCATCTATCCACCTTCTCGTGCCTCCTCCCTAATCCCCCTAATCCGCCTCCGCCTCCGCCTTGCCCGCCTTGCCCGGCTATACCCCGTTGTAGCGTAACCCAGCACACACGACACCCAGCATCGAAAACCCGACCGAACGCCGGATGCGGCTCCGGCTCCGGCTCCCACCCCGACTCCATCTCGCGGTATTGTATCCCCCTTTGAGCCGCCGCGCAATGCCGCGTAATACATAGTCGAGTAGTATCGTATCGTATGACACAAAGATGCACCTAGTTCTTCAAGCACGAGGCCGTGGCTCAACTCGTCGTGGGCATGCCCCGTGGCACGGATCGCAGACCGGTGTGTGTCCCGCTGGAACGACCAGGTGCGATGCGGACGCGCGAAGCCTGCGGGTCAGCCCGCACGATTATCCGACATGGCAGCATACTTACTGGCCCTCGAGGCAGACCTGTGCCGCCTCGCATCGACATGCCGGCACATGCTCCCATCCTCCTCGTCCCGACCCACTCAAGCAAGTGAGACGATCCCACAACCATCACCTCCGTCACGTCCGTCACGACTCCTTTCCCTCTCCCTTTCTTCTCCAACCCCCTTCGCCATCCATGCCCAGCTTCCTCCTCTGCACCATCACATCATCCAGCTTCTTCTCCCGCTCATGAACGGCATTGCTCCTCGCATGCTTGATCGACGAGTTGATGTACGTCCCGAGCACGATGGCCATGGTGAATGCGGCGGCGCTGCGATGGTCAGTGACGGTGGATCGCGTCCTGTCGGGAAGAGGAAACGAGGGACGAACGGCATGAGAAAGTCGTTCGCTCTGATTGGGGGCATGGTGCGGTGCGGATGTGGAAGAGTATGAGCTGTAGACGGTAGGCCACGATGTTGTGGACCAAGTGGGACGGATCAAGTCGGATGGTGGATCGAGGCATCGAATTTGAGCCGGTGACGATTTCGGCGTTGACCGCTTTTGCTGACCACCACCATGCTATACCATGCGATGCGATGCGATGCCCTCCACCCAATCTCTCTGTTCGCTTCTTTCTCTAAGCTCCATCTATTCTGTCAGTCCAGTCTGTTTGTCAGTCATCTGTACCGCAACGTGTCAAGCGGATCTGCACGGCTTCCTGCACCCAACATATCGATCCCCCCGCGGTGTCCAATCAGCCCAGTGGAGCCACCCCGAATCTTGGGGCCTGCGATCCACCTTTGTCATCGAGCGGCGTGAGGGATGAACCCAGTGTGCGCTATCCCTCGATACGCTTCCGTCTCTCTGCGGTCGACCCGCGCTGACTCGCTCCAGGTCACCCGTGTCGCCTAGAGGGATGCTGTACCAAATCCCTGCCTCCCCGGAGGACGATGAGCGGGACGAGTATATCGAGGAGGAGGTGTACGAGAATGACTTTACGTTCCGGGCGGTCTTTGTTGGTTTGCTTGTTGGGTGAGTCGACGTTGTCTATCCCACGACCGATAGTCTAGCTATCAAACATGATAAGCATGGTGCAAGATCAGGATCCTTGCTGACTCTTGCAGGGTTGTGCTTTGTATGACCAACGTCTACTTCGGCCTGCAGACCGGTTGGGTATCCATGATGTCCCTCCAGTCCGCCCTGCTGGGGTTCGCAATCTTCAAGGCGATCCCGCGTGTCCTCCCCCGGCTCAAGATCAAGCCTTTCACACCCCAGGAGAACGTCATCCTCCAGACGGTGGCGGTCGCGACGGGGACGATGCCCCTCGCGGCGGGACTGGTGGGCATCATCCCAGCGCTGGAGATGATGAGCGAGACGATGGACGGGAGAGGACCGGTGGTCCTGGGAGCGGCGGGACTGATCATGTGGTGCATGGCCGTGGCGTTCTTCGGGTACGTCGAGAGGCAAGGTAACGCCGAGACGAGTCGGACTGCTCGAGCTGAATTGGGCGACAGTGTGTTTCTCGCTGCACCACTCAGGAGGCAGGTGGTGAGTAACACTCCCGCCCGACCCGTGATGACCGAAGCTTACTCGAGAAGATCATCAAGGAGAAGCTTGTCTTCCCTTCTGGAAGTATGTCCCTCATCATTACCATCGTCCTCATCGATCTCATCATTCTCGTCATGAGCCCTGCTGAGCGTCCCAGCTGCCACCGCCCAACTCATCGCTCTGCTACACAAGATACCTCCTCCGGGCGAGGCCCTCGGCACGGGCGTATCCCGGGCATACCGTCGTCTCCCTCGGGCGTCTCGCTCAGTGTCCCCACCGGGAGAGGAGGAGCGCGATGCAGCCGCATCCGCCGAGGACAGGAAGGACGCAGAGGTCATGACCGTCGCTGGATGGTGGGCACTCGGATGGACATTTGCGGCCAGCGGTATCCTCACGGTGAGTCGAGGCGGCTTGGCGATGCTAATGGTGTCGGTGTAGTTCATCAGCTTCTTGTTCCCCATCATCTACGCCTTGCCTTTGTTCGATGTCCTCGGCCTCCCATTTGGCACAAGCCTCGCAGCGCAATGGATGTGGTGGTGGGTCCTCGCAACGGGCGTATAGGGCCGAACATGTGGCTGAGTTGTACAGGTTCACCCCGTCGTTGTCGTACGTTGGACAAGGCGTCATTATGGGCTTCCCCGTGACGATCTCGATGAACCTGGGCATGCTCGTCGGCTGGGCCGTGCTTTCGCCACTGTCAAAGCACATCGGCTGGGCTCCTGGTCCCGTCTCATCATCCACAACAGGCGCGCGGGGCTGGATAGTGAGTCCAGCCTTCAGTACTCACATACGTTCACCGCTCACGTGCCCAGCTCTGGGTTGCTCTCGCCATCATGATTGCCGAGTCTGTCATCTCTCTACTGCCCATCATCATATCCTACACCACCACGCTGCTGCGTCACCATCGGCAGCGATCCCGTTCCAAGGTCTTCCAACCCGTATCCCCCCGCGAGGCCAACACGGCCGACGACGACTACTTTGACCCCACAGACGAGGACGAGGACGATCCCGAGATCGAGCCGCCGGAGCGCCTCGTGCCCATGAGCTGGGTGTGGTCCGGTCTGGCCGTCAGCGGCGTGCTGGGCGTCGTACTTGTGTGGATGGTGTTTGGCGCGGATGGGATTCATCCATGGGCGACGGCGGTGGGACTGGTGTTGGCCAGTGCGCTGAGTCTGATTGGCGTGAGAGCGCTAGGAGAGACGGATCTGAACCCGGTGAGCGAAGCGATGGTCCAAACGCCATGCCCGATTACATCCGGCGCTGACGCTACAAGGTATCTGGCATTGGCAAGATCAGTCAACTCCTATTCGCCGTTTTGCAGCCGGGCAACGTCGTCGCCAACATCATCGCTGGCGGAGTCGCCGAAGCTGGCGCCCAGCAGTGAGTCGAGTCTGGCTTCAGTATTGTAGTTGTACACGACTTTGCGCCGTTCCTCCCGCTTACCTCGGCAGAGCCGGCGACCTCATGCAGGATCTCAAGACTGGCCACCTCCTCCGTGCCTCGCCTCGCTCCCAATTCTACGGCCAGCTCATCGGTTCCTTTGCCAGCGTCTTCGTCTCCACCGCTGGCTACAAGTTCTACACTTCCGTCTACCAGATCCCCGGACCTCAATTCGCGGTACCCTCCGCTGGGATCTGGCTAAATCTTGCTCGACTGCTCAACAAGGGTCATCTACCCGATCACGTCGTCCCCTTCATGCTGGCTTTTGGCATCCTCTTTGGGGCTCTGTCATTCATCAAGGCGTTCCACACCCGTCTGCCCGCTTCCCCAAGTAGGGACAAGTGGATCAGATACATCCCTTCCGGTATAGCCTTCGCGGTGGGTTTCCTCAACTCGCCGAGCTTCTCCATCGCCCGACTCATCGGCGGGTACATCGCCTACCGGACCGCAAAATCCACCACGACAGGGGAGACTCCCCTACTCGCTATTGTCGCCGCAAGCGGTTTCGTCCTCGGTGAAGGCGTCGTCAGTATCGTGACTCTCGGTCTGACCAGTGCGGGATACGGCGCAGTCAGCTGCTTTGGATGCGGTCTCGGAGGAGGCGGATACTGCTCGGGAGGGTGCACCTGACAAGACCTACACCTACAGCAGGACCTGGAGCAGAGAGCAGAGATCTGACAGCAGCGAGTAGAGATCACAGCGCGGAGAGCGGAGATGAGATAGACAAGTGTGTCGAGTCGACAATAAACGAGTGTATGCATATATATGCTAGACATAGCGTCTGCCTTGCTTTTGCTTCATGCTGCAGAAATCTTCACGGGCCGATCCGGCCCTTTTCCCATGCTATCATCTATTATAATGACAACGACAACGACTTTCCCAACGTGCTCTGGCTTTTCACCACGACCGTCGAACGCACCGCGCTCAGCGGCGCATACGAGCCACACGCTTCTGCGCGGCATGATACTCCCTGAAGTTGCGCTTTCGGAGCTCGGCAAGGGTATGCAGGTCGTCGGAGTTGTAGGCCCATCCTTCCTGGGGGTCGATACCGGGAGCGAAAGTCGAGTGCCAGTTGTTTAGGATACCCTGGGATGTCAGCGGGGGTCAAGGGTGAGCAAGAAGGGAGCGGGTAAGAAACGAAGCAGCGGGGAAGGCGCGAAGGGGAGAAGGGGAACAGGGGAGAAGGGGAACAGGGAGGAAGAGAGGAAGGGAGGAAGGGAGGAAGGGAGGAAGGGAGGAAGGGAGGAAGGGAGGAAGGGAGGAAGGGAGGAAGGGAGGGATTCGGGAGAGAAGCAGGATCGGGGTACTCGCTCACCTCCACGATGGGCTTGCCGGCGATGAGGATGTTGGCGATGGAAGGACTGAAGCCGTCCTGCGGGGCCTCGAGCAAGCTATAAGCGCTGCGGGATGTCAGCGGGGCGGCAACCTTTCGAGTGTGGAGTTTAGGACTGTAGCGTTCCCCAGCAATAACCGAAGTGACAACCCTCGGTGTGAGGTCGGTGGCAGCCGGGAAGTGAACGTCCACTCACGAGTCGAGTCCCGGCGGGGCCCTGTCAAAGTCACTAGCCGTCCGCATGAGGATAACCCTAGCAAAGTCGACCCTGCCGGCCTTGTGCGCGCGGATCATGGCTTCGAAAGTCGCGTTGTCCTCCTCGGCGGTGAAGGCGTAGTTGCCGGTGCCGTTCGTCCAGAGGAGGGTGTAGTTGGCGACGGCTTCGGAGAGGAGGGAGCCGGAGAACCAGACGTCGGAAGTGGACACGTCTGGGAGGTCAGCGGGTGAGCCGGGGAAAAGGATATGGGGAGGAGTACAGGGACGGGACGGACCGGGACGGGGCGGGTGAGACAAATGAGAGATGGCGATGGAGAGGAAGGGTAGTAACCCGTTGACGAGGGGCGGAAAGGGAAGACATGAGATACTGGGACAAGAAGGTTACACTGCAATAGACACGCAAGGCGGGGATGAGATGGCAACGACGGAAAGACCTCGAGCCAGGAGAGAGAATTCGCTACGAGGGTAGGACGCGACCGGCCCCCCTCCCACTCGACTCACCGCCGTACACGACCGACGGGGGCTGGTTGGCCGGAGCAAAGCCGTACTTCTGACGGAAGGAGGCGGCGGTGGCGGTATCGTTCAGCTGGACGCCCTTGGTGTACTCAAAGACGACGTCGCGGAGGTTGGCGTTGAGCTGGGTTTGTCAGCGGCTGCTTCCTTTCCACTTATTCGCGCAGGGCATGATGGACGAGCTGATGACGAGTCTGATGAGGATGAGAATGCGATGAGGATACGACGACCCGGCTCTCGGGGTGCTCGTGCTCGTGCTCGTGCTCCCCTCTCCGCGTGTGGTCCGGACGTGATAGTGCTGACGCCGCAACACCGCCGCACTCACCTCGAACAACTCCGTACCGTAGATCTGCGTGGGCTTCTGACCCGGCTCGTCCGTGTCGAAGAGGAAGAACCCCGTCGTCCAGTTCGCGGGCATCTGGCGGGCATCGATCTCGTACCCGATCCCGAACTGGTAGGCGTATCGAGCGAGACCGACGGAACCGGTCGTGCCGACGTGGGGGTTAACGCCGGCGATTCCTGCGATGAGGCTGGAGGGTCAGCGGGGGGGAATCAAGGGGAGACGAGAGGATGGGGGGAGAGAGGGGATGAGAGGAGACGAGAGGATGGGGGGAGAGAGGGGATGAGAGGAGAGGAGGGAGAGCCAGGGAACGGAGCGGAGAGGAGGACGGAGAGAGGGAGGGACGGAGGGACGGAGGGACGGATGGAGAGGCGGAGACACGTAGGGACGGAGAAACGGAGACACGGAGACACGGAGACACGGAGGGAGGGAAGGAGGGACGGAGGGAAGGGGGGAGGGACGGAGGGAGGGGAGGAGGGACGGAGGGAGGAAGGTGCAGTGGGAAGGAGTGGACTGGGGTCCGGGGGAATGATCTTTGTGGGGACGGACAGCACGCCAGACGCCGAGGCAGAGTCTGACGCGGAACCCGCGCCGCGCTCACTCACAAGTACGTCTTCCTCAGATCAAAGTCATCCGAGAGCACGAGCGCCGAGATGGTGCACGCCGCATTGATCTCGGCCTCACCGGTGGTGACGTGGCAGACGGAGCCGGAGGGGTTGCAGGTCACGTTGGGGTAGAGCTGGGAGAGGCCGGGGAGGGTGATGTTTTCTGTGAGACCGAGGGAGGAGGTCCAGACGTCTTCGGGGGCGAACATGCTGGGGAGGGTTAGCGGGGGGTTTGGGGTGGGGAGACGGGGGACGAGCGACGGGGGACGAGAGAGGAGCGACGAGCGACGAACGACGAACGACAAACGACAAAGGGAGGCGGGGGCGTGGGTGGGGTTGGCATGGCATGGCAGGGGGGGAGCGGGTAGTGGGGCATGAGAGCACGGTAGGGAGGAGAGGGGGAGGAGGGTGAGGAGGGATGGGACCAAGACTAGGCATGGCTCGGTGTCGATGTCGGGCAAGGGACGTTCGGCGTGATAGTCGGACGGGATGGCGAAGACGAGGCGCAGATGGCAGATCCGAGTCGATGTCACACCACCACTCACGAGATGAGCACCACCTTCGGGGCGATGGGGAACCACCTCTTCTCGGGGCTGCTCTTCGCCACGGCGGCTGCCGAGGCGATAGTGGCCGACGCGAGGATGGCGAGGGAGGGGAGGAGCTTCATGGTGGCTACCGGGCTATTGGGGGTGATGAATGACCAGTGTGAGTGCTGGGCGGGTGCTTTGAGTGAGTGGTCAGTCGTCCAAGAGGGATGGCTCTGACCGACTGGGGATGGGACGGAGGAAGGACGATGGGAACGGCGAGGACAGCTCGGACCTGTATCTTTATACCTCTGACAGACTGATTTGTGGGTGTGAGTGTCCGGCGAGGCACCGTCCGCTGTCAGTAATCCAGCTCCCAGCTCAGTAAAACCGAGTCAGCCTAGCGTCATGCCGTATCATCCAGTCCAGCCCTCGCCGACATCGCCGGGTCTTGACCGTATCTCTACAAGCCCACGCGGTGTATCGTCCCGTCCCCGAGGACTGTGCGGACCCCATACGTGTCGCAGGAACGAGGGAGACTGCTGGCGCCGACGTCGTTGTCCGACATGGCGCAACTTGGGCCCACGCCGCGATAAGGAGACGAGAAGCGACGAGGTTGCCATGCGGTGTGGAGGGCGATTTGAGTGGTTTTTCAGGGTATCCATATCCTCTCAGGGCCAAGACAATGGGTGTGTCCAGATAGACTAGCCAAGAACGGGTCGAGGTCGATGGCAGCATGCATCGAAAGGGCAAGTGACTCTGAGGACTGGACAATAGCCATTAGCCAATGACAGAGATGAATGGGGATGAACAGGAACAAGTATGGATCAAGGCAGGACGGACCGATCGAGCGGGACCGGACGGAGCGCCAGAGGACACAGATAAGCTCCAGCCGGTCCAGCCGCTGACGACGATGCGGAAACAAGGCGGTGACAAACCGGCCACGAGCGCAACGGGCCAGAGGAACTTCGATGCATATCCGAGAACAAGAGCAGAGACCTTTCGCTTGGCATTCGCGCCCTCGCCGATCTCACGTCTCACACCGCCTCGGCCTCCTTTGCCGACACTTCATACACCTCCTCGGCGGTGGTCCTTGTGTTCCTAAACTTTCGCGCCGGGATCTTGCGCTCGAATAGCTCGTCGAGCTCCACATAGGACCTTCCCTTGGTCTCGCTGATACCAATCGTCAGCCATGTGCTCAAGTCACAATTCTGTGTGCTGGACCCGGGTGGCAGTGTGGCCGTGTGGCCGGACTCGGCTGTTCACTCACGGGATGAAAAAGTACACCAAAACCAGCCCGATCAGACCCGTGCCAAAGTAGAAGAACGCCACGCCCTTGACACCCCAGTTTGCGCCCGTCGGAGCGAGCATGAGCGGCGTGCAGTAGTTGACGACGAGGTTGAGACACCCCGTCATGGCCGCTGCGATGGAGGTTGTCTTTGCGCGGAGGAGGACCGTGGAGGTTTCGGCGAGGTAGACGTAGCCTATCGGGCCGGCGCTGAGGGCGTATGCCGCGACCCAGACGCAGCTGTGCGGCGTCAGCGCGACGATGGGGTACAGTACTTGAGCACACCGGAGTCTCCCGGCTTGACAAGCACCCCAACCCACCTGAAAGCGATGATGACTCCGCCGGTCACGGGGGTGACGTTGGTGATCGTGCCCATGCCGCCGACGATGAGGAGACAAACCAGCATGGTCACCCCGCCAATGAGCAGGAGTCGACGACGCCCGAACCGCTCGACAAAGAAGAAGCTGATGCCGACGAAAAACAGCAGGATCAAGCTGGTCCCCGAGTGTCAGCCCGGCCTGGGTACAGTATTCCGAACCAGATACGCGGGTGATCCGCCACTCACAACACCGCGATGGTTCCCGAGAAAGGATCCTTGAGGCCCGCAAGCTGGAAGAAGTAGCTGGTGTACCCTGCGCCGAGTTCAGCGAGAGGCCTCGTACTTCGTACAGACCCCCTCGAAGAACCCTGGCTTACCGAATATCACGGGCACGCCGATCCACTGCTGCCACCCGAACGGCCCGAACGAGATGAGCGTCCTCCGCAGGTTCGTTCCCCTGAACAGACTAAGGATGGACACGCTCTTCATCTGCGCGGTGAGTCGCCGGCCATCCTCAATCTCGGCGACTAGGATGGCGTATTCCGAATCGACGTCGTAGCCTTCGACTGAGCCGTTGACTCGACGGAGCACGGCTTTGGCACGGTCGTGTTTCCCCTTCTGAGCGAGCCATCGGGGGCTCTCGGGAAGGAAGACCCAGATGATCAGCGCGACGCTGAGATGTTGGGTGAGCGAATGCCAAATGAAGAGGAAAAGCGGGGCGAGGCGGAATGAGCGAGACATACCCCGTGAAAACCCATTCGCTGTAGATCGCCCTTCGCCATTGGCTCGCCGGGTAGGCAGTGTCGACCACCTTGACGCCAATGGCGGCGGCGAATTGACCTAGGGCGAACTGGAGTGGTCGTAAACGTCAACATCAACAAGCGTATCTCAGACGCTGAACGTCTACGAGGATGTTGACTCGAACTCGGACTCACGTAGAGCTGGTACACGCCAAGGAGCGCACCTCGCGCTTTGGTCGGCGCGAGCTCGGAAACGTACGCGCTGGCAACGCATTGGTTCAACCCGACGGACAGGCCCTGCAGGATTACATTACGATCAGTCTCGGGCCGATTCCCAACACTTAATCCGACCCACCGCGAAGATCTTGGAGACCAGCCAGAGCTGCCACGTCTGCGCGAACATCTCGCAGAGGCACGCGCACGCCAGGAAGACCTGCACGAACAGGAGGCAGAGCTTGCGCCCGAGAATGTCCGCGGGCCACGAGCCGAGGAGGAGAATGAAGATGTATGCGCCCGTGTAGGCTGCTGCCCAATTTGAGATGGTCGTCGCGAGCAGGGCTTTGGAGCCCTGGAACTCGATCCCGAACAGGTCGATGAAGCCTACACACGAAACGAAACCAGGTGTCAGAAATGACGACCGCGACTACTGTGGACTTCCGGGCGACGCCAACCCACCTGGCATGGCGATCACGTTGCCAGGCATCGTGAGTTGGTACCCATCGCTACACGCGTTGAAGCCCGTGAGGATGCACAAGATCGACGCCTTGCGGAAAGTCTTGAGGGTATCAAAGATCCCGAGGTGCTGGAACGGCGAGACGGTCGTGCTCGCGACGAACTCGGCGCCAGGCGGGGGAGCTTCGTGGTGAGCAACGTCGTTCTTGTCGTCGACGACCCCCGGGGAGACAGGTGCAATGTCGGTTCTCGACATGGTGAGGATCACAATCAGTCAGGACTAGTGTTCGAGGTGGATCTGTACTCTGTATTGGCGTCGCGGAGTCCCGCTTATGTATCGTAATGTACCGTACTGAGTGTGGGACACCGAGCGGTCCCCCTGGTCGGTCAATCGTCCACATGCCTGCGGATCGATGACCTGATTATCCAGACAACCGAACAGCCTGTTGGGATCTCACCATTCTCACCCGTCTGCCCGCATCCTGCGCGGTTAGCGCCTAGGAGATCTGGATGGTCACGGGGTATAGCTCGGACGGAAATCACGAAGGTCCTCAGCAGGAGAGGAGCTCGAGGAGAGCGGATTATCCTCGCATGAATGCCCGGTTATCGATGGAGTACATACTCTTCGACAAGCTGGATCGGCCACCTCGGGGCCGGTGGATCCCAACTTGTACCTTGTACAACAGTACGGGTGAACGCAGCTGTCACCTGACCACGACACCAACAGGCTGTCTGCGTCAGAAGCAAGTTAGAGCGCGTGGCAGACTGGCGTCGGGCGATTGTGGCCAGAGCATCTCTCTTGGAAACCTTGCTTTCGCTGCGAAGGATAACACTGGAAGGAACACTTCGTATGATGGTCGGGCCGTCAACAAGGTCGCGAGTAAAGCGTGACAGCGAGAAGTCGTGATTGCATGACAAGGTCGTTACCCACACATATCACAGTCCCGGTCCTCATCCACGTCCCACATCCCACAGTCCATGGTCGGCAGTCCACGACTCCGATCCACCCACAATCCACGATCCACGATCCACTGTCCAACCAGTCGGGAAACAAAAAAGATACAGTAAAAGTCCAGACAGATGAACGTTCCTCTCGTCATCTAGCGATCTCAAGCCGTCGCCATCGCCATCGATGCCAGCGTGATCAGAGTCCCCACGACCGCGCCCAACTTCGTCCAATGCGAGTCCCACGTGACTCCCGCGCCGCTGCTTTGCCCCGCGACGACAAATGACTCTCCGTTCTGCGCGACGAGCTGCGCCGAGATTGTCGATTGCGGCAGTGTCGACTTGGCGTTCATGGGCTGCTGCCCGATCTTGCCGTTTCCGACCGTGATCCACGACGCATTACTCGGCACGCCATCGACGACGATGAAGAACAGCGCGGGCCCGGGCGCGAGGATCGCAGCGTTCGGAGGCATCTGCGCGACGTGGAGGATCGCCGAGCCGTCATTGTTCGTGGTAAATGACGTTTCCAGCTCGATGTGGCGCTGGCCCATGTTCATGGAATGCGTCGAGAAGCCGGTGCGGATGACGACGGCTTTGGTCTTGTTGATGTTGAGTGTGTCGTTGAACAAGTCGGTGAGTGACAACGAGACGTTGAAGTAGTCGCCGCCGTCTGGAGAGGTAAGTCATGGGGATGGAGTGGCTCGATGCGATGCATGAACTTACACGACAAGGTAGTTGGCATGCCCGAGGGGTTGGGCTTGGCGCGGTCCGCATAATCAGGGTGGAAGATTTCCACTTGGTATTGAGTAAAGTATTTGTAGGTCGGTTCGGTAGTCTTGCTCACATCTGCCGAGGTCAGTGGATTCACAGGCCAAACACGATAAGTAAAGAAAAACCCACAGTCGGCATTCGGGTTGCTGCCAGAGATGAACACCGTGCCATCGGGTAGAAGCGTCGCCGACGAGTGGTACATCCTCGGTATCGGCGAAGTGGCCGCCTTGGCCCAACGAGATCCGGCCGGCTTGGTCGGGTCAAAGTACCATGCTTGGTATTGCGGGTTGTCGGCGTAGGACTGGCCGATCGCCCAACTGATCCGACATCAGCCCGCCGTTTCTCCTCTGGTCGGTTGGTCGGGCAGCTTCGCACTCACGAGTCGTTTCCGTAGCCTGCAGTACCTGTCCCGGCACCGTTGACGAAGAACAAGCGGCCGTCGGGCAGGTTGATGAACTGAGATACGCATCAGTTGTGTTCCTCGTCAGAGTGTCGACGCCACCTACCTGACCCATCGACCTGCCCGTCTCGAGCGGGTCGTCGTCATACCACGTCAGATCCACGTCTGGTGATATCCGGACGCAAGAGTTGTCCGCGGCGTATGCCGCGATGTTCCAGGTTGTCGTCCACTGGTCCGCATTCAGGTTCGTGCCTCCGCAGAAGATGACGGTTGCTGTCCAGTTGTTCTGCGGGGTCATGGGGAAGACTGCGGTCCCGCCCGAGGCCGGGTACACTCGGACGGAATGGGGAATGTCGGCGATCTTGTACTCGATCATGTTCTTGTAGTCGAATATCTCGGCCTGGAACTCGGCCTGGATGAAGAGGTTGCCAGAGGGCAGGAGCCACGTGAGGGGGAACAGGTTGACGGGCATCGTGTTGAGGAGGAATTGGAGTGTGAAGGGGATCCCTTTCGAGGGGAAATACTAAAGCATACCGCGGTGAGAAGGGTGTTCAAAGTTGGAATAACATCAAAACCACGCGACAACTCACCTCGACGGTGGGGTTGTTTTGCACGTTGCCCGAATTGACGTATCCGCCGTATTGGCATCCTCCCAGGATCATCGCCGAGCCATCCTCGAGCGTCTCCAGCGTGGGATACCACCGCCTGCTGGTCATGTACAGTGCCGGGTCGTCGAGCCAGTTGCAGCTCTCGTCGTCGCATGTGTCAAGCAGGCGGATCGCCATGCCGCCATCGTAATCGTCATAAGGGGTCGTCCCGGCCGTCACGGCGTTGCCGCCGTACCCGATGGCCTGGTTCCCGCCGACGTTGAGCCATGTCCCATTGCCCAGCACAATGCCTCCGGCGCAGAAAGAGTTCGAGTACACGTCCATGGTGCGGAAAGTATTGGTCGCGAGGTCATACTCGGTCGCCCAAGCCGGGTGGCCATTCACCGTGGCGTTGTTCCCCTCTGAATAGAAGCGACGTGAGCTCGGGACACACCCTCCGAAGCGAGAGTCCCGCACTCACCAGTCTTGTCGACAATGTAGACCTTGCCCGGTCTGCCCAGGAAGAGCTGCTGCGCCGACACCCCAGACAAGCCGACATATTGAAACGTGTTGGACAGCTGGGCCTGGGTCTCGGACGGGGAGAGCAAGAGCGCCGCGAGCGAGAGGACATGCAGGAGGTTCCTCCGCGCCGAGCCGCGCGTGTCGAGCATGCCGAGAGGCCGGGCGGGCAGGTGTGAGCGCGGAAGGAGGAGGTGGGAAGAAGATGGGGGGGTGGTGAGGTATTTCGGGGTGGTCGCGAATCACAGGTCGTCCACTTTCGTTCCACAGAGAATTTCTGCAGTATGCGTCGATGGGATCGTAGGTCTACCAAGCGCGCAACGTCCGGTACGTCTGGTGAGAGAGGAGAGAAGTGAGAAAGAGTGCCAGCGATCCGATGCGAATGCGAGTTGTGATCAAGTGAATTGCAAGTATTCTCGAGCCGAGCCACTTTAAAACGGTGTCCTTGTTGCTGTGCTCAACAGCCAGCCTGACAACGCGCCCCTTTACCCCTCGAAATCAGGTCCCGTTGCCCCTACCTCGTGGCCAGAGTTCAAGGGGTACAATGTTAGGGACAACTCAAGTCCCCCTCATCACGTGCCGCTCCGCTTTGGCTGGGATTAGGGATTTTGCTTCCGTTCCCATGCCCCGCCAGGTGGTGACGTCATTCTCGTTTCCTGCTTTGTTCCTGAAACCCTCTGCCTGTGACGACGAGCACTTTCCCTACCCGGCGATCGACAACCCGTCCTCCCCCGCCCAGACCGTCCGCTTTTGCCGGTCCCGGTCTCCCCGAATCTTTGTTCTCGAGTTTCTCAAGCCAGGACCTCGCTACCTCATCGCCCGGCCCAGGCCGCTCCGTCACCCCATGCTAAGCTCCTGCTGGCTGCTCATCATCGCTTCCCACTTGGCCCCACCCTGGACGTCGGACATCTCATAACCAGTCTCCCGTTTTAGCGCCGTTTGAGTGTTCTTCAAAACCACGCTTTCTTTTTCTCTCTGATCAACAAGCGAATTCACCCCCTGATCGTCCGAGCCGTGTCGTTGGCGAGGTATAAAACGCCCAGCTTGCCCTCCACCCCCTCCACTCCTCTCTACCCCCAAACTCACTCGCCACCCGTACCAACTCTCACACCGACTTCCCGTCACTCTAACCCCCGTTGACCCCTCGTCACCACACCGATCTGGTCTTGAGCTTCCTGCGTATCCGCCTCTCCCTCTTCGATCTTCGCACACCACTCCCAGCTGCAGCCTTACCCACCCTCCACTCACGCCAAGATGGTCTCCGAGCGCGGCGTCCGAATCACCCACAGCGTCCTCTTCACTCTCACGACCCTCGCGGCCATCGTCGTCCTCGCCATCAGTGAGTGTCGCGCGCATGAAGACAGCGTGGCCAAGTTGCCTCCGCCGCGGCAGAATCCGACTACGCGCGACCAGCCTGGTCTGGTCGCCGCCCCTGAAGCCGACTCCCGCTGACTCGTCTCCAGGCGCATCGCTCGTGGCGCACTACAACAGCGAGGGGTACCCCCCGGTGCACACCAATGCGTACCGCGACCGCATCAGGATCCTGCTGGCGGCGGGTATCTGGACGACGTTCATGGGACGTGAGTGGTTGGATCCTTTCTCGGCGTAGTGATGGGGAGGCAGGCGAGGGTGCTGTGCAGCGTAGAATGGCGGAACGTGACACTGGATATGTGTGGGAAGCGGGAGGCGTGAAGGTCACAAGCGGACTGATGTGGGATGCGGGAGCCGTGGGAAGAAATTCCCACCTTGACTCAGGCCTTTGCATTACCGGTGGACCGCACTGACTCCCCTAGTCCTCCTCACCGTCGGCTTCCACGTCGCCGGCCAGACCGTCGTCTTCGGTATCCTCACCCACCTCATCCCCGTCGTCATTGCTTTCATCCTCTTCATCATCGGCGCCTCGTCGCTCACCGCCCTGACCGACAAGATTGACTGCTCCAAGGCGGCCGACGCGTTTGACCGGTGCAACATCGTCAAGGGTCTGGTGATTATTTCGTGGATCGACACGTGAGTGAGACGACGACGAGGACGGTCACTCTCGCTTCAAACTGGGCCTGTTGTGGTCTCATTATCGAAGCGGTGGTTTTGAGAGGAACTCGTCACTCTCAATTGTCGATGCAGTGGCCATGAAGTCGTCTCGCAGAAACAGTCCCGAGTTGTGACACGCCGAGCCGTGCTGATGCGCCTCAGCATCTTTGTCTTCCTCACGCTCATCTTCATCGTCGTTCTCTGCTTCATCGCTCGAAGCGGGTTCGGCGTCCGCCGCAGCACGCTCTACGTGGACTAAGCGGCCCGACGACACAGGAACAGGACGCAGGGCGCTGAGGGACAGGACGCAGAACGCAGGCCCCGGCGGTGCGCGTAAGCAGGAAAGTACAAAGAGACGAGCCGGTCCGATACGATGAAACCGACGCAGTGCGGCGAAGTGCAAGGTGAAGGAAGAAGGTATTTTGCGCGATCGCCCTGTGGCGCGGGCGAGCTGAAGCAAGACGGGCGGGCATACACGAACGAGTATTCAGCCTTTTAATACGCATGTACGACGGCCCTCTATAATGTCGCATATGGAAAGTGATCATCCCTGCTGTTTTCCGCCCTGGTAGGCGTTGTGGGTCAGATCGGCACGGTGACTACCAGGCTGCTTCGTTGGCGTATGTCTTGCGAGGTGCCTGCGAACGCGCCCAACCTCAGTCTGAGAAGCATGTAGGAGTTCAAGCTGCTCCCCTCGTTGCGACTGCGATCCTTGTACTTGAGCTGGCACTGCTGAGCGCCGATCGTCGAGCGCCGAAGGCTGAGTGCTCTCCAAAGATTGATACATACGTAAGGACAGAATAATAGGTACAGGCGTTCGTCGATCGAGCCGCTGCCGAGGCCGAACCGAGACCCCGAAAGATTACCCCGGTTTCACCGAACTGTAATTGCGCAGAGTATTTGCCCCATCCATCCACATTCCAGACAACGACACAACTCTCTTGCATCGTTCTCTCTCGAGCACATCGATCCTCCTTGGGGTAGGACAGGGAGGTACGCAACTCTACTCCAGTGTCGCTCGGAGACTGCACTCGTTCACCCCGTTGGCCGTTGCTCGGAGGAGACGATTAATTAGACCGGCCCAAGCCCTCGGAACGCCTTCAACGCCTTCAACGCCTTTGATAAGCAACAAGTTGAATCACTGGCAGCTGACGAGTGATGAGCCGAGAGCCAGAGCCGTGGCCACCGTGACCGTGGAGCGCGTAATGGGCGAGGGCACAGTGATGATACGGTGCAGCCATATAACTCCTGCGGCGGCGGCTGCTCCTGTCGAGCCAAGCCAAGCCACAGGTGGAGACGGTCACCCTCACTTACACCTCACGAACACCTTGCATTTCACCTGACGCCTCGCGCCAAAACCGTACCGACGCCTCTTGTTCCGACCTGCCCATGTCCTGCTCATCTCTGCGCCCCTTGAGAGATGCTGGTGCAGCATCTGGCGGCATGGCTGCATTCTGAGACAGCTAACGAGCGCCAAGGCGCTGCGAAGGGCGCCTATCCATCGACAGACATCTCTGGCGAGGTATAAGAACGGGCAAGATCGTTCTCGTGGGATACTCACTCCCTCCAGCTCTCAATTCGACTCATACCTTCCGAAGCACCGCTCTACCCCCAACAGCCGCAACCGCTGCGCCATTACACCGCCATGCTCTTCACCAAGTTCCTCCTCGCCCTCCCCCTCTTCGCCACGGCGTCCCTCTCCGCCCCGACGGGCAAGACCGTCGCCGTCGTCGAGCGCGCTTCAAGCAGTCCGGTCGACGTGCTCTCCGTCGTGTCCAACCTCCAGACGGGTGTGGTGAGTGATTCGTTCATTCGTGTTCCCCATGCCTCTCCCGCACCCCACGAAGGCGTATCTTCTCGTGTGCTCGTGTGCTCGTGTGCTCGTGTCCTCGTGTCCGACTGACCCCGCCCAGAACGGCTTGGGCAGCATCACTCCCTCCTCCAACTTGACCGACGTCAACCTCAAGCTCACCGCCCTCGTCTCCGCTCTCAACACCGCGGCTTCCAGTCTCACCGCCAACGCCAACGGCGTCGTGTCGGTCGGTGGCGGCCTCGGGTCGACTCTGAGTGGTCTTCTCGGTTCCCTCCTTGGCAGGTGAGTCGCATCTCATCACTTCGGGCGGGTCGGTCAGGTCGGCCAGGTCGGGCACGTCAGAGCTACTTACATAACCCGATGCTGATATGTTTTCTCTGCGCTTTTAGCACCTCCCAGACCCAGCTCAAGTCCCAGGTCGCCACCGTCCTGAACGAGGCCATCACCACCATCAACACCCTCCTCGGGCACATCAGCGTCGACGTCGCCAAGCAGCCCGAGATCGCCGCGCTGCTGTCCAGCACCGACTCGTCGTTGGTCAAGGTCCTCTCGAACGCCAACAAGCTGGTTTCGGGACTTCTCGCCACGCTGGTGGCCAAGCTGGGCGGCACCAACCTCACCAGCAGCCTTGGACAGGGTGGGTTGGAGTCTCGTCTCGCCTCGCCTAGTCTCGTCGCGTCTCGTCGCGTCTCGTCTGGTCTCATCCTCTCTTGTCTTGTTCCATATCATTGCTGGCTGTGGGGTGAACCATGTGACCCTGTCAGGGCTTGCTTGTGGCTTCTTGAGTACCCGGCTGATCCATCAACAGTCTACAACCTCCTCGGCCCTCTCTCCGGACTCCTCCACCTTGCTTGAACGCGGGGATAGCCCCGACAGCTCGTCGCAAGGGTGGAGAATAGGGGCACAAAGGGACAATGGATAGGGCAAACTAGTACTGCGAGTGAAATACAGTAGTACATATAATCAAGGGTAGACCGCGCCGATGCAGTGATCAGAGCAGTAAGGCAGCGGCCCCCCAATTCAAATCAAAATCACATCGGTGAGTGTACAAGTAATCGTCATCGACACCATGCGACACCCCGCACTATGGCTTCGTACGTCAATGATCCCCACGCCCCGAGTTTCGCGGACGTCTCTTTCCCTCGCTACGTTCGCTTTTGCTCTTCTCACGTCTAGATGCCTCGCCCTCCACTCTCTTGCGCCCTTCGTGCCCTATTGGAGCAGGGAGAGCGCCCGTGACCTCTACGAGACTTTCAAAACCGGCGAGACGAGGGTCGGGGCCAAGGACGCGTGTGTGTGTGTCAAAGGGTCGTCTGCGCGCGCACAGGAGAAGCGGAGATGTCTGGCAGACACGACGGAGTATCCAGGCTTTTGGGTTGCACGGATGATGGTGCTACATCACCTCATATGAATGCAAAATCGTCATTACTGACGCGGTGTATTTCAGGCTTGGCATCTGCACCCCCGCCTCGGTGACCACCACCACACCGATCTTCCGCGCCCTCGCCGCGTCCGCCTGGTCCGCCTGGCGTTCAACTCGCGATAGGTATGCGAACAGACGCTGACATGTCTGGGTGAACCCAGTGGTCTCCGAGAGTACCGGAGAAACAGCTCCATTACTTAGTCCAACACAACACATGAAAGTGATGATGATTACTGAGACACAATGTCGACCACCCTCCTCTCATGCAGGGCACGGAGCCAGCTTTCCCCAGCGCAGCGTACATCGCGAGGACAGAGGACCTAAAATTCGGATCGACGTGCATGTATGTACAATACCAATACGAATAATCTACTTGTACTTGGAGGAACTGGGACAGACAGGTGTCAATTTAGTGGCTGAAATCTAAGCTTATGTCGATTGCTCCGAGCCGGCAGACAGTAAACAGCGCTTCCGAACACGAACCGAGACGCCACCCCATCCAACACCGACACCGACACAACCACTCACCTGAGCCCCAACTCGACGAGCCCACTCGACGAGCCCACTCGACGAGCCTCCCATCAGCTCCTCACTCATCCCGTCCACACTACACTACAATGCACGTCACGTCTCACCCAGACTTGCGGAGCGCGCTAGCCCGAGCGTGGACGTGCTCATTCACCATTCACCATTCACCATTCACCATTCACCATTCACCATTCACCATTCACATTCACCTCTGACCCAGGTTACCAGGTGTCCGGCCGTCTTGATTTCCGAGACATCACGCTCCACCCGTCGCTATGGTACACGGAGGTGCCATTCAAGCGAGATCAGTGCGTAGCAGCGTTCCAGCGATCCTTGTGCCAAGCCGTGGTATGCCGTGGTACATCCCCATCTTTGGAGCTGACCACGATCGAAAGCCAATCCTTTGCCAGACACATGACACCACCGCTCCGAATGCTGACTGACTCTGATGCGGAGACGCTTGCTCTGCTCTACACCACTGATGTCCGCCCGTACACTCACTTCGCTTCTCGCTCGAGGATTGGTTCTCGTCGCCTCCTCGTCCCCCCGGGCGACGACGGAGGGGCACCTGAGACAGAATATGGCCGCCGAGGTGGGGCCAAGTACTCATCCCGATCACCTAACGACGAGCGAATCCCTCCAGACGAGGTATAAGAAGGAGCGACTCGAATCCCTGCTCGAGGAACCCCAACTCCTTCGGATCAACTCAGCCTTCATCTCCTCGCCCGCACAGTAGTACCTGCTCCCTCACACTCTTGCACGCTTGCACGCTTCCACCTCGCGCCATGCTCTTCACCAAGCTCCTTCTCGCTCTCCCTCTCTTCGCCTCGGCGGGCCTCGCCGCGCCGGCCAAGAAGACCGACGACCTCGTCGACCGCGCCACGACCGTCGACCCGCTCTCCATCTTGAACAACCTCAAGTCGACGGTGGCCGTGAGTGCGATTCAGATCGTCCCATGTACCCGGTGTCGCATCCGCGCTGTACTTTCTCGTGCCTTTTGCCATTTTGCAGACGGCTGAACCTCACGCCAGACCACCGCGGCCGGGATCACTCCCACGACCCCCCCCGTCGACGTCACGGCCAACCTCACCGCTCTGGTCAATGCGCTCGACACGGCCTCCGCCAATCTCAACGTCGGTGCGGGCGTTTCGCTCGGCGGTCTTTCCTCCACCTTGAACGGTGTAGGCTCCACTGTGAGCGGTCTCCTGGGATCGGTCTCTGGGAGGTAAGTGGGCGAGACACCATCCACGCCGTTACTGTACTCGAGTACACTACAAGTATGTACGAGTACTGTATACGAACAAGTTGTACTTGTACTATACCGTAGCAGGAGTTGACCCCGCCCAAACAGCACCGGCACCGCCCAGAACCAGCTCAAGACCCAACTCGCCACGGTCCTAGGCAACACGATCACCACCATCAACACCGCGGTGGGGAACGTCCAGGCCAACGCCGCCGCGACCCAAGCCGCCACCCAGGCTGAGGTCAACGCGCTGCTGGGTCGTGTCGACACGTCCCTCTCCTCGGTGCTCAGTAACACCAACACCCTTGTTTCGGGGACGCTCGCCTCGTTGAAGACCTCGCTGGGATCGGTCAACCTGTCGTCGACCCTCCAGAACGGTGGGTACTCGTCTCCACGTCTTCACACCCGATCTCTCCCTCGCCCAGCCCTTCCAATTCGGCGGCATCGACCATTTTCGCAATGAGCCAACGTCGCTGATCGCGAATCAATAGTCATCAACCAGATCACCCCCATCTCGGTTGGCGTCCACATCGGTTAAGAGCCCAAACGCAGTATCGCATCAAAGCGATACCAGCATCCCAACACGGCTCGAGTCAGACTCAAGACAGCCCAAGACAAGTCAACACAACTCAAGAGAATCCCGGAGAAAGGAGGTAAAAGAATACACGTGTAGGCGAGAGTATGCAGTGAAAGTACGAATGTATGGATGGAAGTATGGATCCGGGTCAAGTGTTCCCTAATGTATCCCTCGAAGTCATCGAGCACGATACTGTGAAGATAGAAGTACAACGCTGGTGTCACCACAATGATTGGACCAGTATGATGTGATGTTCAAATAGCCGACCCGTTCGCACAGGATACAGTTGTGCGATCGCCACCACCCGACTTTTCGTTTGCTCACCGCCATAACGCCCGCCTCATGTCTCTCGCATGGCAGCATCGGCCGTTGACCGTTGACCTGCTAGCCCCTGGCAGGGGCAACATCGTGTCAGGCGTTGCACTGACGAACGGCTCCACTGATCCACTGATCACTGATCCACGACAACACAACGACCCTGTACCGGGTCCCATCCAGCCTCCCAAATCAATCGCCATGCCATGCCCAAGCCAAGCCCAATCCGCACTGACCATTGTGTGCTCATCCCATCCTCATGCCCATAGGAACTCAAAGTGGGCAGGGGCTCATTGCGCCGGGCCGCGCCGTTTGTGCCCCTGACCACCTTCCAAAAGAGCGAGGCGAGGCCACAGCAACGCCTTCGCTCCAGAGCCGCGACTTGTCGGGCCACGAACGGTGTGGAGAGACTTGCACGTCGCACGAGGGGCGTTCACTCTGCGAGAGCGGTGCTCTATCGCGAGGTATAAAGCTGCGGATCGCGAGATGTCTTCACATCCCACCCCATCCCATCCCATCCCGATCGCATTCCCTTGCTTCACCACACCATCGCAACAAGACCCACAACCCACACTTGCTCAATCCCACTCTGTAGCTTGCCTCACTCCGTTCCGATATGCGATTCATCAACCTCCTCCTCCCGCTCTCTCTCCTCGCGTCGGCGATCCTCGCCGTTCCGACGGAGAAGACGGCGGACCTCGTCGAGCGCAATTTCGGCGAGTCGGTCGACGTGCTCTCGGTGGTGACTACGCTGAAGTCGTCGGTGGTGAGTGCACACTCTGCGACTCTGCCCCACCCTAACCGTCACTTCTACATGTGCCTGTGCCGCTAGCCCCTACCGCTCTGCCTCCTCTCTGCTGCTCGGACATCATCAATGATGCGCCGCCTCACCCTCGCCCCACGTCGATGCGGCCCCTCTCCCCCGCCCCACGTCGATGCGTTCACTGCCACGTCGCCTTCCCCTCACCCCTCGTGCGCCCGCTAACGCCACAGGACTCCTGCGGCGAGATCACCTCGTCCACCACCGAGGTCGACATCAACCTCAAGCTCACCAACCTGTGCAGCGCGCTCGACACCGCCGTTTCCTGCCTGGACGTAAACGCCGGCTGGTCGATTGGTGGTCTCTTCGGCTGGCTCTTTGGGTGAGTCTGACCGCGCCTTTTCTCCTCTTCCCACTTGTCACCTTGTCACTCGACTCCGCGTAGTCCAACGCAGCTGACAGCTGATTGATCTCGCAGGTATCGCCGGTCCCAAGTCGCCCAGATCCTCCACGACACCATCTGCACCCTCAACACCCTCATCAGCTGCATCGACGCCGAGATCGCAGCTCAAGCCGAGATCGTCACGCTCCTGTCCCACCTCGACGGGTCGCTCTGCAAAGTCCTTTCTGCCTGCGAGAGGTGGCTTTCGGGCTGCTTGAACGTCTGTGTGGGGCTTCTGGGGAGTATCAGCTTCTGCGGGAGCTTCCAGCTCGGTGAGCGCGGGTTCTCTCTCGCTCGTGTCGCCTGCAAGTGCCTGCCTATCCGTCCCGAACTTCTCTCTCTCCCCTTCTCCCCCTCTCCCCCTCTCCCCCTCTCCCCCTCTTTTCCTCTTCCCCCGCGCCGCCCGTGTAACTCCGTCAGACCGGACGCACCGTTTGTTCGAAAAGCTGACGTGTGTCGCAGTCTACAACCTCCTCTGCCCCTTCTCTAACCTTCTCCACATCCTCTGAACGGGCCGCGGGCCGCTGGCGAAGCGGGGGTCAGCGAGACCAAGGAAGCTTTCTTGACCCCGATATATATCCAGGACAATCGATCGGACAGTCAGGCTCTACACATTCATTCTCTCTGTTTCTAGGGTATCTATGCACAGGTGCCAAGTGCCAATTCCACCAGCAACGGCATCGAATGAAGACCACTCTCGCAGTTCGGTCCTGCACGAGAACATCACGCGGCAAACCTGTGCCGCTCCGCACCCTTCCACCCCTCGCCGAGCACCTTCCTGATCGCCGATCCCTGACTAAAGTCCACCTTGAACAGGTCCCCCGAGTTGGGGAACGACGACTGGATGTCACCTTTCCCCGCCAGCTTCGAATGGGCCGTGGCGATGTACATGGTCTCGAGGTTGTCGCCTGGGATTGTGTATCAGCACTGCCCTCCGCTCCAAGTTCAACGTCATGTTCAACGTCTGCATTTGAGACCCTCCGGATAGTCCACGAGACCCAAGGAAGGTCTCTGCTCTGTTCGCCCAACGCCCTCAGATATCCAATCGGGGAACGAGTCGTGGGTGGTTGCGAGATGTCCTGACTCACCGCCGAAACAAGGGATCGTAGGACTCTTGCACAGGGGCACCTTGATATTGGCGATCTGCTTCCCATCCGGACTGAACCCGACGATCCTCTCGTCACTCCACCTCGCAACCCAGATGTTGCCCACGCCATCGAGACACAGACCGTCAAACACCCCCTGAGTGGGCTTGGACGCGTCGATCGGCGCCACACTCGACTGGAAGACCTTGCGGTCAGAGAAGGTGCCCGTGCTGGTATCGTATGCGAACGTGAGGAGTTCGTCGGCGCCCGAGTCGATGTAGTCTGCCGAGGTGCATCAGTGTTGCTTGTACAATACAGAATGGTACCGAGGCCAGGTGCCGCTCACACATGGTCTTCCCGTCGGGGGACCAGCCGATGCCGTTCGAGGTGTCGATGTTGTCCATCACCGGAGTCTGCTTTCCGTCCGGATCGATGCTGCGGGCGATTCAGTGATCAGGGCATTGCTACTCCACACGGCCATGACCACAAGCCGATGGCCAGGAGTATCCGAGGGATACAGTGATACAGTCCAGGTAGATGGATTGGTTGACCCACCGCCACATAACCCCGCGCTTCTTCCCATCCTGAAGCTCGGGCAACGCCATGCTCCCCGCAAAGAACCTTCCCTTGGGATCGCATCCTCCGTCGTTGAACCGCGTCGTTCCGTCAGCGACAAACTCCTCTGGAAGCGGCTTCGAGAGGGTCTTGGTGGTTTGCACAGAGGTTCGGGTCGGGGCGGTCGTGACCTCAGTGGGCGGAGTGGGGGAGGGGAAGAGCGCGACTTTGTCTTGCGTCGTGCCGATGAACTGAGCGGGTCAGAGAATTGCACGGCACGCAGAGACAGAAATCCGGGCATATCACCCTTTCGGATAGAAAGGATAAGATTGGATGGGGGAGGACGAGATGCTGCGTCGTACGATCCTCGCACTCACGCCGGGCTCAGACTCGCGCAGGGCGAGGGCAGTGATGTACTTTGTCTCCCCGGCATACGAGTCGACCGAGTACTTCATCGACTTTGGCTCGAGTCTGACTTATCTCAGCGCGGTCCGCGGTCCAGTCCGACTCGACTCGATTGAACTGCGTGTCCGGGCGAAGTTGTGCTACTTGAGATATACTGTATGTCGTCACTCACGTGTGGACCTCTGCCGTATCAATGTCCACCCAATGCAGGAGCTTCTCCTTCGAGTCCCAAAGGATACCTGGGCGAGTCAGCGTTGCCCTCGCCTCCGACCTCCACAGGCAGTAAGACGACCCGACCCGGCTCACCCTCGCCGAGGACATTCTGGCACTCGAGCAGCAGCTCGGCTTCGAATAGCGGGACGCTGGCGGCGCTGGGGCTCATGATGATGCTAGGCGCTGAGGACAGATGGGAGAGGTGTCGAACAGGAGAAGATGGAGGTGCCAGCCAGGAATAACCATTGTTCCGGTGTGCGTTGTGTCGCGTCGGTGAGTTGTCGGGTCAATCGGCGACGACAGGCACCAAACGGCAACAACCGGCCCGAAACGCACCGCGGCCCGAATCCGATCCCGAGTCACGTGACTCGCTTCGCAACGGGGGAATCCAACGTCCTCTTCCCTCCATTCCCAGATCCATCTTCTTGGTCGAGACTCCTAACTTTGGGAGAATCGGCAAGGCAAGGACGACATGCTCGGGAAGAGAGGGTGCTCTCTTGAGGTCCTTGTCGAGGAGGGAATCGAGCCCGGTCTTGCTCGGTCTCTGGGCGAGAGAAGCCTCGCGGCTAGGAAGACTACCGCCGTTCATAAGGTGACCCCCGCTCGCGTCCTACTTCATCCCTCCACTGACCCCTGTGCCTGCCGTGACGCTGACACCCAATCAACTCACCTTGACGCTGGGATTAGAGATCTTCGTTACTTTGTACTGACCTCGCTGATCATCTCTGGCGTCACTGACCTCCCCACATTCTTACGCCCGCTGACACTGGCACTAGCGAAGAAGACTGGACCGACCTCACCCGGCCCAAGCTCAAATGCAAGCGACGGGGGCGAAACCGAATGGCTCTCCCAGGACCCAGACTCGGCGAATCATGCCGATGCAGGGATCCTCATTCTCTGCTACCCATACGAGGTTGGACGGCCCCGTCGCTTCCCCCTGCACATCATCCCCGCTTCACGCATCGACGTCGACTCGCTATGGCGATTCCCTCACCTCGCCCTTCTCCTCACTCGACTTCGAGAACACCACGTCAACGTCCTTCACCCTCCTCAACCCTTCCGATGCCTCTCTCACTGCCACTCCGGCCGATCAAGATCTTCCTCCACCTCCTCACCTACTTGGTCCCGAGGACCTCGCCGTGCTCGGCCCACTCGATCTCGCCGGATGTCCCCAGTCGACACCTATCCGTAGGCGAAGAGAACTGCGCCCATCAAGCAGTTTCGGAAAGGAAGGGGGCATGAGCTGCTACGAGTACGGCGCGTACGACTCGCCTGCCCCACGTGGACCTGGTGCGATCGGATACGGCGAAGGGGGAGTGTATCGCGACGAATCCGGACTGCGCTGGGAGGACTCGGACTCGAGCGACGACGAGGATTCGGGAGGTGATGTGCGGATGACAGAGGTTCAGATGTCAGATGATACTTCATGCGTACGTCTCCATCACTCTTATCTCTGTTCCATTGAACGCTCTCGTTCCGCGTTCGCGTCCGTCAGACTTTCGCTGACGAAGACAGCTTTCCTCTGGATACGATCCCAACCCCCGCATGATCTCCTCCAGAGATACTTATCATCTTACTCCGCGCTTCCCGCGCTCCCCGCTCTCCCCGCTCTCACCAATCGACCTACGCCGTCTGCAGCTCACCACCTCTCCTCTCACCCGTCCTCTGACCCGTCGCGGTCCTCATCCCACGCCTGAGGCTCCTCGGAGTCTCCTTGTTAAGCGACTGTTCGGCGCGACGACCCGTTGGTCAGACGACGACGTCCTTCTGGTCAGTCCGACTCCGGCGCACATCCCTGATCCCAGTCCAGACCCCCATCTCGATCCGGGAGACGTGGAGCAGTCTGCACCGCCGCATGTCAACCCATTCATTTCCGGCTTTGACACCACTCTCGGTCTCAACCACGAGCACGGCAAGCTCAATCCACCACACGCGGCCAGGCTGCACAATGACCCCGACAAGAACGGCGGGAAATCCGCGGTCGTACCTGCCACTCCACCCAGTCGGAAGCGGCGTCGCGAAGCTTGGCACGCCATGATCGGCTCCGCCCTCGGCACGCGCCGGCCAAAGAAAAGGAGAAGCGACGAAATGGAGATTGACGTGGACGACATTCACGGCGCGAGTCATTTCCCGTCTCCCCCGCCGGCCCCGAAACGGAGGTACATGTACGACGAGAGGAGACAGCGACATCCGTCGGTGGACGTCTCGCCCAGCAAGATTCGTCGTACCGATTCGCGCGGAATGGATGCGGGTCGGATGGCTCAACTCGCAAGACGAAACAAGACGGCTTACTGACTCGCAAGCTCCCCAAATGAAGCGAAGTCGTCGAAGGCGTCCGAATGACCCAGTCTCAAGCACCGTCAATACTGATAAGAATACTTGGCCTCACTACCTCGTCGTCAGGCTCACAGGGTCCAGGACGAGGCGCCATGGGGTCCAGCGATAGCTTCGGTCATGGGTCACACTCACGCCTTTCACTGATCGTAGATAGTTGTTCACACTGCACCCTTCCACCGTCCCGATCATGAATCGACAGTCGACCGAGAGACATGTATTTCATGCGTTCCGGGCTTCCTAGGCAGCGACAAACAAAGCTTCGGCTCCTTGTCCCCTTTCTCATCTGGGTTTCCCCCGGCCCCACCTACACCGTAAAGGTTGCCAGTCTCAAGCAGCAGTTGGACCCCGATCCAGGCATGCTCGAACAGCGCGCCTCAGCTAAGGTGTTACAGGATAGGAGGGGCGTGAGAACCGCCGCCTATACATGTGTTTGCGCCTCTTCTGTCCCTCGCGCCCCGGCCGTCCCGTAATGGTGGCCAGTCATATGTAGTTTCGCTGCGCCGACTGCTAGCCAAAAGATGTCTTCGATGGTCTGGTAACGCAGCCGCAAACACTGCATCACCAGCACTAGTAACGATGAGATGAGGTATGACCCGTAACCTTCCTTGACATGTACAACCCCTTTCGTCCTCTTCTTCCCGTTCTTCTTGACGTTCTCCTCATCCTCGCCGTTCCGCACCTACTCGCGCCTCCTCTCGCCCCTCGCCGCCCGTCCAGACTCAGCGGTACTGGCCATACGGGTTCTGCTGGTTCTGCATGAACTGCGGGTTGTACCCCGTCATCTGGGGCAACATTCCTCCCATACCCATCTGCCCACCGCCCGGGTTCATCATCCCCGTCTGCTGGGGCATCATCCCGCCAATCATGCCCGTGTTCATCCCCATACCCATACCCATGCCTGTCTGCTGGGGCATCATACCTGGCGCACCGTTGTATCCCGTTGCAAGGGGTCGGAGCGCGTCGTACTTGTCTGCAGAGCAGGCGCATCAGCACTCATCACTTGAACCAGGGACCAAAAGCGATATGAGTTCCACTCGACTCACTTGAGGACTGGGGCTGCTGCTCCTCTGGCTTGCCAAAGTCGGCCTTCTTCATCGCCGCGAAGATGTTGCCTGGGGCAAACTTGTTTCCATCCTGCGCCGGCGGAGGCGGTGGGCCGACATTCGCAATGGCGTTGAAAGACGACTGAGGCGGCTGCATCCCGCCCGGGAAGCCGGTATAGTCTGACGATGGGTCAGCAAGGGCTCAACCTATCTTCGACGTCTCGCTCACTCTGCTGTAACTGCTGTGGCTGCCCGCCGTAGCCCTGTTGGAACCCTTGCGCATAACCTGTCGGCTGCATCATCATCCCCTGGTATCCCGTCTGTTGAGGCATCATCCCCTGCGGCGAACCCGCGCCCATTGGCGATCCTCGTGTCGGGACAAACATGCCCGTCTGCTGCGGCTGCATGGGGTTGAGCAGCCCCTCGTTCGAAGGAACCGGGGCGACAGGTCCTCGGGGGCCGTTCTGGAACTGCGGTTGACCCGTCATCATCTGCGACAGTGGCTGACCGGTGTTCTGCATCCCGAGGCCGTAGGCAGACGGGTTGGAGAATGTCGAGCTGCCAGTCTGCATCGGCTGGACCGGGGCAGAGGGAGATCGTTGTTGGCCGACCATCTGGGACAGACGGTCAAAGTCGGCAGAAGCTGGCGCACCGGTCGAGGCGGGTCGAAGAGCCTGGATCTGAGCGAGAAGGGAATCGGTACCGGTTGCGACGGACGAGACTGCTTGGGCAGGGGGAGGGGTGGGAGCGGGAGGTGGAGCAGGGGGAGCGGGCGAGGTGGACGCGAGAGGAGGCGCAGGCGAGGAAGGCTTGGAAGTCGACGGCTTGATGGTCCAAGCGTCGTCGTCGAACCCAGTGATCAGCGGTGCTGCCGGGGCTGCGGGAGCGGCTGGCTCGGGTGGCGGCGAGACGGTGACGGGGGGTGTGAGGGACGATCCCGTGGACATCTTTGATAGCTGGTTTGTGGCCGCCGCGAGAGCCGACGCGTCGACCGTGTCCGCGCCTGTTGACTTCTTCTCCGGACGACCTCGCCGGGTGTTATTGGCAAGCTTGCCTCCCGGTCCGGTGAAGAGCCCCGGCGGAGGAACCGGCGCAGGTCCTTTGCTCCCCGAATTCTCGTACACCTGGAGCTGTCGGGCGTACTCCTCATCCTGCTTGATCTGCGCCTCCTGCTCAGGCGTCTTCTTGGCAAACTTGTTGTCAATCGCCTTCTTCACCCGGATCACATCGCCCTCCTTGAGACCCAGCGACCTCATCGTCGACCTCTCCAGCTCGGGGAGGATCTCCTCGTCGATTCGATCGCGCTCAAAGTTGGAAGCGTACCGCGTGCAGTCGTCGATGTCGCACCCGGCTTCGAGGAAGAAGGCGAACCAGTCGAATCTCGGCTTGCGCGGCTTGGGCATTTCCATCGCAGCAGCGGGGATAGGCTCCTCTGCGGGGACATGCCTTGCCCTCGACTCCTCCGACTTTGAGCCGTGACGTCGAGACCGGCTGCCGAGAGGAACATCGTCGTCCTCGCCCGCGGCGGATTCCATCGCCGCTCGAGCCTTACGCGACTCATGCCGACGGATGAGCTGGACATCCTCCATCGACATTTTCTCCATTGGCACCTCAATGATCACCCCGTTGAGCTTATGCAATCGGATCTTGTTTCCGTTGAGACCAAGGTACTCTGCGTCGACCTTGAACTGGCCGGTCTTGTCGCTCCAAGTTCGGATACGGCCGGCGTGGGGTTCTGATGCATCAGAGCGGTTCGGAACATGAATTGCGTCACTTACTCGGCCGGCTGTTCTCTGGAGGTCGGTCAGGAAGATTGCGTCCGCGGCTAGGCAAGTTGGCCGCGGCCGCATGCACGTCGCCACCCGATGGCCTCTTTGAGATCTTTGGCGGCTCGAGCCGCCTCGCCGCCTCGCGCCTGCAAGACCAATCAGCTTGGCCTATCTCCCATACTCAAATCACGCTCACCTTTCCTCAATTTCAATCTCCTTCCTCGCTCTCGCTTCCTCCTCGTTCCTCCTCGCCCGCCTCTCCTGCTTGTCCCGCTCCCTCTGCTCGAGCTGCATAGCCATCTTCCTGTCTTCTTCCTCTTGCCTTTGCTTCTCCCGCGCCGCATGCTCGATAGCCCTCCTCTGCGCTGCTTTCTCCTCCCTTTCGCGCTGCCTCTGCGCCTCGAGTGCCGCGGCGGCTTCGGCCTCTCGAGCTTGCTCCGCCTCGTACTCGTCTTCCTGCGAAGCGTCCGCGGTCTCGACCGCGCCACCTTCGCCCATCTGCACGTATTGCGCCGGGACGACGCCCTCTTGTCCTGCCGAGTTGCGGACCAGCCACCACTCGTCGTTCTCCTTGTCCACGACCGTCACCGCCTCGTTCTCTCTCACGGTCAACTCGTCCTCGCCCTGCGCGTCAAAGTCGTACAGCACCAAAGCCGACTCGAGACCAACGCCGGCGGCCGCGACAGGGCTGGTCGGCTCAGACGGAGCGAAACGCACGGCCTTTGGTTCTATGGCGGGTGAAGGCTCGGGTACTTCCTCCGGTTCGGACAGGACAGCAGCCTCGGCTTCGACCGTCTTGAGTGCTTCTCCCGCGGCGGCCTTGGACGACTCAAGCTTGGCGAGAATGGCTCGGGCCTCGTCGCTGCTACCACAATGGAAATGCAGAGGAGCGGGCAAAGCCGAGAATGACAGTTGCAGGTCCTTGTGTGATGGCTGAGACACAGAGAGAAGGTCGGTGATGGGGTATTGCTTCACCGGGGTCATCTGCGTCGTCAGCATCGCGAAGACAGCGTGTCTCACCCACCTTATCCGTATCCGACGCAAAGAATACCGCGCCGTTACCGACTCCCAACGTCCCCTTTTTCTTCTTCTTCCCCTCCATCTCGCTGATACTCCACGTCTCGACCTTGTCTTTGAGCCTCATCTGCCTGAGCTTCTCGTCCTTTTCCCGCTGCTCCTCTGCGGCTCTCTGGGCCTCGATCTCCGCCTGCGCCTCGTCCGCATCGGGCACTTCCACCTCGGCAGACTCGTCCAGCGGCTCGCAGTATGTACGGGGTACGAAGCCCAGCATTTCCCCGCCGTCGGGGATCCGCACGAGTAGCCAATCGTCCTCGACCGAGTAGACCTGCATCGTGGCATCCTCGCCCATCGAGAGCTCCTCGGGGGAAGTCGAATCGTATGCATACAGCGCCCGGGTCGTGTTCATCGGCGGAAGCTACACAATCAGCAGGAGTCAAAATGAATGTGAGACCACACTGACTTCTTCGACATATGTCGCCGGAATGAGCCCGACGGCGCCGTCGGTCACCCCGGCTTCGTCCTTTAGCTTTGCCTTCCACCAGCTGAAGAGTGTCAGCGACGGAACATTACCATCTCAGCCAAGCCGGAATCGTACACAGCGCTCGCGTCGAAGCGACCCGGAACCTTCCCACTCACTCGTCATCCTCCTTTTCGATCACGTAGAGTATCGAGTCCTCCTTGAAGGACAGCTCGGTCTCGGGGTCCTGGGCATCGTAGTCGTACAGCGCCTTGACGACGGCGACGTAGGACATTGCGGCGAGTTCCCAGAGGGGGCGTGTGGGCGGTGTGCTCGGCGCTGTAGCGATGTACGATCTTTGTGCGATGGGACAAGGGCACTGGGAGAAAAGCGAGAGAGAAAGCGGATGGATGGAAGGAGATGGACAGAGAGATGAGAGTGCACGAGGTGAGTTCTCTCGGACGACGGGGAAAGGGGGGACCAGCGGTGTGACGTTTTCAGGGTCACACACCACCCAGAGCCAATATTTGATCCCGTCGTCCCAAGCCTCTACCCGTCAGTATGCTACATGCTACTTGTTCGCCTTCTCACTCTCATCATCACCACGTACACGCCATGTCGAGACCAACCCCAGGCCCATCCAGGCCGCTCGGAGCCGCGCCGAAGCCCGGAGCGCACACTGCGCCGCAGCCGGGCGGAGCCGTGGCGGCCAACGTGCCAAGGAGGAGCGCGGGAGCCGTGCCGGGTGAGTGAACCGTCGGGGATCTGTATGATCTGCATGATCTGCATGATCTGCATGACCGACGACCTACACTGCTCCAGTAATGCCCCGGCATCAGCGCACATAGCGGATACCTGCTCTGCACGGCGAGAGCTTGTCTGACGAACTTTAGGCATCGCCCGCACTGCATCCTCGTTGCGACAATCTTCTCCGCTCGCATCCACCGGCCCCCTCGCCTCGCTCCCTGCGCACCTCCGCAACCTCTCCGCACCCCGCATTCCCTCACCACTAGGCAAAGGCACGCCAGCTCGTCAGGCCAAGCAATCCCTTCCCGTCCGAACATCCAAGACGACCGAGCGGCATGTCTTTCTCCCTGAAGATCCCCAGCTCGCACCGCTACCGAAGAGCCCTATGGGCAGTTCGGTTCACTTGGCCCCGCCTCCGCGATCACAGGCTGGGCCGAGTGTGTCGTCTATGGGGCGGAGGGAGAGCGCGCTGCCTCCGTATCACCATGATGAGCGGAGCGACGCGGAGAAGATGACGAAGCGGGAAAGAGAAGAGGCGAGGTTACCGCGTTTAACGGCGTATGACACGGCAGAGGGGTACCGCTTGAAGCTGCTCCAGGCGTTTCTGAAGAGGGAGCATGGAGTCGGCGTGGTCCGTGTTTTTGATGATTGCGTCTATGCGGTGAGTCGGTGCTACTGACGGTCCTGGGCATCGCTCATGTCCATGATCAGGTGTATAACCTACCTTTGCTGCCCGGTTACGGTGCTTCCACAAAGATCCGGTCCTCGCCTGCAGTCAAGTCCCCCGGTGGCATCTCTATGATGGAGCGAATGACTCTGGCCGAGGATCTCGGCTACAACGATAGCTACTTCCCCGTTGCCGAGGAGACGCAACCGGCATTCGCGACTTCCGATCCGTCCGAGTATATCCTGTCGCACTCTCCCCCCTCGGCGATGTCGGCGATGGAGTTGATGACCTCGATGGACCTCCCGGTGGGACAGGAGCAGCAGCGCGAGGCGGAGATAGAGGCAGCGCAGGAACGTCTCGAGGCCGGGGACGGGCTGCACGACTCGCTCGAGCTGAGGATGGAGGAGGAAGTGGGCGTGCGATCGGCGTTGGAACACGAAGCGTCAATGGGCGTGGAGGTGGGAACGCATCTGTCGGCGACCCATCCGGGCTATCTGGAACACAGACCATCGCCTGCACTGGGGCCAGGCGAGCTGCAGTCGTATCATGGGCCGAGCCACGGTCCCTCTCTGCATGACGCTTCACAGGGCGAACTCACCCCGACCGATCAAAATCTGGATCTGCACAGCGGTCATGTCCCCGTACCGCAACCGCCTCCGAAACCCAGGCGTCGAAAATCCCACTCAACGCACAACCAAGTCGCTGAAGCCGTGTTCTACTCGTACGGCGTCTCGGTCTTTTTCGGTTTCCAGGAGGGCGAGGAGAGGGAGATCATGGAAGACTGCGAGGGTGCGGGGGTCTGGATGCGGGGTCGAGACGAGGACGACTGGGAGGTGGAAGAGTTCCACTATGTCGTGAGTGCGACACATTGTGTCGAGGGCTGTTGCTGATGAATAGTACGACCCCGACGCCGAGTACCCCCGGATCTACAACGACATGTTTAGTGGGTGTCATGTCTCACCTCCCCTCATCAGCGTCCTCTCTCACTGGACTTCCCCTGACGCAGCGCAGCATTCAAGTCCCACTCGCACCTGTTCAAGTTGTCGCTTTCCCACGCGCTCGCCCAGTCGACCAAGCTGTCTGTGTACGAAGCGACGATGCAAGAGTCCCTCTCCCTCACGTCGTCGTTCCCCAAGGAACTCTCGACGACAGGGCACCTCCAGCTGAACCGGCGCGAGGCGCTCAAGATGACCGGGAGGCTCTTCAAGTTGCGCATGGATGTGAACCTGATAGGAGGGATCTTAGGTGGGTGTGAGACACGCTCGCTCCGCACCGATCGGGTGGCTGACGGCGCGTAGATACGCCCGAGTTGTTTTGGTCGGAAGCTTCGCTATACCCATTGTACGAGGCCATCCGGGAATACCTCGAGATCGGACCCCGTGTGCAGGTACTCAACGAGCGTCTGGCCGTCGCCGGCAACCTCCTCGAGATCATCCACGAATACATCGAGGAACGCGCGACGCACAGGATCACGTGGATCATCATCTGGCTCATCATCATTGCGTGTCTGGTCGAGGTGGTGAGTACGAGTACTATGCGGATACGGGCGGTCATGCGGAGTAAAGCTGATGAGAACCAGGGAGAGGTCGTCGCGCGAGTCATCTTCCATAATTTGCCGAGAGAGGAGGGGGAGTTTCTGCTCGTCAAAGGGGGCAAGGCGTTGGTGGGTGCGATGCGATGAGCGAGTAGCGAGCAGCGAGTGAGACGAGTGCACGTCGCGCTGCAGTGCTGTATCTACGTTTCTGTGGTCGTCGTTCCAGGTCTCTTTAGGGGTTGTGCAGTTGTCATGCATGCTATGAACGGACGCAGCCACGCCAATCACGAGAGCCTCGGCCGTCACCAATGATCACATGCAGCAGGCAAGGCCCATGACTCGGAGATATGCGCTGCATTGTCCCGCGATTAATGTAGAGGCAAGAGGTATCATAGTGGTTCTGAAAAAGCGCTACAGCGAAAGCAAAGTCATGCTGCAGAGCCTGACATTCGTATCACGAAGTAGTATTGTCCGTTTGGGTTGAGATTGTTGCGGCAAGCTGCAAGATGTCGGACTTTGTGCTCGCTTAGAGGATGGACAGCAGGCCGGAGAGCGGGGTGAGGAGGCTGCCGACTGGAGAGTAACGTCAGCATGTGGATACGCGTGAAGAAGGCGGGCCGACTACCGACTCACCGTTCGAGAGGATACCGCTGAGCCCAAGGTCACCGAGCAGGCTTGCGACGAGGGAGAGCACGCCGTTGAGGATCTGGTCGACGCCAGCGAGGACCTTGCCGAGGTCGGTGTCGATCTGGGTGAGGAGGGTGGACTGGGATCGTCAGCGGCGACTCGATAGCACAGCTGGGCGCAGCGACTAGCGACTCACGATCTCAGAGTTGCCGAGGAGGTCGGTGGAGATGCCCTTGACGAGGCTGTTGGTGACCTGGACGACCTGGGCGAGGATCTGGGACGCCTCGCTGGCGGTGTCTTGGCGGCTAAGCGGGTTTAGCTCTGGGTTTCGATCCCAGCCAAGGCGGGAGAGTCCAGCCACAGATACTCACGCAAGTTTGACGTTGGCGCTGACATCGACGCTCACGCCGAGGTCGGAGAGAGCCGAGGAGAGAGCGCTCTCAACGGTGGTGAGAACGGACTTGACGTCCGACTCGACGGTCGAAACGTTGATGCCGGTGACGGAGGACTGGGACGTGAGCAAAGTGCAGATCGCCCTGTGATCCGTGGAGACTCACCACGGTCGACTGGAGCTTGTGGATCGCGGAAAGTGCGCTGGCGGGGCTGACAGAGGCAGAGGCAGAGGCGGAGACCGACGGGGCAGCGGCGGCGGCCGAGGCAGCGGCGCGCTTGGCCGGAGCGGCGAGCACGGAGCCGACGAGGGGCAGAGCAAGCAGGAGCGAGGAGAAACGCATGGTAATTGAGCTGGGCTTGGGGGTGGTGAGGGAGTAGTGGAAGTGGGAAGTGTGTGCGGGGGCTAAAGAGCGTATTGAGTGAGTAGTGAGTGACTAGAGTAAGTGATGAGATTGAAGAGCAGTTGAGCGATGGGTCTTTCATTGCCGAGATTGCGCTGGCATATATACGTCGCAAGAGGGGGACGTGATCACGACGAGTCCTTCCCAAAGCGTCGAGACGAGATGTCAACACGAGATGGCGAGGGATTAGTGTCGTTTCGTCCCCTCGACCTCCCCTCGATGTCACTTCTAAGGACTGTGAGGATGCCATGGGGATCAAAGCCGTCCGTCCCTCAACAGTCGGTGTGTCCTCTCGCCCTCCCGTCCTGAGGTCGCTTCCTCCTCGCGACGCGTTCGTTCTCGCCGAATCATCAAAGTCAGCCGTCAAAGCCCGATAGCGTCCCCGGTCCCCCTCGATGTCGCTTCACTAGCCCAAAGCCGTTGTCAACGGGTCGGCAGTGTATGCGTGTCAGCGGTGTGTCTGTTCGCGATCACTGATCAGTAATCGACTAGCAGCAGCTCCGAATGAGCCAGGATAAGCCAGGATGAGCCAGGATGAAGAACCACATATCGTTAGGCCAAAGGAAGCCAAGTCAAAGTCAGTCGCGGTTGTCTGAGCGTTCTTTCTGCTCCCGAGAGACACGCTAGACCGCGCGTTTCATAAGGGTACCATACCAATTCCACAGATTGTGCAACTGTGCGAGCATGCTATACGCGTTGGCCGTTGCGGCTTCGGCTTGCCGCTTCCTTTGGCTGCGGCTGCCTTTGGAGAGTTAGTAGCGGAATCGAGCCCGAGTGCTCAAGTGTCCATAGTCCAGGACAATGGAGCGAAGTGAGAGAGAATGCAGGAAGGGAAGGTGACGACGAAGCGAGGACGCTAAGAGAGAGCTCGGTGCAGTGCGTTCGTTTGCGTTTCCCTGTGCTTCTGCGACGCGTAGGCTGCCCCAGCATCTACACCGCACTCAGGCTCAGGCTTGTGCTCGATCAATCGATCTTCGCTTGACGGCATCAGGAACCCGTTAGATGCCATCACCTCGTCCACCTTCACACACTCACACACCCGACAGGCGCGTCGGGGCTAAGCGTGAAGCATCGGACCTGGTCTACCCGAACGACACCTGTGGTGAGAGGAACGAGGGTATCCGCTACCAAAGGACAGAGTGGAGCGGCTGCCGAGCCTGCCGTCGCGTCGGTTGGACTTGACAACCCTTGGGATGGCCGGGAGGGCGCCGGGACGATCAGACAATTCAGGCATAATATCACCATACTGACATCACATGGCATGCAACCCTCCCTCGGAGTTCTGTCACACCACTCCCCTCGATCTAGTTCCCTGTGTCTTGGGTCGCCAATTCCTGATATCCCTGTCGCCGGGTCTACCCCGCCGCTTACCCCCCTCAAACCCGCTCGTAGACATACAGATACGCCAATGACCTCATCTCCTCTCCACCTGCCTTTGGGGCCCTCACGACCTTCTCGTCATTGAACAACACCCATTCGTCCTCGCTCTCCTTCTCGTCCTGAAGACCCGACTGGGGCTGACGAACCGTCGCGACGTAGTGTCCCGAATGCACCGATGGGCCTTTGTGCGAGATGAACGCCTTGAGGCGATACTTTGCCGGCAGTGATGCCGAGCCACCAACATCTGGCTCAGAGGTGGAGTCTGTCGCGTTGGAAACGGGGTGCGCCGAAGCTGACGCTTCCTCCCCGGGGTCGTCAGGGTTGGAGAAGAGCCACTCGATCGCGCGTTCCGGGTTCCCGTCCTGGTCTATCAGCCGATGCAAGGAGTGGAGTTTCAGCAGCGACTTACGGCCTGCTTGAGTGCCTTGCGGGCTTGGTTGGGGGAGAACCCCATGTCAACAATCATTGCAATCTGGTCCGATGACGGCTCATTGCTCGCCGCGCCGGATGTTACGATCGGAGCGTCAATGTCTGGATCATCCATGTGCTCGAAGAGCCAGCCCGCCGCAAGATCCGCACTCGAGTTGCCCGTCGCGAGGAGGGCTTTCTGACACCGCACCGTGGGGAAACCCATCGCCTCGAGCTGCGACAGGGCCTCGACATTGAATTCGGGTTGAGCGGGAGCTACACCAGTGAGCGAGCATCGTGGGATTGTGAGTGCTCCTCCTCCTCACCTGACGAAGACTCCACGTCCAACTCCTCCTCGCCCGGCTGTCGCCCCTTCCCAAGGTACGCGTCGAGGCTGAGTGTGTCTGGCACTTGGACGGGAATATCTGGGAGTTATGAGCGAAGGCGACAACAGTTTGGAAAGCCGTGTCCGGCTCAAGGTCGCAGCAACTTCACTCACCAAGTTTCGTCGGCAACCAGTTGACAAGCTGGAACTTCTTCATATGCAGCACCAGCAGGTCTGGGAACGTCTTGAAGCTCGTCGACCTGTGCCCGTGTCAGAAGCGCGTCGGCCGAATCACACCTCCCTACTCACTTTTCCGCCTTGACCTTTCTCCCGCAGTTCGAGCACGAGTAATCCGCCAACTCCTCCTTCGCACAGAGCGCGTCGATGCACCCTTCTAGCTGCTGCTCCTGGAACAGCTTCTTCCCATCCTCATTTACGCCTTGCTCGATCGCTTCGACCGGAAGACTCGCCAAGTCGACGGCGTCGACCTTGTACCCAACCCTCCTGCACTCGGTGCACTGCAGCCTCTGCTCCATTCCGAAACGGACAATCTCGGTCGCCTCGGACTTCTCATCCCGGCCTTGCCTCTTGGCTTCCGCCCTCAACCTCGTGAGGAGATGCTGCAGAAACTCTTCCGAGTCTTGTTGCCGCATCGTCGAAAACTCCTCGTGGCCCTTGCCGATGAGCGCCTTGAACTGACTCGGGCGGATGCCCTCTTGGAACTTTGGCGACTCCGGGGCGTCAAAGTCGGAATGAGAAGGCGGAGGCGCTCGTGCGATGTGCGAGTATCGTCCAGAAATGAGGCCGTCGGCAACCTTGAGCATCTGGCATTCGAGGCATGAAGCCGGCAGAGGGTTCTCGCAGGTCTGGAAGTGGGATAGTGCGGTGTCTGTGTAATACCGTTGTCGGAAGGCAGGGAGGGCGAAAAGAGCCTGAAGCACAGATGCCATGTAACAGCTGAACGTGTAAGTGGAACGTCAGTTCAACAATCGACGCCTCACCTATTCCCGAGATTCTTGAACCCCGTCAGACCGCGACCGAACACCGGCTCCAGCTCTCGACCGTCATCGCCCGTCATGGAAAAGTCAAACTTGAGGTTGTGCTCGAGTTGCTAGAGACGATCAGTGCTGTCCACACTTGCAGTTGAAGACCCGCGCTTACTAGCTCGGTCATGGATTTCTCTGTCTTTGTCTGTCCCATCACCTCGATACCGAACGTGTGGAGGTGATTTGCCAGCTCGGGGTCGATCTTGGCATCGTCGCACGCGTAGCAGTAGATATCTACGACGTCAGCGATTCCGATGGACAATCACGGTCTCGTAGTCGTACCCACCACCAGTGCCCTCCGGGGTGATCGTGCCGAGCTTGACACCGACGGGATGGCCCGTCTCCTGCCAGTGCTGCAGAGCGTGCCCGTTGCCTCCAACTCCACCAAACTGCTGCCTCCCACAATTCGCGAAACCGCACGTCAAGCATAGCCACAGGTTTGAATTAAGGTCGCACTCGGTACATTGCGTGGGGACTGCGCACATCAGCCACGCCGCCTGGTTGTGTGCAGCTCGGAAAGCACTCACGGTCGCCCGCGTTGATCAGGGGTTCCTGATGGAGGGTGAGAGTGTGCTCGCAGGCGAGGATCTCCTCTTCCCATGCCTTGACCTCGGACTGCTGAGCGGAGGACAACGCGGTCATGATGCCCTTGACGACGGCGTCGATCTGGTACATATGCGTCAGTCATGACCCCGCCCAGGATGGTAGTGATGGTGATGGTGATCAATCCGACTCACCTTGGGATCATCCGAATGCACTGCCTCCCCCACGCTGGAGCAGCCAAAACAGCGAACAGATGTCGAGTAAGAATACAGCTCATCGTCCGTCGGAGCGGTGATCGCGAGCTTCTTCATTGGCGGCTCGTGCGAGTCCTGCGTCCGTCAGCTTGTCCGCTCTGCACCACGAGGGTTGTCCATCCCAGAGGTGCCAAGGAGCGAGCTGACCCACCCGCTTCTTCGGCTCCTTCCTTGTACGCTTGATAACCACTCCCAGGGGATGTTTCGTCTTCTCATGATGCAAGAAAGCGTGCCGCCGTCCTTCGCCGGAACAGCCGCCGTTGAAGCACGTCAGGCAAACCAGCACGCCCTCGGGGTCGTCCTGCTACTCAGCACGACCGTCGCACGTCCTCAGAGACGGCCCACTCACCTGACCGTCGAAGCAGAGTGTGCACTCCTCACTGAGCTGTCAGCGTGGGACTAAGAGCCTACGAGAGGAGGGCGCGCGCGGTGTCGCCACCGCTGACGTCGAAGTCTCGCCTCTCGCCGAGAAATGAGGTGACGGAGGTGAATGACAAACGCCATCTCACCGGTGGACCTGCTGATGCGGCGATGGGGGCTTGAGCTCCGCCGCGATCGCCTCGATGTGTTTGCAGCTCATCGTTGGTATACCGAGGCGGAAAGAGGATTAAAGAAGGGAGGAGAGAGGGAGTGTAGCAGAGTTGATCGACAATGCTGGAAAGAGAGAGTGTGGTGTGTGTGAGAGTGACGCTTACGTACGGGGACCCCGCACAGACCGCCTCAATCCAACTCGCACTCGCTCGTCGCTCTCGGCGGTGCCGGCGTTATCGCCACCTTCCCATCCCTCCTTCTCACTGAATCTATCTCGTTGGACACATACCAGGCCCTTTTGACCTAGCCCGCCGCGCGAACAGAAGGAGAGGGACACCGAGATCACCCGGATCTCCTCAGGGTGGACAATCAACATGAATCAGCCACCGCAGCACTCAAACGGTGGGTTGCTCTGGTTCTGTTTGGCAGCGATCTCTTCACGCTCGTAGCACGAGCGGCACGACCGGGAGGGACGCCCTTCGAGCCACTAGCCACTCGCTGAGATTAGCACAGATTACTACTCCACGGGACATCAACAACATCCTCAAAGCCCGCCTCGTGAGTCCCATACCTTCTGCATTGACGTCGAGAACCCGCTCGACTCCTATTCCGGCTCACGTACAGTAGACGTCGATGTCACCCACTCTCCATTCGCCCGCTCCGACTCATCCCAGCGCATGACCTTCTCCGACATGGCCCGCATCGCCGGCAGACCACAGACTGTGAGCGGCGTCCTCCTGATCCACCATACGCTGATGCAGCCCCTCGTCGCGGTCGGGGAACGTAGCTGACCCAAACCAGTTTGAGGAGATGTATGCCGTCCCCGAGAGCTTTTTGGAGATCGAGATCCGCAATCCAATGACTCACGGTGAGTGAGGCCCACTCCACGGGATGGACAGGACAGTCGCTAACGACTCGCGCAGGCGTGGGGAGGAAGATGTACACCGACTACGAGATTGTCTGCATGGTGCGTGTTTCGGGCCGGGTCGTCACATGAAGCCTGATCACACCGCGACCCGCGGCCCACGCTTACCCCCCAGACCAACATCCCTGCATTCAAGCTCCGGCACTCGGTCGTTCGCAGACGGTACTCTGATTTCGAAGCGTTCCGGGATGTCCTCGAGCGGGAGAGCACACGAGTGAACATTCCTCCACTACCGGGGAAGGTGAGCGGCGTGGGCGAATCGTTACTTTTCCCCCATTCTGCCTCGTCTCTTTTCTTCTCAATCTCGTCTCTCATCTCGTCTCTCCTCTCCCATCTCGTTTCTCCTCTCCCATCTCCTCTCTCCTCTCCCATCTCCTCTCTCCTCTCCCATCTCCTCTCTCCTCTCCCATCTCCTCCCTTCTCCTCGTCCCCTCTCGCATCTCCTCGTCCCCTCTTGCATCTCCTCGTCCCCTCTCGCATCTCCTCGTCCCCTCGTTCCCATCCCCATCTCCCCGTCCCCTCTCACCTCTGCCCTCTTTGGTCTCCTGTCTTGCCCCCTGTCAATCCAGATATTCCAAGTTCCGATGCCCGGTCAGCCATCCCAAACTCGACCCACTCACCTCGCCCCCAGGTCTTCACCAACCGGTTCACCGACGAGGTCATCGAGCAGCGTCGCGACGGTCTCCAGCGATTCCTCGAGATCGTGGCGGGCCACCCATTGCTCCAAACGGGGAGCAAAGTGCTCTGCGCGTTTCTCCAAGGTGAGTCAGGTCGGTAGCGGGAATCGTGAATCGTGAATCGTGAATCGTCGGGGTGTACTTCGGGAGTCCAGCCGCGCTTCCTGCGCTTCCTGTCCTCTTGTCTCGGAACCGTAGCCGCCGCGGCTGGTGCTAATTGGTTTAGATCCGGCTTGGGACAAGGCCCAGTGGATGTGATCCCACCCGGAGGACGACTGTCGATCAACGTCATCTGGAAGCTCTACGTGGAGATCTGGGGTGGGGCATGCAGAGGTGGACGGGGCTGCTTGGTTGGCATAGGCGCCTGTCGAGGGGCAAAGGCGCCTGTTGAGGCATGGAATGAAGACTGGGAGGGCCAACGGGGATATGATTGGGGTGTGAGGGGTGTTGGAGGAGCTTCTTGCGACTGGCGTGAGCTGGCAGAGGTGTCGTGGATCAAGGGACGCTTCACGATGTGTTTCGGATGCATGGGCGAGTTTCCAGGTGATCAGTATTCCATGTCCAGGTGTGACATGTGTGACATGTGTTGCGGGTGCTCCAGGTGTCCCCGCCCAGGTTCGGGATGATTCATGGACAGCACAGGAGAGGAGTGCGGGCGGGGAGCTCCCCGACGTATTGGGCAAGTGATGATGACCGACTTGGCGCTGAAAGCTATTGGGCAAGTGAGGATGATTGACTGAGCACTGAAAGTCATTGTGAGTGTGGCGCACGGAGGGTTACATGGGCAGGATTCGCCTTGTCTGACCTTAGCAATGCCCTCTGCAGCGCATTATCTTTTCAGTGGTCTGCGAGCCGAGCCCTCCTACCTACCGTGGTGATGCATCACCCCTGACGTCCTCCCAAACCACAAGACTGTGCCTGATGTACCGAGCAGCAAAAACGATTGCGTGCTATGCGGCAGGGCAAAAAGGATGTACACCGTAAGGGAGTCGAACCCTTGCCGCGTCGATGGCAACGACGCATGATACCGTTTCACCAACGGTGTTACACGGAAGCGTTTCGGCTTTCAAATATATGATCAGCTATGAAAAACCCCACGGAACCCCCGCGTTTCAAGTTGAACCCAATGTGACATTTATAGCCGTACCTGACGCGCGGACGCCGCGGGCTCACCGCTCACGGGGTCTCGTTCTCAGGAAATTGTTGACACGATCCAACCACGACTGGGACACCGACACCTTGTAACACTACTCCTGCCCGCCATCTGACCCACATTCCTCTCTCCTATCTACAACGCGGGCCCAACTTTACCCGGGTGTACCTCGTCTACGGCACCCGGAGCCGAGGCGAGACCAGACCAGACGACCAGACCAGCTCGCCGTGCACCCCCTCCCCTCTCCCCTCTCCGTGACTCATCACCCTCGCGCGCCTAGCTCAGGGCGGCGTCACCTCGTTGCATTGTTTCGTTTCGTCTCGTCTCGCCTCATCTCGCCGTACACATTCTGCGTTCGACGTTCCATCGTCTTCCTCCACACCTCTACACTTGCCCATAGCCGACATTGACGGCCTGACGCGCTCACTTCGCATTCAATCTTTGGACTCATAGACATAGACGGTACGACAACATACGATACGCGACTTGACGACCCCACGACCTCCACGGGGACTACGACGGCGATCCCCAGGGCGATTGATCCTCGATCGCGAATAGGCCATCCTGCTGCTCAAGCAGCAACCCCCGAGCCGGCCTCGACCCAACACACCCATCACCCATCACCGACGATGCGCCTCCCCGTGTTGATACCCACGTTACTCCTCCTCCCGCTCTCCCTCGGCTTCTCATTCACCCTCAACTCGACTGCCGTGTCGCAATGCGGGGTCACCTCGCTGCATTGGTCGGGCGGCACCCCGCCGTTCTACCTGACCGTGATTGTGGGTCTGCACTTCGCTCGTCTCTACCTTCTCCTCTCTACGTCGTCGCCTCCGCCGTGTCTCGCGTCTTCATCTCGCTCCGCTTTGGCCCCTTTGTCTCGTTGCGACGACTGGGTCCGAGAGGACCTGTGGCCCGAGAAAACTCAAGCTGACTTGGATGCAGCCCGCATTTGACTATCCCCAAAACATATCCATACCCACCTCGGCGTGGGACGCGGGATCATCGACGGGAGAGTATCAATGGACCGTGAACTGTACGTGGATCTCTGCTCGTATCGGGCGCAGCGACGAGCGGAACGTGTCAAACTGCGACTTGCGACCTCGGCTGACCCTACAGATCCCGGAGGAACACGTTTCGCGGCGATGATGTCGGATGCGACCGGTCCGGGCGTGAGTGCGACGATCCCAAAAGACGTTTCAGACGTCGCGCAAGTCACAGACGCGGTTGAGGAGAGGCGACTGACTGATTGCGCAGACCGGAGGGGTATCGACGCTCTACACCGTCACCGGCTCAAGCGCCGCGTGTACAATGCGATCCACGGCGACGGACTTTTTGTAAGCTCTGTCCGGTCCCGGGAGGTGTACGCGGAGACTGATGAGGCAGGTTCTACCTCAATGCGACGACGGTGACAGTGAGTGCGATATATCCTCTGACACGCTCGGCTTTCACGGAACCCGCGCGCAAAGCCCACTTCATCCTTCATATCACACTCAATCGTCCCGGGCCGTGCCGTCCACCCCGAAGCAAACCCCGTCTTCCCCGGCCACGCCGCTGACCTTTCCATAGCAATGCTCCAACTTCGAGATATACTGGGACAACACTGCCACCGACCCAGTCACGATCCTCGGCGTCATCCCCGGCGGGCAGCCCTTCCAAATCACCTCTTCCTCCGGCTCCGACTCGCTCGTGTGGAACACCAACATCGCGTCGGGCACGCAGTTCATCCTCGCCGCTTTTGACTCCGGGAAGAACGGTCAGGGCGGTTCGAGCGATCTCATGACGGTCGGCAAATCTGCCAATTCGGCGTGTCTGGACGACTCGAGTCCTAGTTCCACGCCGGTCAATGTGCCGAGTCAGACGGCTACTGCGACGAAGACGGGTGGAGGAGCTGTCAAGACGGTCACGGCTATTGCGACGGTTGCGCCGTCTGGCGCAGGGTGAGTGGGCATACGGAACGGCACGAACCGAACCGAACCGAACCGAACCGAACCCTCGAGCTGTGATAAGCGAAGGTTGAACGAGTGCTGATGTGATGTCCTGCTCAGACTGAAAACCGGCGCGATCGTCGGAATCGTCGTCGGCGTCGTCGTCACCGTATTGATACTCCAAGCGGCGCTCGTTTGGTTCTGCTGCCGCCGCCAGCTCGCTTCGCTCATATCTCATCGCAAGCAGATCCGGGCGCAGGGTCTCAAGCCCGGCGGCGAGGTCGATCTCTTCTCGCAAGGACGGTCATCCGTCATCCTCGAGGACGATCCGAGTGCGGCGGATCTGATGTCCGCGTCCAACCGGGGTCCTCGATCGCGCGCATCCCGCGCGTCGATGGGGTTCGGCCGGACCGGGACCGGAACCGCACGGTCCAGGTCGAGTGTGGGCGACGCGTACGCTTACGACGAAACTTCCATCTCGCCCTTCTGGGACGGGGCGAGGGTACCCCCGGAGTCACACTTGACGTCGACTTCGGACGGAGGGACGTTATTACCACCGCTTTCATCCCTCGGCTCGCCATTCGGTTCAGACACCGATCTCCTCCCTCCCTCACGTCCCCATATCCGGACCGACTCGCTCTCGTCGACGTCATCAAGGCCAGTATCGATGCACGAGCTCGCCTACCTCTCTCCGACCTCCCCCTCCTCCGCATCGGCACTGACGTCCACATCCCGCTCCAGACCCCCTCAGGTCACAAAGGCCCAGATGGCCGCTGCGCTGGCCGCGGCGAACCCCGACGAGCCAAGTCCGACACCCGGATACGGCCCGTCCAGAGATCATCGAGGGGAAGAGTTGCAAGGGTATGGCAGTCGACAGCCTCCGATGGACGCTCCAACCGGAGGGTTCAGGCTGCACGAAGACGCCGGCAGGGTAGACGACGTCGAGGATCTCCCGCCGATGTATCGTCCAGAGTGGGAGACGGGTTCGGAGCGGGAACGAGCAGAGCGGGAAGGGGAAATTGCAACGGCGATTGAGCCCGGACGAGAACCCGGACGAGGTGAAGCTGAAGCTGAGGGGCAGAGGGAAGCGCTTGATCACTAGACGAAGATGGGTTACGAGACGGTACGATAGGGTACGAGGGTACGATAATGACGGTCAATCGGCCGGGACGATTGCGGGACAATTGACTTTCGCGACGCGAGCATGTAGGACCATGTTATACTGTATGACTTTCATGCGAATGGCGTTTCGCATGGTAATGGGACACTACTGTATCATTGAGCATACTGGCCACCCAGTAGGTAGCACCGGGATCGAGAAGGCGGCAAGACACGAGACACGAGACACGTCAAGAGGCTTAGACGCTTTGAGCGTCGGGAGGCGACTGCCTCCACGCGAGGTTGTCGCGATACGATGACGTCCTCGACTCCAGTGATCCAGTCATAACATCGCTCGATCGCTGCAGTGTGGCGCGCATGCTGGGTACTTGCCAAACTGTCGCCGGGTGCGAGCATTGACTGACGCTGACAATGGACCGCGGCAGCGAACATTGACTGGCGCTATGCCGTCTACGGACAAGTCGAACGGTCTGAGACGTCAGCACGCTCGCGCTGTCACTCGATGAAGAATGACCATTGCACCCACCCTAGCCAGCGTGACGAAGCGCGTGCGGAGCCCATTGGCTCCCGGCTGGCAAGCCGACAGACACATAACCCCTCCCCCTCGCCTTAGAACCGCAGCCGCCTCGTATCCACGCCTTTCATCGGCCCTTCGATCCCCTCCACCACCATTCCCTCTCCCGCGGTATCGGTGCCCTGCGGACCTCCCTCCGCCGTGTCCTGGTTCGGCGCAGCGACAAGTCGGGGTCTCGCGCCGAGAGACGCGCAGAGGAGCTTGTACCGACCCCGTATCGAGCCTAGGAGGGATGGTAGATCGGGTTCGGCGCCGGCGGCTGCGGCTGCGGCTGCACCCGTACCCACACCGTTGGGCTCGGCGAGCGGGACGGGGACGTGGACATGAGGGTCTGATAGCCCCGTGACCGCAAAGGTAGCGGCGGGAAGGGAGTCGGCGCCGCTTGAAGACCCGCTGGCTTGAGGTGCGGAGGGAGTTGGAGTCGGAGTCGGAGTTGGAGTCGGGTTGGTGGTTGGGAAATTGGAGATCAGCGCGAGGAGCTGTTTGGCGTGTGACAGTGTCCTACGATCGATTCGAATCAGCAACTATCCCTGGGCACCAAGCATATAAGGAACCCCCTGATTAGAAGCGGCGGCAGGATGTTATCTCTCCTCATCGCTGCGCGCGCTCACCTCTCGTCCTTGCGGTTACTCTTCCTCAACGTCCCTTCCCGCCCCTCCATGCTCCTCGTCAATGCCCCGACCCAGAACCCCGCAAAGCCCTCATAATACCCCACCTCCTCCCACAGCTCAAAGCACTTTTCCTGGCCCAGCGCCCGTCCCTCGAAGAGACCGTGCAGACGGCCGTGGTCGAATCCGGATCTGTACCCCTCCTCGTAGAATCTGCCGAGGTGAGCGGCTCCTTCTGATGCGGACAGACGAGATGACCAGAAGATCCCGCACACGCCGCACTCACGTCGATTCGAGGTTCCCGGCGTGCTCGAATGGGTCGAGGTGGGGCACGTGGGACGCGTGCTGTAGCTCGTCGATGTCCATGGCGTGCCCGAGAGTGGTGAGGGTATGAGGAGAGAACAAGGAGGTGCTGGATGCTGTCTGTCATTACTCTCTTCACAATTTTGGATGGATCAGCCAGCTGGTCTGGTGCGGGGTGGTGAGCTGTGCCTGTGCCACGTGGCTTGTGGATGGCTCAACTCAACTCGCCACCGTTGACTCTGCGTCCCCGTTGTCTCTTGTCACCTTCGCTTCTTCCTTCTCGTCTTCTGCTCATTCCATATCTTCACGTTCTTGTCGCGCCTTGGTACTTGATCCGCCTTTGTATTGTGACGAATCTCAGCTCTCAGCGACCAGCTTGTGCCCTTGGAGGTCTTGAAAAGTCGCTCGTCATCGTCATCACCCGCACCCCGGCGCTGCCTTCCGTGCTCGCCCATCATCCCGGCCAAGTCTCAACATCATGAACAGAGTGAGCTGCGGGCTTCATGTCGTCGTCGAGCTGCAGCATGCTCGGGACGACGTGTTCGCCACCAGCTGACCCCGCCAGATATTCGGAAGCAACAAGGCCAAGCCCAAGCCGAACCTCACCGATGCGATCTCCTCCACCGATACCCGCATGGGCTCCATCGAGGTCAAGGTGAAGAAGCTCGATGCGGAGCTAGGCGTGTTCAAAGCACAGATGGCCAAGATGCGTGATGGTCCCGGGAAGGTAAGGGGCGTGGCGCTGGCGTCAAAACCCGTTGGTCCGACATGGATAAGGGATATTGAAAAGGCGCGACGGAAGGGTGACACTGTGCTGGTGCCCGTGCCGGTGCTGATGCTGATGCATTTAGAACGCGGTGCAAGCGAGGGCGCTGCGGACGTTGAAGCAGAAGAGGCTGTACGAAGGGCAGCTGGCCCAGCTCCAGCAACAGACATTCAACATGGAGCAAGCGGCGATGACGACGGAGAACCTGAAGAACACGGTGGGTCGAAGCGTCGACGATGTTGGAAGGGGACGAGGGGACAGGGGGGCGGCGGCAGCAGCAGCGGTGGATTTTCAAACTGATTTGGATAGATGGCGACGGTCGATGCGATGAGGGTCGCCAACAAGGAGATGAAGAAGCAGTACAAAGGGATTGACATTGACAAGATCGAGGTGGGTCAGGGGTCCTTCCGTCGTAGCTTGTCTGCCAGCTGTCGGCTGGGACGACCATTTCCACACTACCATTTCCACACTCCGAAACCAGATCAAAGCTGATGATGGTGTTCCAGAGCATCCACTACGACATGGAGGACCTGATTGAGCAGGCCAACGAGATCCAAGAGTCGTTGAGCCGGACATATGGCGTCCCCGATGAGGTTGACGAGGCGGATCTCCAAGCGGGTGAGTTGCGCATGACGACTGGATCATCATCCCAAATGCGAGGCGTGCGACACGCTGACGTCGCGCAGAACTCGATGCGCTCGGACTGGACGACGAGCTGGTCGGGGAGGGCGAGACGCCGAGTTATCTCACGGACGCAACGGCCCTGCCAGACTTTGTGGATGCTGCGCCGGTAGAAGAGCTTAGGGTGAGCATGAGCGTGTCTCCCTGCGTGATGCGTGTTGTGCAGGATGTCGTGTCGTCGTAGCTGACTGGACTGTGTCAGGAGAGCACGCCTACCGCCGAGGTCGCGAGGTGATGGATCGAACTGAAAGGCTCGAGGTGTCGGCTTGGGGTGATGGCTCGAGGTGTTGGCTTGGGCTGATGGCTTGTATCTGGATTGGGAGGGTGGACAGGTATCCGACGTGCAGACGTCCTTTCATATTTCTTTCCGATTAAGCGTGTACCTCCAGATACGATACCGCCGCATGAGACTGTGTTATCAGGTACGACACCGCCGCACGATTCCGTTAATGTGCGAAATGTGCTGGCAAGACAGTTCAGATCCAGTCGCCGGATTCTCTTCGTCCCCGTGTTGACGTCTGACGTTCATGCATGCTTTTGTGTCCGCGACTACAGCACACCCTTGGACCACTCCGCGGTCTGCACGGAGAGCTCCACCGCCGCGAGTGCCCAGTCCTCTCCGTGGTCTAAGGAGGGTCAGCGGGGCACACAAGTCCAACCACTCGCGTCGAGTCCACTCACTGTGCCCCTTGCTCTCGCCCTTTCCGATGCCGGCCCTCTGCAGCGCCTGCTCGTCGGTCAACGCTGTGAGCACGCCAAAGACGACTGGCGTTCCGGTGTCGAGCTGGACCCGCATCAGGCCGTGGGTGACGGCGTCGCAGATGTACTCAAAGTGCATGGTCGAGCCCTTGATGAGGCATCCAATGGCGATGATGGCGTCGAATGGTGCGGTGGAAGCGGTGGGAGCGGATCCAGAGGGCTTCGAGGCGGATTGGGAAGGTGTTGCTGGGCGGTCTGCAGATCCCCCAGAGGAGTCAATGAGGGAGAGGAGGTTCGTCGTGGAGGCGAGCATCGACGGAGCTGCATTGGCCGACTGGGTCTTACCACCCTCAATAAGTCTGAAAGAGACGCCATCTCAGCGAGAGGCGTCTTCAACGAAACACCCAGAGACGAAGGCGCTCACTGCTTGCACGCAAACGGCAGCTCGTAACTCCCCGGCACACTCTTCACCACAATGTTCTCCTCCTTGACCCCTTGCTCCTTGAGCTTGCGGACCGTCCCGTCGAGGAGCGCCTTGATGACCGCGTCGTTCCACCTGGCGTGGACGATGGCGATGCGGAGTCCGCTGCCGTCGTAGGACTTTGGCGGGGGAGGGAGGCCTTTGATCGTTGGGTCGGACATGGCGGCGGGGTGAGGGTGAGGGGTGAGAAAGGTGGTGAGAGATGGGATAGTAATCTCATCTCATCTACTCGCTCATGCCATGCCGCCGGAAGCAACTACTCTCCGGACCGGTGTGGATTAAACGGGGAGGGAGATTTATAGTTGCCACGTGTGCCACAGTTGATTTTCGGCCGACGTCGACTCGTCTCTGCTCGCTTGCCTCGTTGTGAATCTCCGAAACTCCCGAAATTGATCCCGTTTCTCTCGTCGTACTACGCTTGTGGCACAACTTTCCGTTTCAACCAGTCGAATCAATCCAAAGGCTCAGGAAAAAGTCGCCGGCCAGCCAGCCCAGCCCAGCGCAGCGTACTCTCCCTCCCTCTGTCAACTACATCCCCTCCATCTTCATTACTTCTTCTTACAACACACCGAAGCATCACCCAAAACCCACACGCCATGTCCTTCTCCCGCTCTTCCGCTTCGGCGCTCAAGCAGGCCCTCAAGGCCACCGCCCCCAAGGCCGGCCGACAGGTCGCCAAGAGGTCCTACTCCCTCCTCGCCCGCCAGGCCCCGCAGGCCATGATGGCGACCCGTCTCGGCGTGAGTGGGCGGGGTCAACGCGTCGATCAATCCTTAGTTCAGAACTCGTCCAGAAGAGATGATGCCTTGCTGACCCACGTCCAGGCCACCCGTGGTGTCAAGACCCTCGACTTTGCCGGCACCAAGGAGGTCGTCTACGAGCGTGCCGACTGGCCTCTCGACAAGCTCCAGGAGTGGGTCCCGCTTCGAGCCTTCCCTGCTTCCTGCTCTCTACGTTCTACTACGCCCGCGCTGACGCCTCTCCCTCTTTAGGTTCTTCAAGAACGACACCCTCGCCATGATCGGCTACGGCTCGCAGGGCCACGGCCAGTCGCTCAACGCCCGTGACCAGGGCCTCAACGTCATTGTCGGTGTCCGCAAGGGCGGCGAGTCGTGGAAGCAGGCCCAGGAGGACGGCTGGGTCCCCGGCGAGACCCTCTTCGACATCCCCGAGGCCATCAACAAGGGTACCATCATCATGAACCTCCTCTCGGACGCTGCCCAGTCCCAGACCTGGCCCGAGATCGCCCCGCTCATCACCAAGGGCAAGACCCTCTACTTTGCCCACGGCTTCTCCGTCGTCTACAAGGACGACGTGAGTGCGGTTCCACCCTCACAGTCATGACTGGTCTTGGTCTCTTCGCTGACGATCCCTTGCAGACCCACGTCGTGCCCCCCAAGGACGTCGACGTCATCCTCGTCGCCCCCAAGGGTTCCGGCCGCACCGTCCGCACCCTCTTCCTCGAGGGCCGCGGCATCAACTCGTCCATCGCCGTGTACCAGGACGTGACCGGCCACGCCAAGGAGAAGGCCGTCGCTCTCGGTATCGCCGTCGGCTCCGGCTACTGCTACGAGACGACCTTTGAGAAGGAGGTGTACTCTGACCTTTACGGAGAGCGCGGTGTGGTGAGTGGACCGGCGGTGGTTCAAGCAACATGTCCACTTGATACCTGAAGCCGAAGCCAATCCCCTACCCAACTACCTCCCCTGCTCTTTTCGTCGTCATTGATCACCCGGATCATCCTTGTTGTGGCTTGACCGAACCATTCGGAACCCCCGCTAACCCCTCCAGCTCATGGGCGGTATCCAGGGCATGTTCCTCGCCCAGTACGAGGTCCTCCGCAAGAACGGCCACTCCCCCTCGGAGGCCTTCAACGAGACCGTCGAGGAGGCCACCCAGTCCCTCTTCCCCCTCATCGGCAAGTACGGCATGGACTACATGTACAACGCGTGCTCCACCACGGCTCGTCGTGGTGCCCTCGACTGGGCCCCCAAGTTCAAGGAGTGAGTGTGGCGTGCAACGCGGCGGCTCGGTTTCATACACACATAGTCCCCTCTTTCCTCTCTCTCCCCTGCTCGTGGCCCTCTGCCCTCGCTGCCGTCCTCTTGTTGCAGCCCTTGCTTCATACCGCCGGAAATTCTTCCCTCTGCTCTCTTCCCTCTGCTCTCCTCTCTCTCCTCTTCAATCACCTATCACGCCACATATCACGCCACACCCCACGCGCCCCCGCTGACCCCGCCAGGGCCAACCTCCCCGTCTTCGAGGCCCTCTACAAGTCGGTCAAGGACGGCTCCGAGACCCGCCGCTCGCTCGAGTTCAACTCGCGCAAGACCTACCGCGAGGACCTCCAGAAGGAGCTCGACGAGATTGACAACCAGGAGATCTGGCGTGCGGGCAAGACCGTCCGTGCCCTCCGCCCTGACGCAAACAAGGACGAGCTCTAATCGGCGAGACGAGGCGAGGCGGCCGCGCAACGCGTGCTGCCCAGTCGTCCCGTGCGGTAGTTCTGTCGTCTCCTCTTTTTCTTTTCCCTCCAAAATCTGATCTAACGATCCCGCTCCGACTCGGCCCGCATTGAATCACGTTCGATGTTTCATCTTGGATGCATTGTCATGACTCGGCGCGGCGCGTGGCTTGGGCAAGCGACTCCGAAGCATTGACACGCGACGGCGCTTCCCCAACTGCGAAGCGTAGCACTGACAGCGACGATGCTTTCCGACTGCAAGTGGACTGGTTCAGGCTGTCATCACGTCTAACGATACATATGTCTCAAGCTACAAGCTCCATCGTGTCACAAACTCGTTGCTCACTGCTCGCTGCGCACTCACTGCTCACTGCGCACTCACTGCTCACCGCTCGCCAAACCCACACCGCGCTCAAAACGTCATCACCAACTTCCCCTTCCTCCCCTTCTCATGCACACTCTTCACCATCTCCCCATGCCGGTCCATCGGGTACCCAACCACATCGCTCCTTATCCCATGTTTCGCCACGAGCCGCACCAGCTCCGCCAGGTCTTTTTCGTTACCGTGCAGCGACCCGACGAGGGTGACATCTTTGAATATGAAGTCGGCGTACCCCAGCTCGACCTTTGATGGTTGCGCGACGAGGACGAAGCGGCCGTGTCGCCGGAGGATGTCCATGGCGAAGCGTTGGGCCGGAAGGGCGTCGGCAGTGAGTATGACGGCTGAGATGGACGTTAGTGGGCAACGACAACGCAACCTGACCTGCGGACTTGCTGCGCACAGTGCACAGAGGGCAGTGCACAGTGAGCAGTGCACAGTGGACAAGTCGGAAGGACGGAACAAGATCCCCGCCTAGACGCTGACGCTCACCGTCCGCCCCTCGCCATCCGACATAGTCCTTCGGCTTGAGCTTCTCAATCTGCTCCACCGCCTCCTCCGCCGAGATCTTGCTCGCGTCAACGAGCAGGTCCGCAGTGAGTTTGAGGTTGCGCGTCATCTCGATGGGCTCGGGGCGGGCATCGATGCCGACGACTGTGATGCCCTGGGCAAAGTGAGCGGGCATAAACGCGGGCTTGAGGGAGCGCAGCGTCAAAATATTAGAGTGACAAGGTATCCAGCCATCCAAATGGAAAGGTCATGACGCCTGGGTGTGGAGTGGCGTCCCGTGGCGTGGTGTCTCGACGGCAGAGTATGGCGTGGTCGTTCTCAAAGTGCACTTGAGGTCGCGGACTCACCATCGCCTTGGCGATCTGAATACCGAGGTGGCCGAGCGCGCCGAGCCCGCTAATCGCCAGGACCTGACGGCCAGATCAGCAAAGTGCAGACAGACACCTCTCGGCTCGACGACTCGAGGATACCTCGCCCACCTGTCCCGGCTTGATATCCGCTTTGAGGATAGCAGAGTAGATTGTCACCCCCGCACAAGTGAGCGGGGCGGCCTGAACAATCCTCATCAGCGAGAGTAACAAGCTTCACCGACGTCACGACCACGGTACGGACGCGGCCCGCCCCCCGGGGGTGAGGCCTTTGTCGGTTCTCGGTCTTTGTATTGATAGCCCACGCCCCACGCCCCACGCACCTGCTCAAATGCCAGGTCGTCCGGGATCGGCACGCACGTCTCGCTCTCGACGATACAATACTCCGCAAAGGCCCCGTCGGTGTTGATTCCAGAGTACTTCGAGTTGGCGCAGTACCTACGGGAAGTCCCTCAGCGTCGTACTGAAGAACAGAGTAGCTATATTCGTACTGCGCCCCGCCCCGCACCGACTCACTTCCAGTCGAGGGTGGTGCAATCGGGGCATTTGTCTGGGGACGAGAGGTGTTAGCGAGTATCTTCGACCCTCTTCACGCTCCCCCTTCGCGCTCCCCCTTCGCGCTCCCCCTTCGCTCATCCTCCTAGTCTTTCCTGCTAGGCTCTCCTGATGGTTTCGGCTCCGCATCGCAGATATCTCCTCGCCCCTTCCGCCTACGTCCCTTCGACGCACCAACTTCTTCCCCCCCCCCCCCTCCCCCGCCCCCCCCCCTCCCCCCCCCGCCCCTTCCACCCCCCCACTTCCCCCCCCCCCCCCCCGACCCCCACATGGCAGGCATCATCACCCTTTCCCTTCGCCCCGCCTGTTCCTGTTCACGTCGGACTGACGACACGTCGGACTCACGACAAATCTCCACTGGCAACAACGCCGCCACCCTATCCCCCACTTTCACCCCCCGGGCATCCTCTCCAACGCGTACAACCGTCCCACAAGGCTCGTGACTCCCCGTCACGGGGTACTTTGACCCCGAGAACGTCCCGTCCATGACCATCATATCTGTGTGACAGAGCCCCGCTGCGCCTGTACGGAGCAGGACTTGAGTAGCCCTTGGAGAAGGTACGGGGAGGGTTTCGAGCATGTATTCCGATCTAATATTGGTTGGTCAGTCGTGGCGTGGGGGGTTGGAGTTGACGAGTCACAGAGCTCGATGCGGGATCGCTTACTGGCCGGGTTGGTTAACTCGCGCCGCACGCATCGTCTTGGGAATGTCTTGAGCCATTGCGACGGTCACCGACGGGGCGGACACTGACGATATGGATTGGTCTAGGAAAAATGTACCGTATATCAGCTCAACAGCTATCTCCAACACCGACACGACTCGCCGGTGATCGACGTCACCACTTTCCCCCCACTCTCCCCCACTCCAGTTACCTCTCGCGTTTGCGATCCCACCTCTTGGCTAGAGGCCCATTCTTGCATCCCATATCTCGGCTCGACTGCCATGCGCGTGACAATGACCACTCGCCCACCTGGCTCCCATCCGGGACACGAACCATGCATATGCAGTATGTCTGAGGCAGCCTCAAATGACCAGTATTTCCTGCTTGGACCCCTCCGACTCACTCCCCCTTCTTCACCACACCACACCACACTTCGCCCCACCACACCGCACCACACCACACCACCTCTCGCTCAGCTTGATCACACCCCACCTCGCTCAGCTCGATCGGAGCAACGCCAAAACCGCCCAACCTGCCAACCACGCCGCCACACAGCCCACCATCGTCCCTTCCACCGCCCTCCTCACTCTCCTCTTCCAGGCGTCCTCCTTCTTCCCGCTACTCCCTCCTCCACTTGCACCCCCAGACTCCCCCCGCCGACCGCCTTCCTCGCCATACTCGTCTTCATCGTCGCTGTTGAGCTCGTACTGCCGCGATAGGTTTATTGACGGAGCGGACTTGGACGGCGCGTTGTTCAGCGTGGCCTGAAGAGGGCGGGTGCCAGTGGGAGGGGATGACGGCGGCGCGGCACCGCCACGCCGAGAGTAGAGGTGGAGCAGGTACCGCAGGAGGGAGGAGCCATCGGCGTGAGGAAGAGGAAGGAGGTTGATTAGAAACAAAGAGAGAGCGATGGTCGACATGTATCTGAATCCGTCAGCAAACTGGCCCACGCGGTGTGCACCGGGCAAGAGCAGCCCTCGTACGCCCTCGTGCCCCCTGGAGCCGCCTCTTACTCACTGCAGAAACATGGTGTACCACCGGACAAGGCCGCCCATGAACCTCGCTCCCATGACGCCCACCACGACCCCATCGAGGATCTCTTTCCGATCGCCCGAGAAGAGCACCACCGCCCCGTCCGAGCCCTGATCTCGCCGCTTCTCCCCCGCCAGACGGATCCGCACAATCTCCTCGGTGTGCGAGGGGTGGACGCAGATCCACCGATTGCTGGGACACGGGCACGGAGATGCCGGGATATGCAGGATCGGGTGGGTCGCGACGCATCGGGGCGAGGCGTTCTCGCGGTCCTCGACGGGTTCGAACTTGACCGTGCCGCTCTCGGGGGAACACGGAGGGGCGGACATCGCTGCGAGAAAGTCAGTACGTAGAACCGCAGCTCGCAGACGACGTTCACAGGTGCAAGCGCAAATGCGCAGATCTAAGCGCATACTCAAGACACCAGCCTGACTCACCATTGTACACCGCTCGGTCGACACACCAGCCCATGCCCTCGTCGCCGATCTCGCTCCCGCTCAGGTAGCTCGCCCACGCATCGCCCCCTTCCCCGAGAAACACGTCGTCGACGTGAGTGATGAGGTCGCCGGGCGACAGGTGGTTAAACAGAGGGGACATCTGCGCGGAGTCAGTCCGAACGAAAGGAGCATAGCCGGGCAAGCATGCGACCGAGGGGTTCGGGACGGCTAGCACGTACCGGGTTGACAGACTGAACAATCACACCCCGATCGCTCCTGTTTCGCCAAAACAGACGCCCGACGCCCGAGGAAGCCAACAGCCACAGCGAAAGGTAGATGACGAGGTTGTGTAAAGGTCCTGATGTCGCGAGTCGGATTTTTGACCGCCTAAAGCCGTCAGGAAGTGTAAGATTCTACAGACCAGGATAAACTCACGCTGGGAGCACGTCGACAGAGGAAGGGAAGGTGACCGTCGCGCTGGGGACCATCGCGTGGAGGCTGAAGGTGAGTCGTGTCATCTGGACCTCGTCCCTGGGACGTCAGCAATGGCGACATTTCGCAATGTGGAGGACCCACAGAGCCGCCGCGACGGCGTGGCCCAGCTCGTGGAGTAGCTGGTTGAGTACCAGCGCGAGAACCAGCGTGGGTAGATGAGCCAATGGCACCGTGATGCCGGGAATCTGCGATATGAGTCTTTTGTCTTGACTCGGAAGCGTTCAGAGACGCACTATAGGTTGCAAACCTCCTCCCGAGCTCGACGTCTGTGCCGCCGCCGCGACGGCTGCTGTTCCTGCCCCTGCCCCTTCCATCGCCCGCTTGACGAGATGCGCCGCCTCGGTCGCACCTTTCTCCTCTGCGTGGGCGCTCACTTCTCTCCACACCTCTTTCCAGACCGCCGCCACCGCCCAGAGCGTTCCCAGCACACCGACAGCTGCCCCCGCCGTCCCGCACACTGCGCCGATATCATAGAACTGCTTCAGCGCCGCCTGTCCCTTCTGTCCTCGGCGCGTGACGATCCACGCCGGAATATGGTTCGCCGCCGCGGTCCACACGCTGACGGAGAAGCGGCCGAATTCGAGGTTCCATCCCGACCCGTCCGACGCCTGGAGCGGCTGGGTGAGCCGGTGCGAAGGAAGGACCTTGGATCGGAGCTTGGGTAATGACGGGAGCCGGTGGAAGAGGTAGAAGAGAAGGGAGAGGGCAATGAGAGGGAGGAGCACTTCGAGCAGCATCCGCGGGGACAGAGGGTTGTCCTAGGTGCAGCGAGACGACGAGGAGGGGATGGAGGAAGGGAGCATGCACAAGGCGCAAGAGGCACTGAGGAGTCAGTGGATTAGAGAGAGGTGAGATGCGTGAGATGCAAGGGAGAAGGCAGAGAAGTGACGAAAGAGGAGAGGTCTGAAACTGTCGACGCGACGACCAGACGATTGGACCCCGACTTGGTCTTCCTGTAAACGTAAGGTAAACCTTGCGCCAAGCCGCCGCCGCCCATGCCCCTGAATACGAAAACGATAAACAAATCGCAAACAATTAGCAATCAACGATTAACAATTAATCCTAATCAACATTGATTAATTCAAGAACGACCCGAACGCCTCCACATCACGCGTCCACGACTTCACCATTGCCTCACAACCTTCCTCTCATTCGGCAACATTGGATGGCCCAGATGGACAACCCTTCAAACGACTTTCTCTCACTTGCCGCGACGCTTCTCGATGCTTTGCCTCCTTCTGGACAGAGTGAGTGCCCCCTCGATCCGTGAAACGGGGCCGCGGACCCGGCGACATGTTGCAGGTGACAAGGCGATGAGCACCGATTACCGATGGCACTTCGACTCGCTGGCACCGCTGGTCGCTGACATCCCCCCAGTCCAGGACCAGGCGATGCTCCAGCTGCATGCGCTGTTTGGCCCCATGCTCATGTCCGCATTGCAACTGATTGACAGGAGAGAAGGCGAGTGGCGTGGCTCAAGTGTGCTGAGTTCAACGTGCTTTGTGTTCGATGGTCTGATCGACGTAGTCGTCCGAGTGACCCTCCCTAGCCATCGTCAAGTCTATCAGGTGCGCAGAGGAGCCGATCGACACGCCAATAATCCATCTCGTCGTCATCATGGAGAGGCTTACGACCAAGGAGCTGACTAAGGTAGGTCACCTCATCCTCGGGAAGGCCGTACACTCTGCACATATCCTTCCGTTCAACGGCTACTCCTGAGTCCGAATTATCCGACCGACCAATGATCCACGACACGGACTACCCTCCTGCTATGACCCTACCTGAGGGGGACACCGTCGACGCTGAGATCGGGCAAGACCGCGGAGATCACGGAGACGCAGGCGGAGACGCAGGCGGTGGAGCAACTGCTCCAATTGCTGCTCTTCAAGAAGAGAGCCGCCAGGCTCAGAGGATCGCTCACGAAGTAGAGGCCATGGAGAGGATGTACTGTCCCTGCGCGGGATTCATGTACAATTCCCTAGGCGGAGAGCGGAACGTCCTGGCGAGTGTTTCTCCGGTTCCCATCCGACGTTGCCCCATCGCCATATTCTATGATCCATCTCACTCGGCTGACGGGTCAGTGCAAACACCTCCTTGCCGTTTGCCTTGCGCACAAGTTGGGAAGGGAGGTCAAGGCGGACGTGCCGCTGCCAGGGGTCGTGGGGCTGCTGGGGCTGGGCGGGTGACGCGGAGACGCAGAGGATATCGAGGCGGCGCGGACGAGCATCAGCGCAAACGGGGTCCGCGAGACGATCCATTGATCCGTACCAAGGTATCTACGAATATCTACGGTTCACGAAGCCCCATATGCAGCGTCTGCGATGCATACGATGTTCGGCACGTCGTCGTTTCGTGGTCGAGGCCGATGCCACTTCGGAAGACCCGTTTGATCCCGAAAGTGCCACTTGTGCCACGGCCTTTATTTGCCTGTTTTGGCGATAATCCAACCGACGGGACACCCACCGCCTGTCGCCTCGTCGTCCTCGCCTCGAACCCGTCCTCGTCGCTCCTCGCACCTTCCAACCCCTTCCTCACAACTCACTCTGACTATACTCCAACCCACCACAACCCACACCTGTCCACCTCTTCCTCCATCCTCTCCACCTCCCCTCATGCCTCCTCTTCCACGCTGCTCCTTTGTATTCTGAATCTCCGACCCCATCTTCTTGTAGAGAAACCCACATCCCCAGAAGCCCAAACCCCCAAAGAACCATTGTTTACTCTTTCGACCCCACCGACAGATCTCGGCGTGCATTCCACCACAGCACCTCTGCTTCACCTCAAATCTGCCCACCGACCCTACCGCACCCCACGCAATGCCCGAGTAACACCCTGTCCCAGCGAAACCACCTGCATACCCGACTCTCGCCACCGATAAACAACCATGGAGCCGACAGACCTGCCGTTTGACCGGCTGGGTCTCCACTTTGTGTCCCCTCCTCTGACGCACCCTTCCCCGGCATCGACGCAGGGCGAGCTCTCGCTCTCCACCCTGACCACGTCGGACTCGCTCGGGCTCGGACTCAACCTCGACCTGTCTCTCCCCACAGCTCTTTCCGCTTTGGTGCACCACATTACCCAGCCCCTCGCAGCGCATTACCCCCATGCCACGCTCCTCGAGCTCCGTCGCAGGCTCACCACGCTGCTGACCGCAGCGTTCACGCCGACGTGGAGGGAGAAGGAGCCGTTGTTCGGCACCGGCACCCGCAGTCTGATCTGCACCAACGCGGCGGGACTGCCATCGGCGTTGAAGTCCGCAGCAAAGGAGATCCAGGTGGACGAAAAGCTGTGGAAGCGTGCTCTGGGCAAAAGGAGCTCGACCGCCAGTCCCGGAGAAGTCGACGAGACCGAGGAATGGGAGGCGTGGTGCGACCCCGGAATGGTTATGTGGAGGTATGGTCCTTGGGAGTATGACGATGGGCAGTTTGACCCTATCAAGCGGCCCAGACGTGAGTTGAACCATCCCGAGTATCGATTGGAGCAACGCTTATCCTGCAGAATCCGTCTACACCGTTTGGCAAGCTCTCCCGGCTGCTTCGCCTGAACCCTCCGCGCCCAACCTCACCCCATCTCGACCCCATGCCATCCCGATCCGCGCTCCTGCCGTATATGCCATCCCCCCGACTCCCGCATCCAACACCGACTCTCCCACCGTTCCCTCGGCTCGTCCCGTATCCCCTTCCCTCCTCCCTCCCGCATTCATCGCCCACGAGACCTCGCCCTCCCTGCAGCGTCCTCACTCGCGCCAGTCGTCGGCCGAATTCTCCCTCCGATCGCCTTCACCCACCAACTCTGACTTTTCCGACGCGCTCATCGCCCGCGGTACGATTCCGAAAAATCACGCGCGTGCGAACGGCGATGTCAAGGCCCGGGCCAACCACCGGGGCACTGGAAGCACTTCGAGTGTGGCGTCGTCCGCCTCCGACTCGAATTCCAACCAGACTCAACTGCTCACACCGGCTTCCCGACCCGGTTCGGCGGACCCGTTCCTCGTCCCTCTGCCCAAGGACAATCGCGACGACAAGACCCCTACCCCGGCGGTACGTGGGAGGGACCCATCGCCCACGACTCCCCGCGACGCCACCCCGTCCTCGGCGACGGCGACGCCCACCGTGACACCTTATGATAATGGCAACGTCACTGTCCTCGGAGGCGGCGTCAAGCTCGGCGGAGGAGGATCGCGTCCCGGATCCGTCATGTCCGGTCACCGCACCCCCATTGACCGGAGTCGCAGCCCGTCGATCTCCCTGGCTTCGCGCGCGCTCAACACCGCCCTGTCCCCCAACGGCACCGCACCGGGCTCGCCCAGGAAGCCGAGGACGAGGCGGCGAATCATGCCCACGTATCTTGGCCATCTCGGTCAGGCCGGCCCCATCATGGGCGCGTTTGGTCAGTTCACTCCCCAGCCGATCCAGCAGCAACAGCAGCCGGTGTACCCCTGGGGCGGCGTCGGCGTCGGCATGGGGCCTCCTCCAGCCGTCATCCGTCCCGTCGGAACGCGGATGGGTTCGTAGCGTGGCGCGTGGCGTGTCGGAGGTGCCGTGTCTTGTCTCAACGTCCATTTCCGCTTAAGCATATCTCAACTAGCTCTCAGCTTCTCATCTTTCGTCTTTGATTTCGACTACCCCCTTGAATTCGCTTGCCCCCAAACCGGCACTATACCACCTTGATCGCAACTTCTTCACCTTCGGTTTTCGCTCATCTCGTTCTTGATCGCGTGACATTTTGACGTTTCTTTCGCCCGCCTCAACGCAACTTTCACCCTCATCTCGCATGAAAATGAATGCATGGTCTGTCATAGAGCGGCGCGGCGGCTCGGCGGCTCGGGGTGGGGCATACAATCAATGAATGGTGCGGCGCGCGCGGATATGGCCGGCGGCGAGGTGTGGCGATAATATGGGTGGGTGCCCCTGAGGCGTATGCCAACATGAGGTGAATCGTCTGGTATGATACATACAGTACAGTGCAAGCGGAGGGCATTCGAGTTCCGGAGCTTTCGTTCACTGCGAGGAAGGTTTCGGTTTCGGTTTCGGGCGTAGAGGCAGGTAATCATCGACTGAGTGTGACCGATCAGCATCGATGACGAACCCTCGAGCGCGGCACTCACGACTTTCGATGGATTCTGTAAGCTCATGATAGCGTTCCCGTTCGGCCACGCCGGTGTCGCCTGCCTCGCCGTCGTCCTTCCTCTCGCGTCCGAGTCCCGTCGGATCTCCGCCTTCCCAGTAGATCGGCCACTCGCTCGGCCACTTCTCGTTCGTATCTCCCATATAGGGACCGCCAGAGGTGGGGCCGGTGCTGGGTTTGGAATGCGACAAGGAGCCAGGTAGATAGGAGATGATCTTGCGAGCCGAGAACAAGCCAGGCGAAGATTTCGGGGCGGAGAGAGTCTGGGAGGATGAGGCGGTTGTAGCGACAGGAGGATCTGAATTTTTGGCCGATTTGTCACTGCGCGGAAGGTCGTATCGGATTTCGCGAATGCCTGTGTGCGAAGTTGAAGTCGACGGCGCGACGTTATCGACAACAATAGGCGACTGTCGAGTAGGGTTGGCATGAGTCGCCGGGTACGCGTGAGCCATGCGAGTCTCGAATTCCAGCATCATCCTGTCCAACCTGTCTGCCTTTTCGTCCACCCTCCTCGCCGCCTCGGCAATGTCCTTCATCGCAGCGATCTTGGCGGTCTCCACCTCCTTCTTGAGCTCCGAGGCGAGCCCGTCAAACTGGCGCCGCGGGTCGTCGATCTGGGCAGTGACACTCGTCGCAGACGAGGGCGGAGTGGGCGCACCGCAGCTTGGGAGATTTGTCGTGCTGTGCGATCGGAGTTTTGGAAGCCCCATCGAAAGATCACAAGCCGAGGCCATCGTGCTGGAGAGCGAGGCCCCTCCGCGCGCCACACCGTGCTGCTTGGAGCGTGATTGTCGGATTCTGCGAACCTTGTCGAGAACCAGCGCTTCGGATGAAAAAGGAAGTAGATCTCCCGTATCAAGCTTGCGGTCTGTGAAGTCGTGCCTCTTGGTGCCGTTGTGATACTCCCCGACTCCATGACTTGATCCATGACTTGCCCCGCACGCTTCGTCGTCCTCCAACACTCCGACCTGCCCAGCCAAGCTCCACGCCTCGCTCTCAATCTCGCTTCCGCTGTCCTCCTGCTCGCCTTTTGCACCTCCAACCTCGTTGTCATCGCCTTCGCGATTGTCATCACTGCTGTCGCCGTTGTGGCCAGCTTCGCCGTCTTCGCTGTTACCGCTATTGCCGCTGTTATCGCCCCCATCGCTGTCTTCGCCGCCGTCGTCTTCGTTGTCGTCACCACCATCGCGCGACTCTCCCTCCCCTTCTCCACCGTCGAGGTCGCATTTTTCGCTGTCTTTAGCCTCGCCACCATCATCCTCGTCGCCATCATCCTCGTCACCATCACCATCATCCTCGTCGCCGTCGCCATCGCCATCGTCATCCTCGTCATCCTCATCACTGCTTGTCTCAACCAAGCCCAACGCCCAAGCCTCCTGATGTAGCACCTTCAAACATAGTCTCTGAAGGTCTTTATCCGTCGCCCTGAGGTTCTCGTCGATCGCCGCAATGTCATCCTTGTCGTTCTTAAGCTGATTCTTGAGGTTTGCCGGAACGGTCTGCTCGATCGCCGCCTTGATCTTCTCGTCGATGGAGTTCTTTAGCTTGTCGAGCTCGTAGTTGAGTTTCTTGTTCTCCTCCACCAGCGCATCGATCCTGCGCTCCTGCTCGGTGGCGTTCTTCGTGGTTTCGAGATCGCACTGGATCATTTGGCTGGGCGCCCGATTTCCCAGATCCGCGACCGTCCGTTTCAGACCACGCACGTCTTCCTCCACCTTGTCGAGGTCTGTGTCGATCTGGGTGACGAGCCTCGTATTCTCCTCGACCTGCTCCTTGAGTGCTCTCGGAAAGGATTTTTCGATCGCCGTCTTGATCTTCTCGTCGATGGAGTTCCTCAAAGTGTCGACCTCGGCTTTGAGCGCCTTGTTGTCGGAAACCAACGCGTCGGTCCTGCGTTTCCCGTCCATGAGCGCCTTGTTCTCCTTCTCGAGCTTGTCGACGCCACTCTGTGCTCGTCCAAGGCTTGCGGCGTTGGTGGTGATGACCTCCATCACGCCTGCAAGTGTCTTGCCCAGGTTCGCGGTGACCGCCGAATGCGTTTCGCTCGCAACGGCGAGCTCATTCAAGGAGTTATACGTTGAACGAATGCAAATTCTGTTCGCGACCACCTCCTCACAGAGATCACGGATGGCTGAATCATGGGAGACACATTCGAGCTTGATGTTCTCCTCTGCCATCCTCGCTTGCACTATTTGCAGAAACTTGTCGAACCCCTTTGATGCTGGATCAGCATTTGCCAGCATGTGCCAAGCACCACAGCAAGACCGAAGCGACTCACATATTCATCGCCCGGCGGCTCCGGTCCCGCTGCATCCTCGTTCGTCGGCGCCGTCCCCGTTGCTTCCTCGCTCGGCATGGTGACGAGCTTTTTCCTGACGGTGAAGTGAAGTTGGAAGATGGAGATGAGGATGAGAAGAGGATGAGACGTTGATTGATGGTTGATGAGGAGCGATTGAGATTGAGTGGGTGACTGACTGGATTCGTTGATGCCAGGAACGGACACGAGGCGGACACTGCGCACGGTCCCACCGCCACGCAGCCACAGCCACACCCGTATCAAAGCAACATCAACAGCAACAGCAACAGCAACAGCAACAGCAACAGCAATACGTAGTAACATCAACAGCAGTATAGGCACCATGCATGCCTACCACCACACACTCCGTTCCAGATCACGCCTAGCCCTCGTGATCAGAGCACTCTCACCCAACCAACACCCCCAACCCCTTCCACACCTTCACCTCCGGCCGGACCTCCTCCCTAGCCTTCTTGACATCCCCGCCCAAACCCATGCCCCCCGAATCCTCCGTCTCCTGAAGTATCGCCTCCCTCTCTCTCCACGCGTCGTTGAGCAACTCGGCGAGCTTCCGCCGGAACGCGAGGATTGTCGATTGTAATGACTTGGCTAGCTCCTGCTGATCTGGTGTCGCTACGACCAACTGTCGGAGCAAGGGAATTGCCTCGGCTGAATCATTAGCCCAAACTCACATCCTACCGCGCGATACGCAGTCCCGGTCTTGACCATATCAAAGTAAGTGGAAAAGTGGAATCGCTCACCGCTCTTCTCGTCCACTCTGGCCACCAGCCTCCCCATACTCCCCAGGAGGTACTCCCACTCGTCCACCGTCCCCTTCCTGCCCGCCTGCCGCCTCTTGCTCGGCCTATGCTTGCTCTTGTTCGTCTGTCCCGTGATCCTCGTGGACTGGGACATGACAGTCGTGGGAGCAACCGTGTATCGCGTGAAAGTGGTCATCACAGTGGTAGCGTTGGTAGCGACGTCGACGCCCTCCAGCGCCGGTTCATTGTCGACGATGTAGAACGTATCTGGGACTCAGCACGATACCGCGACTTGACTCGAAGTAGGTGGCATGTCGACTCGAAGTAGGCGGCACGCGACATGCCACCACACATCACACGCCGTACTCACCTGGGTCATCTGCGCGGATCCTGCGGAGCTCGGCAAGGCGCGCGACCTCCTTGTCCAGCTGTCCTTCCATCTCTTCAAACACTTCCACGAGCGCTTCCTGCGCGTCCTCCAGTCCAGGGTGGATCACCGACTCCACCAGATCCTCACGATCGTGCAACGATGCCTACTCGATCAGACGAGTCCAAAAAGTAAGTGGTGACAGGACTCGGCTCACCAGCCTGTAAGCCTCCGCAAAGTCCGTCCCGCGACAGAGCACTTCCACAGCGCTATCCACGTCGCTCGCATACTCCACAAACACCCGAGCCGCCTCGGTGTGTCTACCCCGCGACGCAAGGTGGTCTGCGAGATCAGCGACGATACTCTAAATGTGTGACATCGCTTCGCCACACACCTGTCACCCTCCCGCACATGTCCACGATGGCTTGCTTCGGCAGCTTTTGCTGGAGAGCCAACGTGAAGAGCTCTTGCCAGGCGTGCGCCTTCTCGTACGCCTTGAGTGCCTTCTCAGAATTCTTCGCCAGGGTGTACGCTGCACCGTCAGCTTTCGCAAGTCAGCCAGTGCAGACGGCGTCCACATACCCAACGCGGCCTCGGCAAATTCTCTTCGGTCGTACAGGTAATCGCCGTACAGGTCGTAGATGACCTAAAAGCGTCAATCGGCCGACGGCGCTCGCTACGGTCCGCTCGACTCACCGGCAAGCGCTCGGTATCGGTGGCATACAACTTGAACGCGTCGTCATACAGCTCGTATCGCGCAAGGTACGACGCGGCATCATCAAACCTTCCGGGACCTGCTCATCTCAGCAAAGCGTAGTACAGGATCAGCCCTCGGCTCGCAGACGTACCAGCCTCTTTGAGGTTCCGCAGTGCGCTCTCCCTCCGACCAAGATGATCGTCGATGCGGAATCGCTGCTCGTACCGATCCAGCGCGCGCAGTTCTCGCAGGAAAGGCAGATACTCCTTTGGGTCCTGCAGCCGTAAGACACACGATGGATACCGCAAGTAGTCGACACTGCACCTTTTGCGAGTACTGCGCAATCATCAGGACCAGCTGGAAGTTGTACATCCCGAGCGCGACGTCATACAGCCGATCCACGTCGGAGAGGAAGATGATGAACTTGATCGCATCTTCGACGATGTCGGTGTGCTCGGCTGACTCTGTCAGCACGAAAATACGAGTGTTCACTGATGGGTGATGACCCACCCTGGAGATGCAGAAGGACGCGGAGGCCCGCTTCGTAGTCTGCTGGGCGCTTGCACACATGTGTGGTGAGCACCGTCTCGATATACCGGACCAGGTCCTTCTGCTCCAGAAGGTTCCGGAGGGAGTCGCAGATCGAGTTGACCTTCTCAGTATTACCAACACTGAGGAATCAGCGTCGGTGGTCGGAAACGGTACGGAAGGTGCGGACTCACGTCGTAATCTTTACGCGACCCAGATCCTGGTACAATGCTCGAGCAGAATCTTCCTCGCTACGTTTGCTTAGCTTGTGTCACGCGTCGCCCAGTCCGCACTCACTTGAGCGAGGAAACGAAGAGGTTGAGGTAGTCCACTTCGGGGATCTGCTCGACGAAATCCGAGAGACTGGCCATGAACCGCGCCGGCTCCAGATCGTATAGCAGATTTAAGTCCAACCTGTGCTTTCGGCAGGTGAGGAACGCGGCACGGTATTTCCCGCTAATCCGAAATCAGCACGTGAATCCGATATTCATTGGAGCCTGGAATCACTTACGCCAAAACATCCCTCCGGACCACGGCGAGGACGAGTGGTCTCGGATACACCGTCTCCAGGTTCCCCCTTGGCATCTGCAACACCAAGCTCATCTCGCTCGGACACGCCGTGACGATCAGACTACCCCGCTCGACGCGGCGAGTCTCCCATTCCTTCTCGTGTGGAGGCACGTCTTCACCTGTCGCCAGAGCCGCTACGATGGGAAGTGGGGCGTAGAAAGAGGTTTGGGAGGTGGTCGTGTACACGAGGAAGGACGGAGTGGTGGTGAAGGAGTTGACAGACGGGGCAAGGGTGATCGGATCTGAGGAGTCGGCCGAGAGAGAAGCGACAAGGAGCTTGCCGGATGGGGAGAGGGCGATGGCGAGAGGGGGTGTAGAGGTGACGGCGAGGGATGTCGGGTTGGCGCAGAGGAACACCTCGAACGAGTCACCGGACACTGGGGATGAGCATGGCCCAGGAGGTGGAGATGGATTACTCACGAGTCCGAAGCGTCCCTTCCGCTTCCAGAATGAGCCATCCCCGTTCGCTCCAGAGCACCTTGATTGCGTTGGCGGGCACTGAGCTCCCCCGGCTGTCCTCCTCGCTCAAGATGTCCATCTTGCCTCCCTGCTGACTCCAAGAAAGCACAGCCACTCCTTCTTCACCCATCGCAACCTGCTTGACCACCTTACCCTCCATTTCCAGTCGCTTCTCCCACCGCAAGACCGGCTCCGCCACCTTGCCGCCTCCGCGGAGCTTCGACCCCTTTGGCCCCGGAAGCCGGGTGTGCAAGTCCCACAACTGCACGCGCCCATCCCGCAGGAGCACGGCCAATGCGTCCTCCTCGTCGGACACGCTGACGTGCACAGGCGTCGAGGGGAGGGATATGGTGTAGGACGACATGGGTGGAGGCGTATTCTGCGTCCGGAAAGGGGTGATGAGCAGGCGGTCTGACTTGTCAGCCGGACGTATTGCTACGAGTCGAGGACAGAGAAGCCGGATCCCGGACCCACCACCATCGACAACGACCACTGCTGCAGTATCGTTGGGCATGGGCAGTCGCGCGGCGTACGTGTCCCACACGAAGCTCCTCATCTGGACGTAATCTGCGGCGAATCAGTCCAGGACCGTGCCGACGGCATCATGGCACCCACCCTGCCCAATGATATACAGAGACAGCGGCTTCTCAGGATGCCACATGAACCCGTTGAACCTAGGCTTCGACGGATTGGACGAGAACAGTTCCTGCTTGAGGTAGTAATGATAATTCTTCATCGACCACAGCTGGACTAAGCATCGTCAGCTCCAGCTCGACATCCCATCATAGTGACTTGGACGACTCACCGACATCCTCGTTCTCGCGCTCGATCCAAATTGCCAGCACTTCCGAATCCGCATTCCACTTCATCCCCCTCACCCTCCCGTCCTGCCAGACCTTCTCCCCTTCACGCAGCGGGAAACCACCATGTCTCAACCCATTCCTCTCGAGCATCGCTACTTCCCATCTCCCTTCCTTCCCCACCCCACCTCCCGGGTACCCGTATCTCACCAACCCCGAAATGACATTTCCGGAGGGCCTCCACGCCAGCGGACCCTCTAGACCAGGAAGTACCTCTGACGTCGCCGATAATCTCGGTGCGAACCCCGCAGAGCTGTCGCGGGAGTATATCCGGACTTGTCGTCGTGCCGCATCACCATCAGAGGCATAAGGATCGAGCGAGGATACCGCGAAGAAAGCCGCGTCGCCACGGAAGGTGATGGTCGGTAAAGAGTCGTCGGTGTGATGCGCCCGAGAAGAGGATGTGGACGAAGAGGGACCAGGCTCGCGAGCGGCGGCTTTGCCTAGCGTACCGTGGAACTGAGTCGTCTTGGATCCCCAACCGACATTGATGAATTTGTCTATCATCTCAGCGTGACTCGGCTCGACTGAATACGAAGACAAGCACGATGGTGAGGAAGAAGGCAGAGTGTACCGCTCACCTTCTCCAAAGTCCTCTTGCCGCAATGGCTCCTCGTGGATCAGGTCAAAGTTGCGCGTCATACACACAAGCATGTCCTCGCCTGGAGAGTCAGAGAGTCAATCGAGGCTCCCATCTCCCACTGCTGCGTTGCACATACCGGTGACGAGGATCAACTGCTCTTCGTCGGGAGACCACGCCGCGGCCTTGATCCCGCTGTCCACGCTTCCTACGATCTCCACCTGCGACGTCAGTCAGTCTCCTACACGTTGCGCACGCGGAAGCTCCTCCTACGACTAGCATATGACTTACTGGAGCAACACCTCCATCCGGCCCTTCCAGGTTGACCGTAGCAATGTCGCCTCCAGCGAGGAGCACCACCAACGTCCTTTCATCCGCGAGGTATTTGAGATCGACCACCTGACCCCGGTACTCCGGCAGCGGGAACGGCGCAAGGGCAGGCGAGTCAACAGAAGCCAGAGGTGCCCGCTCGTCATCGTCATCCGAGAGTCGGATGAGGTCCACTTGGACGCCATCTGACGAAATCTGCTCGAGGGCAGCGAAGAAAGAGGCCGGGGATTCGGGGTCGACAGCTAGAGCCACGACGCGGTTGGAGGGGGAGGAGGTAACGGGGAAGATAGAGAGAGAGGTGGGCGTGAGGGACCGCATTGCGTGGTGGTCCGCTGCGACGGCGTTCTGCTTATTAGAAAGACGAAGCCAAGATACGGTGGAACGATACACGAAGATGGCTTTACGGACGATGATGCCTTTCCTTTCTGAAATTCTGGTCAAACCGAACCGGTAACGGCGGAGGTCACCGAGCCGTTCGACGGCGACCACGACACGATCCCATCGTGGACTTGTTCTTTCGTTCACGTTCAAAACCTGCACAAGCCGCTTCTGTCAGCTCAGTGAGAGGGTCAGCATGGCAGTCAAGGCTGAGTGAGTGTGCCGCCCCTGCTGACATCGGGGGGAACTCGCTGAACGTCGTCGCAGGCAGGACCTCTACCTGGACCCGTCCATCCGGGTGAGTGGTCCGCGTCCTCGCTGAATCCCATTGCGTGAGGTCGAAGCCGCTGATATCTCTGTTTCCAGGACTGGGTCCTCGTCCCAATCACCCTCATCATGGTACGCCGCGTTGGCATTGATCTCCGCTGATTGCAGGTCCTCGTCGGTATCTTACGACACTATGTCACCGTCCTTCTCAACTCGTCTCCGAAGAAGCAGCCCGCCGCAGTGGTCCGCGAGCAGTGAGTGCGAGTACGAGCACGCTTCCTTCCCGTCCCTGCATTCGTCACGCCTTGGATCCAACCGACGTATCCCACTGATCCGCCTAATTGCAGACGCGCACTAGGCCGTGCCCTCCTCCTGCGCTCAACATCGCCCCTCTCCCCCCTCCCTCCGGCGCAATACAAATCCTTCACCTCCTCCCTCTCCGCGGGATTCTCCGCAGGCGAATGGCTCCGCGCGAAACCAAAGACCGAGAGCCAAGATGCCGTCGCGAACCCTTTCGAGGCCGGGGGCATGGACGGCGCGATGGATGGGATGAAGAAGCAGGCGGTGATGATGTGCGTGGTGTTTCGGTTCCTGCTCCGATGTCGAGGATCAGACAACATAGACAACATGGGTGAAAAGGCGCAGGAGCTGATTTTGCAGGGTCCCCAACATGGTGCTCATGCAGTACATCTCGATGTTCTTCTCGGGCTTTGTCCTCAGTGAGTAGGCCAGGTGGGGTCGTCTATGTCTCCTCTCTCCCTCGTGTGCACTTTCTCAATCCCACAAATCTCCCAGATCCTTCCTGGTTCCTGCGCTCGAGATGCTGACGATCCGTCTCCCAGTCAAACTCCCCTTCCCGCTCACCCTCGGATTCAAGTCCCTGCTCTCGCGCGACCTCGCCATGGCCGATCTGGACGTCCGATGGGTATCGTAAGTGCAACAACCGCGAGGCGAACTCTTGCACCCTTTCCCCACTTGTCCTCGTCCGATCCGTCATTTGCTCGGGGCGCTTGGGCATCCGCTGAATCGCCAGAGCGCTGTCGTGGTACTTCCTCAACCTGTTCGGTCTGAACGGCGTGTTCAAGCTCATCCTCGGATCGGAGAACCGTGAGTCGGCAGCCACAGCGACGGCGACGGACTTGGACTTCGCATCGTTGTTGGGAGCACGAGACGACGTGTCCCCCTCCCCTCCCTTTACCGTATTTTCGGTCTATCACTTCAAACATAAACCTCTCCGCGGATTCCAGTCTCCAACTTCTGGTTTCGGTCTCGGTCTGAGCGATCCCCGCTGACACTGACCCTCCCTCCCCATATAGCCGCCGCCGACACCCGAGACCTGACATCTACCATGGCCCTCTCCGGCGCGGGAACAGTCCCGATGGGCGGTCCGGGCGCGCCAGACCCCGAAAAGCTGTACAACGCCGAGGTGGAGAACCTCGCGCTGGCCGAGGGGATGTATCGCTGGGTTGGGGAGGGCGTCGAGGCGAGGGTGTTGGAGCGGTGGGGAAAAAGTGCTGGGAGGATCGGAGCGAAGTGATCTGCAGACGAAGGGAGGCGTTGAGAGGCGCTTGCGCTTGCTGATGTGCCCGATGGCTGCGAGTGGATAGGCCAGAATGAGTGTGATGGTGAGAATGAGAATGATTGTGCGGGAGGCTCGCGAGTCTGGAGCATTATATCGATCGAGCCGAGCTATGGAGCAGGGTCAAGCCCATGCATACATACAAAAAGATCACCGCGAAAGCAACAAGTCAACATCCTGCGCTAAAGCCAACATCCTGCGCCAGATCCACGACTCGCTCATTCCTGGCCGTAAAAGTAGTTGATGAACGGCTTCAACCTCAGCAGCAAGACATTGAACACGGGACTCGTCGTGTTCACCCGATTCTCCTTCTTGCCGATAACGAGCTCCCCTCCTTCCTCCTCGACCCAGCCCAGCGCGTTCGCCCACGCTTCTCGTCTCGCCGCTTGACGCTCCTCTTCGGACTTCCAGCCTCCACCCGGTGTGACGGGTTTGACGGGTGGGAGGCCTTTGGAGGGATCGAATTTGGCTCGGTTGTCCGAAACGAGAGAAGCGGAATGGATGACGTGGTGCTGCGCGATAGAGAGGCCGGAGAGGTTGTTGCACGTGTGATATTGATCGGGACGCCTGGAACGTCAGCGACGAAACACGTCAGGATGGGCCGCCGAAGAGTCCCCTCCACTCACTTTCCCGGCTTGTCGCGGAGTCCGCCCGAGCCACCTGCCTCACGCTGCGCAGCCAGCAGAACGAATTCCTGCAGCGCTACCCGGTTGAACAGCGGCGGTGCGGCTGGGACTGGTCAGCAAAGACATCACCGCAACACGTCCACGTCCCGGGTCACTCACTCTCGTCGACCCATTCACCTTCGTCCTCACCCTCCACTTGGATCTTCGCGGCGTCACTGGGATTTTTCGCCTTTGTCTTTTCCCCCTCCCTCCGCGCCAGCTCTTCCAGTACCGGAACCCCACCTCCCACCCACCACGAATAACACCCATCCACCAGCTTGTTGCTCCTCCCGCGGAACCCTCCCGCCTCGATCGCCTCGCCTTGCATGAGCACCGACCACCTCAGTGCGGCCTGCACATCTATTGGCGAAGGGAACTCGGGGGCGAGCGACGATTCTGTACCGGAGGGTAGGGGCCGGACCGACGAGAGGAGGAAATGCGAATTGATGGAACACGAGGTGTAACCCCCGTGAGCCTCCGCAAGAGATGCGCGGCCAGTAGGGAAGGTGAATGTGGAACAGGCGAAACCGCCTTCATACGTCTGACAACCCGAGATGAACTTGTCGACATTGTGCAGGAGCTCAGGCGTGAGGAGGTCAAGGAGCGTGGCGACCACGAGAAGGCAATAGGTACCCCTGAGTTGGAGCGTCAGCAATGGACTGTGTTTGCGTGTCAGAGTCAGCCTTCCACTCACCTGACGTCCACTTCGCCGCCTTGACAGACGACGAAACCCCCGTCGGGGCGTTTACACCTCATGAAGAATTCGTATGTTCTTTGTCTCGCCTCGGCGAGCTGTTGCCAGCCCCCACTGGGTCCAGAGTTTCCTATGATAGCCAATGAGCAGGTCGAAGCGTATGTTGGGAGTAAGTGGGGCAGCTGGGAGTTGGCGGGGCCACCGGCGAACCCCCCGAGCGGTGAGAGCATGTGCAATAGGGTCGAGACGGCGCTGAGGGAGCGGATCAGCGAGACGGTATCTACTCGAAGGTGACTCGAAGGTGACTGCGACTCGTGCTTACCGGTCCTTGGTATTCTGATCCAACCCAACGCCTAGGATATCCAAGCTGTGAACCGTCCAAAACATGAGCCACGGCCTACTCGCGTCCAGGGCCACATATCCCGCTGGGAGCTTGAAGAACGTCGAAGCGAGGAACTGGGTGTGCTCCTCTTTGCGCAACGTCGTGGCGTCATCGCCTGTAGCGTCTACGGGGGTCGTGAGAGCCAAGAGCTCCGCGATGAGCTGCTCGGTCTCGAATTGTTCGGATAGGGTTGCGGACGGGTGGGCATTGGAGGGAAGGGGAGTGTGCGGAAGAGAGTAGATGGACGGGGCGAGGGTGGACATGGTGGAGATAGCGCGGTGAGGAAGAGATGAGCGATGAGCGATGAGCGATGCCAGAGAAAGAGATGGTATATACGTCGGGACAAGAAGCACAGCGAAGCAACTGAAGTGTCTTTGTTTCAAAAACAAAAGGCGCGAGCCAGCCAGGAGAGCCGGAGAGCCTCCACCCGGGCCCCGCAATCGCTCGATTAGGCGCGCTTGGGTGACATCCGTTAATTGGTCCTTGTCGCGCGCCTAACCAGAGGGGCCATACCTGAGGCCGCCGCCGCCGGCGGGCCGATCAGCAGCGAGATACACTGTAGTTCTCTCGGTCTCGTTGCTTTTCTTGCTCCCTTGCTCCCTTCCCCTCTTGCTCTCTTCCTTTCGTCCACTCCATCCGTCTGCGGATCCGTCCCCGCCCCCGTCACCGCCACAGTCACCGTTTCGCCGTCTCCTTTGAGTGCAGCTCCGCCCCTCCCCGATCACAGCCTCTTACCATGTCGACTACGGTGATCCGGCGTCAGACAGCGGTGAAGCCCAAGTCACGATCAACAGAGGGCGCGGCGGGATTGGAGGTCAATCACACTTCTTAAACCGATTGCTTCTTAAGAAAGGATTTGCTTGATATCGTCTCCATCGAACATCGTCCCGGCTTGTCCTTGCAGCATTCCTCATGTTGTTGCTCGCACCTCTTACTGACTTTCTGCAGCAGCTCCCGGCCAATCTCCTTGCCGCGGTCCGGACCGTTCTTGGCCGCCTCGCGCCGACCGGCCGCTCGACCTCTCTCCTCCCTTTCATCCCGAAGCCGAGTACGTCCTCGTCAATGCTCCCTCACGACTCTCGCTGATGTCTTCTAGTCAAGCTCCTCCTGCTGCTCCTGATCCTCGTCAACTCGCCCTCTTTCCCTTTCGTGTGGCACATCAGAGTGTGGTGGTACGCCGTCAAGGCATACTGGCTCGTGTACCGAAAGGGCCGCAAGCGGTACCTCGATGATTGGGTCAAGAGGAATCGTTGGGACGGGGGTATCGCCAAGGTCCGAACAAGGACGAAGCGAATCGCATGGCTGGACGACTGCGATTACAACAACCATCTCTCGAACTCGTACGTGTGACAGATCACTTTGATTCGGGAGCTTGAGGCCGGGGCTGAGCCTTCATGCCCCAGGTGTTACTCCAAGAATTCCGACTCAGTCAGGATGGACTACTGCATCACCGCGCTATCGCCGCTGTTCACGCCTGGGTGCCACATGGCGCTCGCCGCGACCCACTATGTCTTCTTCAAGGAGATTCCCATGGGCAGCGAATACGTCATGGAGTGCCGCGCCGGAGGATGGGGCGACAAGTGGTGAGTGACCATGGCGATGGCGATGGCGCTGGCGACATTGGACCGGATGGCTGATTTCACACCAGGTTCTACATAGTCATTGACTTTATCATTTACCCCAAAGCGGGCAAGTCAACATCAAAAGCCAACACCGGCACCAAGCCGTCCCACTCGTCAGTCGCCGACAAGGCCATCAAGCTTGAGAACAAGCTTCTTTCGGCGGTGACGGCGGAAGGAGGCGGAGCAGGCTCGATCATCCCTTCCATGTCGGCGCCTCCGTCGGGATACGGCACGCCGACAGGCAACGATTCCGGCGGTTCGGGTTCGAGCACCCCTGCGACGCTTGGAGAGGTGAAGAGGAAGGCGGATCTGAGGGCCAGGGAGCCGAGGAAGGATGGAGGGATCGTGTGCTGTATGGGCGTGTATGAGATGTGCTTCAAGATGGGAAGAGTGACGGTGCCTCCTGTGAGTCTACTAGTGCAGTCTACGACATACATTCAATCCCTGGATTGGTCTAAGTCTAACCTTTTCCCCTTTGACACCCCGCTTAACCGCCGCAGAGAATAGCAATGTACCTCGCCCTCCAATCCCCCTCGGCAGAAGAGCGCGATCACGCACGCAAACTCGTCCTGTCAAAGGACCACGGACGCGCCTTTCTCCGTGGGGGGTGGAAAGACCTCCCCAACGCGGATCAGCTGGGCAGGAATATCGGTCTGGTCGAGAACGACGGCGAGGACGAGCAGTGGTTCGACAAGGGCAGGAAGGCGATGGAAGGGGTCAACGAGGGGCTGGCGGTGTTTTGAGGAGATGGCATACGGGTGCAAGGAGGATGATCGGTATCTGTAGACATCGTATGTCGGTGTGTAGACTGGTCTGCGTATGTATTCCTGCAATACAGACAGACGGCAGGTGTAACAATATCTGAGACGCCGTGCCTGTCACTGAGCCCGTTTCGAGATGATCAGAACGTCAGTCAACTTTTGCACGGAGCGCTCCATCATCACAATGCTCGACATGCTCGACTCCGCTATCTCAGCTACACGATATCCGCCTGCATGGCCGTCTCAGGCGCCGCTGACCTGCTCTCTGGGATGTCAGGACTCGACACCACATCTCACCCCGAGAGTGGACCGAGTACGAACCGTCTTAAGCGACGATTAGGCGAGCCCCGTCAGCCCGCGCCCCCTCGCGACGCCAGACCTCGACTCGTGGACAGGCTCACCGACACAAGACTGCCAATGGTTATTGGTGGAAGCGCAGACCGGCCGATCGACCTCACGCTCTACGACGACGACGACGACGGCGGCGACAAGGATGACAACGAGGAGGCCTGCTCGAGTCCGTCCACCGCCACTTCCACCTCTTCTTCATGCTCATCGAGCGCGTTACCTCCCCCCTGTCATACCGATGATAACAATCACGACAGCGACAACGAGACCACACCCCCATCTCCTCCAATCCTCACTCCCGACGAACTCGAAACCATCCTCTTTGCCGCCAAAGCCCTCCGCGAGGCGAAAAGCAGGGAGATCATCCACTCACTCCCGCCTCGCCCTTTGTCGGGCAGACTGGTCCACCCGCTCCCCGCCCGCCCTGCACCCGTCAAGACTCGACATCGAAATCAACGTCGACGTCGACGTCCAATCCCCAGTCCACCTACAGATGACGACGAGCACGATGATGATTCGGAAGAGGAGTGGAGACGGGCGTCTCCGTTCATTGTTGGTGGAGGGATCATACTGGACGACTCTGAGATGCCGGGATTTGATCTTGAGAGGACAATGCCAGTCGTCCCCGCGGAGTCATCTTGCGATGATCCGGTCCCAGCTGGAGACTCGTCAGTAGAACAGGGCAGGGCGGATGTCCCCGCTCAAGACGCTTCGAGCAGAGCAGAGGCATTCGCATTCGATAAGGGCACAGATCAAAGGCGGACCGATGTGGCTTCGACTGATGAAAGATCCGGACCACCGCCGGACGATGTGGAAGCATTCCTTGCGGCCCTCGAGGTCGTGGTCAGCGGCACGCATACCTAACCTGTGCGTGATGGCCTGGCGGGACCACACCCTCGCGAAGACGAAAGCAAGGCTGAACACACCAGATATGGATTATACATCATGGTCATTTGATCCGCATCTACGAGTTACAGCTGCTGAGCGACCCTGTCCCGCCCGATGCCTCACCACATCCCATCGCTCGGCGGACCTTTGTACAGCGCCTCAAAGAAGCCCATCTCATTTCCCAGTCTCGGACTCCTACTTGTCGCAGACGACACACTCGCCTTCTTTTCCTTCTCCTCCCGGCCCAGTCCGCTGTCTCCCTCCTTCTCCTTACTCTCCAGATCCGTCCCCTGGGTCCATCGACTCCCAGTGCCCCCGACCGACCCCGTACTCGTCAACATCGGCACCACCACGGAACTGTCGCCCCGCCCCGTCTCGGACATGTACGTGAGCGCCACGGAGGTGTAGTCGGATGACGCGCCGGAAGTGAATTCAGACGGGTCGAGGAGTCCCGGGGACTTTGACGAGGTTGCGGCATATGGCGTGAGGTTCCGGACGGGTTCGGCGCGGAGAATCGCTGCGACGCGTTCACGCGAGACAAGCGAGGTCAGGAGCGCGTGAAGGACGACGGTCGGGCAGACGAGCGCGAGGGCGCGAGTCCTGCGTCGTTATTGTCAGCGGAGACTCCGGCGGGTGATGGGTGGTAATGGACCGGGCGGGATGACTTACACTAAGAACCCGACATTTCCCCCGATGCAAATCACCACGAGGTTGATGGTCGAGAGAACTACCATGGGCAGCAATGACTCTCCGCAAACAAAAACGATGCGGGCGACTGCGTCGTCAGCGCCCACCACTGATGCTCTGGAAGGCACTACTCACTGGCCGAATCCAGCTCCTTGACGCCATTCCGATGGCGCAGGACGCCCGCGCAGATCAGTGACGAGATGAGGGTGCATGCGCCGAGCTGGAGGAATGCTGCGGCCTGCTAATACGCGTGAGCGCCGCGCCGCGATGATTGTCGTATGTGCAAGGGTTCTGGTCGAGGTGCGGAGAAAGCGTGCACACACCCTAAGCGGTTTCCAGGCGTTGACGATGGACAAGAAGGTCGGGATCCAAGCCTCGAACTCGGCTTGGGTGAGGTTCCGATGTCCCCAAGGCGCTTGCAGCCCATAGGCGGATCTGCGTTGTCAGCGCCACGACCCACGGGTGCGCCATCCGAGATACATATGCTGGGGTCGGAAAAAGAGATCGATCTCGCTCACCCTGCCAGAGTCATGGCGAACATGGCGGTGGTCGGCACGAGGCAGACGACGAGTACCCAGCGACGGCGTTCCCACAAGACCCATGCACGGCGGGTGAACAGCAACAGCAGGGGAAAGTGGATGAGGTTGACCCAGAGGAAAGAGAGTTGGTACAGGTTCTGAGACGTCAGCGAGATATCCAGGTACATATGGTATGTGGATCGAAGTCCCGCTCACCCAATCTCGCAACGCCGCCGCGGTGAAATCATCCGAGTTCAGGATCAACAGCCCATTCGCGATGTTGCCAGTCAGGGCATTCGCCAGCGCGATGACCACCGACCAGATCACGCCGACTCGCCCCCATGCCGAGTCACGGGTAGGTTGGCGGAAGTATTGTGTGATCTGAGGTGTGAGTGGGTCCTCTGCGCATGTGGATAGGTCAGTGAAGCTCACGAGTTGGAGACACGAGCCGAGGACGAGGGCTTGGAGGGCGATGCCAATGGCGCCGGCCTGAGCTGTCAGCGGGGTGAGAGGGGAAGGTCGCGGCGCGGCGCCAGGAGAGTTCCAGAAGAAGTCCGCGGCGACGGTTGGTGGAATAGCTTCCAGGGTGGGTCCACTCACCAGCATGAGGCTTTGTGGTGCGAGCTGAAATCCCATTCAGCTCCGGTCGTGTTTCCCCGTGCCGTACTCACCAGGCCCGCTTCTGCAAGAAGCCGTTTGGACGCCAATGCCTGTGCGCACGCTGCCGCCTCGTCGCCACTCAGCGTCGACATAGTGGTGGGTTCCGCTTGAATTGGGCGCGAGGATCACCCCGGTCTGCTCTTCGTGCACCTCGAGGTTGGGGCGAATTGCGAGGTAAGGTGAATGGTATCGAGTGGAGAAAGAAGATACGCTCGACCCAGCGACTGAGATACGTGGTGCTGGAATGAGATGTACGAGATGAACCTGCTAGGGTTGGTTGCGTTATGAGGAGATTGTTAACGATCAGCGGTGACAGGGTCGCTCCTGCATTTGACGATCTTATGTCGCCGTTTTCCCTTTGGACGGGTTGGTGGATTTTCGTCGCTCCAACCCATGGGCCGGGACGAATTCCTTTCTTGCATTAGCGTGGCTTCCGAAACATGTTCTCGACAAGCCTCGGGCGGAGCGAGCAGGAGGTCTGGACCAACGCCAGCAGGCGGATCCGCGGTCTGCCGCGCCACACCGCACACCACAAGTCAACCACTGGCTCGACACACCGCCGGTGCCGCTGCGAAATGGAGGATGGCTCGTCCGTTCCTGTCCGTCGCATCCGGGAACGCTTGCATACGTCTTGCATCCGGAGTTATTGGCCCATTGGATCCTCAGAGGGCTTGAGTGTGGGCGATCCGGAGTGGAGCAGTAAAGCGCAAGTAGTGAACCTCGTCTTCAGGGAGGTGTCAAGCGGACGCGGAGCGATAAGCTGGGGCGATGGTCGCCTCTGACTCTCTCGTGTGTGACGGACATGAAAGCTTGTCCAGCAAGGTTGACCTTTGATCGGCGGTGGGATTCGCTAGTAGAGCAAGGACCGAGGACTTGGACGCGGAATCGAGAGAGATGTCTCACTCCGGAGCAGAACGAACGCATAGAAGGATTGGCGAGTTGCCCCGTTCGGACAGAAAAAGAAAAAGCAGGCACGAAGACCAAGACATTTCACGAAATCCAGACTCATCATGGCGAGTCGCGAGTATCTTGCCTGCCGGTGGGTTGCGGATGAGTGAGTGGCCTTAGCAGAATGCATGAGATGTGCATTACTGCTCGGAGAGGGCTGCAACTGCGGATCGGAGCTCGTATAGAGCGAGGGTTGAGCGGATTGACAGAACATTGCCTTTGTATCGTTCTCGTGCAGCATGTGGTGGGGTCATACCACAGGATAGGTAGGCTGTAGCAGATACCGGTGACGAATGGGAGATCAATCCCACGTGGCAAAGCCCCTCGGATCGCGGTCAAGCAGCGCCCGCGCAGAGCTACTGGCATTGCACGCGGGGTCATCGAGATCAGTGAGGAGCTCTGGGTTGTTCGAGACTCAGGTGTCTCCGAAGCAGGAATCGAGCGAGGCCCCGCCATGCAGTAAGTTGCGGCTATGCGACCAACACTGGATGTGGGAGAAGCACGCGGCGCGATATTGATGTGTACAACACACCAACGGACGCATCGCACCTATGTGTGACATCGACATCGCTTCCCGGCATGCCCAGCAATGCAATGCATCGCCCCATCAAAGCTCTGGGATCAATGTGGTCATAGTGCATGCTGTATTGCGGAGTGCTCGGGCGCAGCAATATACGATGATGACAGCAGGCGGCAGAGCATTCATGATCGTTCGAGGTTCGTCCACAAAGTTACCCCATTCTCTTCGTGGAGGTTTCCAGGCGTGCTCTGATCCGCGGTGGGCTCATACCCAGTTGGACCCCTTTCGCGACCAGTCACAACACCCGTATGACTGGGCGAAACCGAACGAATCTTACCTTTGACAGAGACGCCAAATCATCGCTCGGCTGCCTTGATGGTGAGTGAGGCATCGATCTTGCAGGCCAGCGCGTGCTCCCCTCGGGGTTCCCCTTGGTCATGATCCGCGGCATCTCGAAATCGCTCCGTTTCAGCAGGATCGACAACATCGGCTCACAGTTGCTCGCGGTTGCGAGCAACGCTGGAACCCAGGCCCAGGTCCAGAGCCGCGGTGCCTGATTTGATCGACGCCGTGACGTCTCGTCGTGTGGAGCTGCAGCTTGTCGATAAACTCAGCAAGAACTATAGCCGTTAGGGAGGACCGATGCATCGTGGGATCGCCATCAGCCCTACGCGACTCGAGATGCACCGACGCTCTCTCGGCATGGTCCCTATGCTCGTTGAGGGGGCAGCGAAGGGCCCGCCTACGCCTCATCGACGATACGATCCTCGACGAGAAGCAGATGACTCGACGTCATTCCCTGCATGCCGCGACGATCTCTCGTAACGAATCGGAACGTTCTTGAGGGGGCATGACGCACGCGGCTGAGGGATTGCCGGAGGTCGAGGTTGAGGTTGGGATCGACCACGACGCACGACATGGGGAGCAGCCAGGACACGACGTATAAGAATAACGGCGGTGTCAGGATTTTGTACCCCCATCCACTCGTTCGTTACTGTGGTACCGATACAAACGGTGTGAGGTGTCTCGCCATGTCGCTACCTTCGCATCGAAAAGACCTGGACACGCCGAGAGGCAAGTCCCGACGAGGCCCATTCAACTGGCACCTACGCAGGCCAGAACAGGGACCAGTCGCGCTGGCTATTAAGAACCGTCAGTGCACTACGGGCGGGAGCAGCAGAGAGCGGCAATAAGGGCTGACAATCGATGGGTGTAGATTTCATCGCAATGGTCGGCGAGTACGTTGGGACTGTGCTCTTCCTCATGTTCGCGTTTGGCGGTACAAAGTGAGCACCAACGCCGGGACCAGCCTCAGCGAGGATATTTTTCCAAGTTTGAAAGGAAACAGGTCGGGGCTGAAGACGACATCGTAGCGTCGCCCTCATCCCCACCACGTCGGTGACCGGCTCCACCACTGCGGGTCAGGACGGCTCAGCAGCTGCTACAGTCAACACCTCCAACCTGCTCTTCATCGCCCTCTGCTTCGGCTTCTCACTTATGGTTACCGCGTGGATCTTCTTCCGCGTCTCGGGCGGGTTGTTCAACCCCGCGGTCTCATTGGGGATGGTGCTTGTTGGGGCACTGACACCCCTGCGCGGAGCGCTCTTGTCGTTTGTGCAGATCCTCGGCGCTATCACAGTGAGTCCGAGTCTGAGTCCGAGTCTGAGATGTGCTTCCTGCGATCTGCATTTGTGTGCGAGTAAGGGTCATCGAAGCTGAGCTCTGGACAGGGCGCAGCTATCATACAAGCTGTGACGCCGGGAACACTGTGAGTGTGGCTCGACTCGAGACGGTCACTGTACAATACTGTATGTGTCCGTAGCTGACCCAGTCAGCAACGTTCAAACCACCCTCGGCGGCGGCACCAGCATTGCTCAAGGCCTCTTCATCGAGATGTTCCTCACGTCTCTGTAAGCTCACTCACACATCCTTCCTGCACACGCAGAACGCAACCCGCTGACGATCCAGGCTCATGCTTGCGATCCTGCTCCTTGCCGCGGAGAAGCACAAGGCGACGTACATCGCTCCCGTCGGCATCGGTCTCGCACTCTTCGTCGCGGAGCTGTTCGGCGTGTATTACACTGGCGGATCCCTCAACCCGGCGCGCAGCTTTGGCCCCGCCGTCGTGCTTCGTGACTTCTCTGGCTATCGTAAGTCCACGTCGATGCTCCGATGATCGAGATGGAGCTGATGACCCTCCGTGTGGCAGATTGGATCTACTGGGTCGGTCCCGGTCTCGGCGCCACCATCGCAGCGGGTTTCTACAAGATGCTCGTGGGTCGCTCGGCAATGACTACTGTATTGGCGCGTGCGAACTATGCGCACTGTTGTTGGTCGCGCCCAGGCTGACAAGGCCAGAAATTCCTTCAATACGAGACAGTTCTGGGACCTGAGGCGGACGCCGATGTCGTCCCCCCTCCAGCGGCTTCCTCAGAGGGAGCCACTGAGGATCCCGAGAAAAACGCCGGCGTCCGCACCCTAGCGGTCACCGGCCCAGGTCTGGACGATCTGCTCACCACCTCACTCACCAGGGACTCGAGGCAGGAGGTACGTTAAGCCCAATACATGTGTCCACATCGTACAGTATCGCTTGGGATTCGCGGTTGACGACGCCTCTCTCAGACCGCCGATCTCGAAGATCGCCTGGACCGGATCGAGTCGTTCCTCTCGCAGCTCGTCGAGTCACAGGGCATTGGAGGCTCAGAGCCCCGCCCGAACCGCGTCTCCAACTCGACTTTCGTCGATGAAGTGGGCAGTCACAAGACTGGGGCCAAGTACCCCACCGAGGCGGAGGCGGGAACCGGGGACAGACACTTGACTCGATAATCGCGCAATCCCGCCATCTCTCGACCGTCGCGCATCGCGAGACAAGTGGCTCCTGGGGCAAGAGGCAAGACGCAAGACGCATGGTTAGGCGGGGCCAGGGCTCGGGGGCGTACGGATGACTAAGGGCCAAGGACCTTTCACGACGGCAACGATCAGACAGATTGTACGGCATACCCGGGTAGCATCGAAACATACACATACGTAGAGTAGGTAACACAGTATCGTCGGCTTACAACGACCGGAGTCTGAGTAGCGACCGAAATTGACATCGTTTCAGTGAGGCTCACTACGCGTTGGCGGGATGCCGTTCGCATGCATCTCTACAGAGATTTAGGACGATGCCGCCCTCTTCGATGTGAGTTTATGCTACTCAAAAGCTCTCATGCGCGTGACCTCTTACATCGCAGTAACAGGAGAGACTCGGCACTCCTTTGAGAGCGCTGACCCCTCATTGACAAGCACTGATGGCGAACCTTTGAGCCTGGTGACTCGAGGCCTTCCCATGTAGTGTCGCCCAGATAGTATAGATACGGCTCAGATCTGCATCTTCCCCCTCCCAACCACCACCACACCCTCCTCGACAACTCCTAACAACCAACAACCATCGAAATCAACTCCCCTACCTCTCCACTCCACTTCAATACACCCGATACAGACGCAGACCCCCACAATGTCATCCACTCCCACTCCCACTCCCAAGTGCCGAGCCTACCTCCTGCGTCACCAACTCCCCACCGCCGACCCCTCGACCCCGATCGATCCCCATGCGGTCGTCCCGTGCTGCTTCGACCCGGCGGTCCCGCCCAAGCAAGGAGGGCACAAATGTTCCTGCATCAAGCGGAAGCGGTGCGAGCGGCACTGGTGCGGGGGGTGCAAGAAGGCGAATGGGGTGGTTCATGTGGTGACGCCGAAGCAGGACGGGGAGGTGAGACGATCGTTGGAGGGGTGGAAGGAGGCGGTGAAAGCGGATTTATTGGAGGATGCGCAGACCCAGGCGTAGAGTCGATACGAACGGGATGTGTGTCAGTGGTGTACGAGAACGACAATGCCATCCCATGCCTGCGTCTTCCGTCAATGCTACAGACCAATGGCTCATTGCCCTGCCAGTGGACGAGCAAAAGCTGGGAGAGCAACCTCGCGGAGTGCCACTTGCCACCCGCCACTTGCGGCGACGCGCTTCACTTCCGTCGGGACACCCACCACCACCTAAATGTTGACGAGACGCTTCCTTGCAATCCGCAATCCTCTTGTTCCCCAACACAACGTCTCCATGCCAAGCACACCTCACTCGCCGCCCGGCGAGTCCGAGGAGGAAGTCCCAGAACGTGAGTGTGCGCGCTTTGCTTGCTTCCAAACCGATGCCCGCTGACGCCGCAGCGCTCGAGCGACCCGAGTTGGGACATCTCGCAAAGTGGTCGGTGTCGAGCCATAAGTATGGGTATGGCGTGGAGAACCTCAAGGACGGGAACGAGGCGACCTTCTGGCAGTGAGTCCGAGGTGGATGATCCGTCTTTGTATGATCTCAACAGAATGCGGGTTGGGGCTAGCAGCTGCTGATCGCCTGAAGGTCTGAAGGTCCACAGCCGCACATCATCGATCTGTCCTTCCCCAAACGCGTGTTTATATCGGTGAGCAAGCCGTCGCATCGCCTCGGCATGAGCTTTGAAGGGGCTAGTGGAGTGATGGAGTAGTGCGGTGGTGGAGTAGCGGAGTAGCAGAGTAGCGGCTTATGCCATCCTCCAGGCGGTATCGCTGCATACAAGTCACGCGCGGGACGACTCGTACACCCCATCTCGAATCTCCATTCGCGCCGGCACTGGCCTGCATGACCTCCAAGAGGTGAGCGAGGCGCCTGCATGCCCTCTGCAACCTACTCACGGCGCTCGTGGTAGGTCCGGCTGCAGGAGTTCAACAAGCCCGATGGGTGGCTTCATATCCCTCTCCGACCGATGGATTCTGCCGATGAAGAAGTGGAAGGGTGGGTGGATGAGCTGGCTCGGGACTGACGGGTAGACCACCAATACCGTGCCATCACATCCGGATATTGATCATTGCCAACCATCTCAATGGCAAGGACACGCATGTGCGCGGGCTAAGGGTGTTTGGCGCGGCTCAGTGAGTCGGCGGATCGGCGGGTCGGAGGGTCGGAAGGTCGGCACAACCAAGCCAGTAGCTGACGTGACAGGAGCAATCCCAATGTCGCTTCCCCCGAACGGAGCGAAGAAGCCACACCGAGCAAGGGCCAGGGCCTCAGCGACGGCAAGCGGTTATTGGAGCTGGGACACGACGGACGAAGCGGGTTCACCAGCCAGGCTTTCAAGATGCACGAGTGGATCAGATGAAACCGAGCCGCAACTTGGGAATGTTGCGCACTGTTGTAAAACCGATGTGCTAGTATATGCATACACTTATGATGACTTTGATGCCACGAAGTCCTGCGAGCCTACTCCTGCCCAGTGCGCTGCCTCGGTCTCTCCAACATCCACCGCCACCGCTTCGTCCGGGACACGCTCCTCTCTCACCTTGCCGTGAAGCAGCACCGACGCCCTGACCAGCCCCCCGCTCGTATCCCGGCCCATCTTCTGCGCCATCCGCATCGCGCGATAGGCTTTCCTAGAATCTTTCGAATTCGCTCTCATTTCCCGCTTCTTGTCCTGCACGGCGAGTTTCAATTGGCCCTCCGCCACGGCGACTTCTCTTTCTCTCAAGGACAACTCGCGCTCCATCGCCATCTCCCTTGCTGCCTCTCTTCGTTCCTCTCTCGCTCCAATCACCGGTTGTCGATACATGCCCGCCAAATTTGGGTCGAGGCCATTCACGCTGGTCGCGAATTTGACCATCTCCGTGACGAGACGGTGACTCGGCGTGGGGATGCCGAGACGCAGGCCGAGCGAGATCATGTACCCGTTGATACTGTCGATCTCGGTCTCGCGGCCTCTTCCCGTGTCCATAGCCATGGACGATATGTTTGTCGACGTCGCGCGACACAGAGCGAAGGTGCGCTTCTCGAGCGATTCGGGAGAGAAGAGTCGCACGACGTCCGGGGGAGGAGAATGGGGGGATGAGAGCGAGTGGAGGTAGGCGGTGAGGACCGCAGAGGTTTCGGCGGAAAGGAGACGGATCAATCGGTATCCCGGTTCGGCGGCGACGAGAGAGTCGTTGGGGAGGGCTCCCACGCCGAGGATAGCTGTGAGGGGGTTGATCGTAGCGTTGAGGGCGAGCTTGAGGAGGAGTTGGTGATGTAAATGAGGCATGGGGAGGAGTGATGGGGAGAGGCTTCGCATAGACAGGAGGGTCTCGAGAGTGGTGCGGAGGTTGTCGAGGTTGGGTGTTGGGGGTTGGGGTAGGGGAAGTTCTGGTGGAGGGGGTGGTGTGAGGATGGGAACGTCAGAGGCGCGGTATCCCCATAGCCACTGCTCCAAATCGATTTCTCCTCTCGGGTCCGGGGCGACACCCCACCGAATCTCCCCGTCGCCGAGCTTTGACCGGTGCTGCACGACTCCAAAGTGTTTCGTCGAGGTGACGCCGTGAGTCGTCGTTCCGATGACGAAATGCGGGCGGGTCTCTGGATCGGGGAACAAGACACTGCACAGCTGATCGTACACCCCCATCCCATTTTGCAGGAGCGTGATGACCGAATTGGGTGACAGCCTATGCGCGAGGGTCCGGACGGCGGGCAACGTCGCATGCGTTTTGAGACACACGACGAGCGAGTCGATCGCTCCGGCCACAGCCTCGGCATCGGCGTCGATGGCGTTGCGTGATGGATCGGGCGGTTGCGGTCGTCTCCTGTCATCGTACTTTTCGATATCGAATCCCTTTGATGTACTCCGCTGGTTCGCACGCTGCACGGATAACCAGATCGGCGCATCGTCCCGAGGTTTCGGGGGCGGGTTCGCAGTCCCCTTGCGGACGATGAGGGAGATGGGAGCAGAGGCGTTGGCGAGTCGGAGGTGGTGCGATATGAGCGTGCCGATGGAGCCGACGCCGAGCTGAAATGGCGTGTCAGCGAGTCGGGCTCAGTCAGATGTTCGACTTCGCTCCGAGATACCCAAACTCACCACATGGAACCGCATCGCCAGGTGCCAGAGCACATGAACCGCTGAGCGCGTCAGCACAAGAATGATTGGAGGACAGCCTCCACTGGGGGCACGGAATAGCAGAGCAGCAGCGTCGATGCCGAGCGATCCGGTGGGGTTGGGGGGCGAGTCGGGATCGTGCGGGATGGGGCGACTCACCTAACGGGTCTGCTAATCTCAAGTCGATGGGTCTTTGTGTGGTTGAGAAGGCAAAACAATGTTTCCAAAAAGTCGGATCGACCATCTTGACTTCTCTCCACTCACTCGCTCACTCACCGGTGTGTTCCGGGTGCCACACTCGACCCCTATCTGATCCCGCGGTTACCCATTCAAAAACTCCGAAAACGCCGACAAAGCCAATACAGAGCCTTCGATTTGATCCCGCTTCCGAGTGGAGGCCACTGTACGAGGTGAGTGTCGCTTCTCGTCTCGTGTGCCGCTCTCTCTTCCTCGCCATCCAACTTTTGATCAACCTCTCCTTCACTCCATCATCACTTTGCATCCAACTCGCTTCATCGCATTCAGCTCAATCCGACTCCAACACACACGCGCCCGCGCAAGTATCACCACCTCCTGCACATTTACCCGGACCATTCGACATCGTGAGTGTTGAAGTTCTTGATCCCGGCGGCGAACATGACTCTCCCGTCGCGTGCCCTTCAAAACTTGGCCGAGACTTGCTGGACGTGTTGCACGCGCCTGTAGACCAGGTGCCGACTCATAGGATACTGCCAAAACATCTTGTACACTCCCACAACACCCATCCTCCCCACAATACCGCCGCCATAGCCCGAGCCACGAGCTGACCTGCCAGATGTCCATCCACTTCGCTCCCCAATGGGTCAAACCCATCAAGCCCTCGGGCACCTCCCTCACTCCTACCGCTGACCACCCACCCTCTGTCCCGACCCCGCTCAGCAAGCCCCTGGCCACTCCCACATCCACGTCCACATCCATCAACTCTCCCTTCCCCGCTCTGTCCGGAAACGCCAATGCCATTGCCAACGCCACTGCCAACCCCCGCGGCTCGCCCACCACCAACACCGCGCCGAACCCTCCCCTGTCCTACTCCCGCGTCACGCACACGCCCCTCTCCCCAAACTTCCCCACCGACAACTCGTACTTCCCGTACACCGAAGCGAACGGAGTGGCCGACCCGAAGCTCGCGTTCCGGTACTCGAGGGAGCAGATGCTGGGGATGTGGGAGGAGGAAAAAGTCAGGGAGCTGCCGATCGATCTGGTGCAGATGTTGGAGGACGGAGGGGTGCTCGTGAGCAAGAATGTGGTGAAACCCATTGGGCTTCGGGAGCAGACAGAGGTGGAGAAAAAGGTGGGTCCGCGTCTTGCAACTCTTGGCTGATCACATTGTAGCTTCTCGCCACAACTGTGCACCCTCCCGCTTTGAACCGCAGGCAGCCGATCAACCCACCTGGAGATACTCAACCGCCGAACGGTGCACCGCGCCGGCCTATTGGACCTCCGAATCCCAAGGAGGCCGGTGGCAGAGCAGGATTTGGCGGGTTTGGCCGGGGTGAAGGCGGAGCCTTGGGCGGAACGAGGTTTGGTACGATTGGATCAGGGAGTACCGGTGCTGGTGCCGGTGCCGGTCCTCCTGGTGAAGGACGGACGCCTGGAGCGCTGGGAGGAGGGTTTGGCGGTGTTAGCAGGAGGCTGAGCGCGAGGAAAACGGATGCTGCGGAGCCAGGTGGGTCAACAAAGTGCTGGCAGAGCTGATGTTGCAGAATCTCGCACCGCCGCGCCGTGGCGCCAGGCTCGGACTACCTCTGGCAACTTTGAAGGGGTCCTAGGGTTCGGCTCTGCTCCCGGACAACCGCCGCAACCGCCGGCTGAGGAAACTGTGCCTCAGACTGCTCCAGTCGGGGGCTGGAGGGATCGTTTCGAGCCGCCTAGGGAAGCCGAGGAGGAGGGTGGGGGTGCAAGAACGTGGAAGGTTGAAGGGGTTCAGGAAGACAAGGTGGGTCTGGCTCAAAACGAAGTCGCGGTGCTCGCTGAGATTGCAGACCCTCAACATTCCCGCGTCGTCGCTCGAAGTCTCATCCGACTCGATCCGCGCGACGCCCTCTGCTACCCCTATACCTGAGCGCGACGCCGCCGTGGAAACCGCCGCGCCTTCCGTCGCCGAGTCCGAGGTCATCAGCAGGCAGTCATCCGGTCCTGGACAACCCCGTGAGGATCTCGGTGCGGTCCAATGGTTCTATCGCGATCCGAACAGCGTGGAACAAGGTCCCTTCTCCGGCACGACCATGCACGACTGGTACTCGCACTCATACTTCGACGACGCTCTACCCGTTCGTCGTGCCTCGGAGTCATCGTTCCACTCCCTCGCGGAACTCAAAGCGGCGACAGGCAATGCAGTGCAACCTTTCCTTTCCCCTCTTCGTCCTCGCGCTCTTCCTCCAAACCTACCCATCCCCGCGGCATTCTCCTCACCCAACGGACACGTCGCCGAGGCGCTCAAGAACCTCAACGTGAGCCCAGCGCCTGGCGATCAGCGGGTCAGCCCGGCACCTCAGTACGCCACGTACAACGCGTTCTCGCCAAACCAGTTCACTCCCCAGCCGTTCGCTTCCCCCGGGTTCGCACAGCCCCAGCCGTGGGGGATGGGCGCGATTGGCTCTCCCATGGGTCAACCCGGCTTTGGTTTCGCCGCGAGGGGTCCGATGATGCCGAACCAGCCGTATTCTCCCGTCATTGGCCCGCCTGCACCTCGGGATCCGTTCGGTCCGTACGGCGCCCCAGCGGCTCCTTGGCAGACTCAGACCCAGCAGAACGTCCAGATTCACCCGTCTTCGGACCAAGCTTGGCAAGCGCCGGGACCCCAGCCTCCTCTCGAAATGCTTCAGCAGCCCCCGGTTCCGACGCAGCCGGTTCAAACTCAGGTCCAGCCGGAACAATATGCTGTGGAGGAGGTTGCTCAAGAACTCGAGCCTGAGCCCGAGCCCGCGCCGGCGCCGGTTGAGCACGCAGCAGAGCCAGAGTCTACTGTGGAATCCGAGCCCGAGCCAGAGCCCGAGGCCGAGGAGGTCCCGGTGCTGGAATCTGAACCCGAGACCAAGGCCGTCCCTCCGCCATCCGTCTGGGGCCAGAAGACCACGAAGACGTCCGCGCCTTCGAGCCGCAAGAACTCGATCCTCTCCCCCGCGCCCATCGCCGCCCAGCTTCCTCAGACGCCTTCTGCATCGAAACTTCCCCCTGCTCCCGCGTCCCTCCCCGCGAAACCCCTATCCGCTCGTTCCGGCTCCGTCTCTGAGTCCCTGCCTCCCAAGCCTGTCGCGACGCCGCCTGCGGAGAAGACGCCGGTTTCGTCCAAACCCGCTCCATGGGCCGTCAAGGACGACACGCCCCGCGCGACCCCTACTGGGCCATCCCTCCGCGAGATCCAGGAAGCCGAGGCGAGGCAGGCCGAAGCTCGCAAGGCTGCTCTGGCCGAGGCGCGCGCGGCGGCTCCATCCCCTCCTCCCGTCGCCCTGGAGGATGTCCCCACGTCGTTGAGCTGGGGTCTTCCCAGCAGCGGTTCGGGCAAGGCGACGACGCCAGTGCCCGCGACTACGACCCCGCCTGCTCCAGCATGGGGAAACGGTGACGCTGGACCGAAGAAGACGCTCAAGCAGATCCAAGAGGAGGAGGAGAAGCGCAAAGCGAAAGTCGCTCAGCAGGCGAACCAGGCAAGGGCGGCTGTTGCCCCGACGGCGGCATCGAAGCGTGGCTACGCGGACCTCGCAGCGAATGTGAGTAACTCCAGCTGTCATCTCCTGGGACCGCACTGATTCCGCAGCCCCCCCCTGGTGCTGGCTGGACGACAGTTGGAGCCAAGAGTGCCGCTTCCCCCGCTGTTCCCGGTGCTGCTCCTCGTGCCCCCGTCCCCGCCAAGCCCGCAGCGATTCCCTCCAAGCCGGTTGTCGCCCCCGCGCCCGTTGCTACCCAGATCAAGCCAAAGACCAATGGAACCCCGGCCGAGGACATCGGTCCGAGCGTGGAGTTTATCCGTTGGACCAAAGCGGCTCTGGCGGGTCTCACCGTGAACGCCGACGATTTCATCCAGATGCTCCTCTCCTTCCCTGTCGACCCCCCCGCATCTCAGAAGGCCGACGTCGCTGAGATCATTGCCGATTCGGTCTACGCCTCCTCGTCCACTCTCGACGGCAGGCGCTTCGCTCAGGAATTCATGACCCGTCGTAAAGCCGATGCGGCGAGGCCCAACTCTGGAGCCTCGGTGAAGGGTCTCGCAGCCACAGCGGCGGGTAAAGTCGGAGGGACCAGCTTGGCGGATGTGGTCAAGATTGTGCCGAAGCCCCAGAGTGCGGAGAGCGGATTCAAGGTGGTCAAGAGCAAAGGAAAGAAGAAGAACTGAGCAGCAGGGAGGGATTGCTATGTGCTTTGTGCGACGGTGGAGCGTGACATGTGTGTAGTGCGAGGCGCGAGGATGATGGCCTCAAACCGTTGAGTCGCTTGCGAGGCGGCTTGTGCAGACAGACACCAAGTATAGCATGCATCAGACGACATGCCCATGGTACCATGTGCACGCGATTTCCGGCTTGCGGAGAAGGGTCTTGTCGAAATGGTCGTGCATGCGATGACTGAATATCTACAGGATGTTCTCGCCCATACATGAGTTATGCTCCACGCTACCCAACCGACTTGCCAATCGCCGTCCAAATGTCTCTGCGATCTGTGCCATTCCCTCCATGCCACAGGATATGCCTCGCCAGGTCAGTCGTCGACCTCTGCCCAGTCCTCTGCGTCGTCGTCCCATCCAAGCAGGTCCGGGTCGACGCCAAGCTTGAGCATCATTGCGCCGATGTTCCACGAGGCGATGCTGGCGGAGCTGACAAGATCAGCCGGTCAGCTCGCAGCTTTAGAATTGACAGTAGTACTCTTCTTGTACTCACGCCGGCAGCTTTGCAATTTCACTGCCTGACACCGTACGCCTGATTGGGTCAGCCCCGCCATGTGAGAATGACCGCGCGTCATCCGCACTCACCTATCCCAGTCGATAGGGACATATGGCCTCTCCTTCTGCTCCGCCTCGGCGCGATCGCATTCCTCCTCGATGAACTTGTCCAGATCCATCTCGAGCTGAAAGATCGGGTTGCCGTCGTGATCCACCATCTCGCCCCGCTCATTCGTATCCGCATCGATGAGGTATTTCTTCTGCTCCTCTGTGAGGTCGTCCCATCGCTCTCCGGGCTGACCCCACGGCTTGGCTTCCTCCCAGCTCGACACGGCGTGGTAAGTGTGAGATTTGTAATGGTCAGTGCCCTTGTTATCCTCGGGCTTCGGAAACTTGGGAAAGAGTAATTCAGCCACGTTCCGACCGGCTTCGCGCCAGGTGGAGATGAGCTGCTCAAGTCGCTCATCTTCCTCCGGCTCGTTGAGGTATCGGACTGCTTGCTTGAGTGTTCGAGTCGTCTTGTCCAGCTCGGCGATCTTGTTGTTGGCATTGGTATGGACATTGGTATTGCCGGACTTGGTGGGGATGGAGCCTGGCGAAGGTGCAGCGGAACGTGCGAACGGTGAAGTAATTTTGGAGGACGTGGGAGTCTTGAATGGCTTTGAAAGCTTTTGACGTGTGAGCGAGTTGGGCACTTGCGGGATACGGGTCTTGAACAACGGAAAGTCAGGTGTTTGAGGCGTCGGTCCAGCGACGATGTTGGGTCCCGAGGGGAAGGGCGTGCGGGAGATGCGCGATGGTGCAGACTTGCGGAGAGAGCTGGCGGGGCTTGAGTCCGGAGTCAGCGTAGAGGCGGTCAGTCCAGGTGACTGCACGTGCGCATGCGAGTTTGAGGACGAGGACGACTTTGGTTTGAACTGCAACTGCAACTTGGGGGCCGGCCGAGGTGGGCGGAAAGGTTTCTTCAGCACGCGCTCGGCAGAATCGGTGATGCCCTGGACGTGTGTGTGAGCGTGAAAGCACTGCGGATGGTGTCGACCGCGGGAACTGCACTCACTTGGCTGAGCGAGCGCTTCAGGCTGGAGTGGCCCGCTTTCACGCTCGTGTCGTTTGCTCGCGGTGAGCGCGTGTGCGAACCCTGATGCCCAGGGAGTAGGCCCACTTTCCATTGCTCGGAATCCCGCTCGTCCCGGTCCTCACGACCCTCCGAGCTCTCCAACCCGTCACCTCTGCCCTGCTCGCTCCCCGCGCTGTGTCCATCCGGCGGACTCTCGATGTCCTCCAACGCCATGTCCGCCTTCCCCATCGTTTCCGAAACGATCTTGCTTGTCTCCCCACTCTCTTGGACCCCTTCCATCGAAGCCTTCTTCACTGGAGCCGCGAAGCCCGTTTTGACCCGCTTCGAGGCCAGCTGCGTACCGAACACGTCCTCGAGTTCTGGTTCCCCGACTTTGCGCTTGAGAGGGGCGATCTTCACCCGAGGTGCGCGGGAGAACTTGAGAGGGGAGATGCCCAGCAGAGGTGGGCTGGGCGAGTGGTGGGGAGAGTGGTCCCGTGGAGGTAAGCGGGGTGCTTGAGGTGAGCGAGGTGAGCGAGGTGAGTGAGGTGAGCGAGGTGGGTTTGGAGTCCCCTCTTGCGTATGTGAGTGTGGGTGTTCGGATAGAGTTAGTTTGGCAGGCGCTGTCAGGGTGACGTCAAGTGAGTCTCCGCCGTGGTGTTCGTGTCCATGTGAGTGGAAGCGTTCCTCCTGCGGGTTGTCCGTTGTGGTGTCAGGCGAATACGGGATGGGCGGATATTCCTCGACGTCAAACGACTCATCGATGGAGGTCATCTCCGTGTCGATACTATCGGATGCGTGAGATTTCGTTGACTCCTCGTCACTCGCTTCGACGAGGATGTCGGGAAGACCCGGAAGCATGTCTCGCGGGGGGTTGAGCAGCACGCTGAGGAATTTCGCATTGATAATGAATTGGGGCGGGAGAGGTGGATCCGTGATGTCCGCAGTCGCAGTCACCTGGTGGTGTCACGGTCAGCGTGGCTCGATGGGACTGCTTGGCGCGAAACAATGTTCGTCTCCTCGTCCCTATAGTGTGGGAAAGGACAACTCACCAGAGTCGGGCTCGGCCCATCGTGCGGTGCTTCCACCTCCCCGCTGATCTCTCCCAGGGGATTCGGCTGCTGCGGTCGCCAAAGGACAACCGCAGTCAGTGAATCCCAGTCTGAGCTCATGATGAGCCCTGGTCAGGTCTAGGTGCGGTTTGTGCTCTCTTGAGATTCATTCCAAGATGAGAAGGAAGAAGGAAGGAAGAGAGAGGGAAGTGGTGGGTCGACCTGGGTACCCAAAGTCAGTCACTCACGTCGAAGTCAAGTGGTAGATGACGTAATTTTCCACGTGGACTGGGGACCGGCCGTCACGGCAACGGCGGCTATGCCACCTCCAGCCTCACACTCGCTACTATCTCTCCCTCACTCTCTCTCTCTCTTCATCACATGCTCATCACCTTGACACACAGACAATAAACGATCCATCAACCCACACAGATCACACAGAGCCCCGGAAGGCCGCTCTGCTTCTCCTCCTCCGCGCCCAACTCGCTGTGCCTGCTCGTCACCACTCCCCCTTTCCGCCGACGCCGACGCCGAAGCCTCCCTCCCTCCCTCCCTCCCTCGCTCACTCGCCTGGGCGACCTGGACCTGTTTCACAAAGTCCCGCACGTCCTCTTTTTCTCATCAACATCGTCGTGGCCGTCGTCGTGTCTCATCTCGCTCGCTCCAAGGTCCAAGTTCCAACCGTGAGCTATATCTGTGAGTGTGACGCGTCCATCCAATCCCAACCCTCCAGCACCCACCCGGGCCGGGCGGAACATGGTCGATCATCTGATCCACCCCGAAATCCACAAGCATATCAAGGTTGTATATCGCTGACGATCCTCCCCCTCCTCGCCACCCCCCACTCCCAACTCGCACCCTGCGCACTCCTCACTCCTCACTCCTCGCGCACGTCATGTCGTCCTACCCACTTCCGCGTTCCCCATACCTCTCCTCATCTCCACTTTCACTCCCTCGCACATCTTCTCCCCTTTCGCAAACCGCGTCCCACCTCCGCCCGCGCTCCGCATCCGCCTCGATCCACTATCGCAGAACAAGAACACCTCGTTTGTGATACACCCGCAAGTCGAGGTCGACATGGACGACGTGGACATCCCGTCCGAGCGCGTCCCGGAGGGGTTGAAGAGTTGCGAGCAGATCCTCAAGCGTGCAAAGGAGCTGAAGAAGGCAGAGCCGGTGGTATCGTACTGGTGTGAGTGGCGCATGTCGGGTCGTGAATTCCCTCGCTCCTTGCTCCCCGCTGAGACCGCGCTGAGATCGATCGCAGGCTGCTTCTCGGCCGCGGAAAAGGTCCTCAAGGTGCACAGTCGTACAAAGGAGCAGACCATGTTCCTGATGTCTCTGCTCGATGCGCTGGAAAAGGTCAGTCTGGCCCAGCTTCTAGCTCTCGCGAACTGCACTCTTCTGGACTTGCTGACTCGCCCCCAGATGAAAGCCGTTCTCGCAGGCAACGACGCCATCTCGAGCGAAGCCGCTGGCGCCATGCACGTCGAGAACTTTGCCCTCAAGGTGTTCATGTCGGCGGATAACGACGACAGGGCGGGTATCACGGGAAAGTGAGTGAGATCGCAGCGTGGGCTGGGGAATGTGGGAGCCACGCTGAGTGTCAGAGCCACAATACGCAAGTTCGTTGTGGCCGGGCAGTTCATCGAGGTCCTTCGATGCTTTGAGAACGGCATGACCGAGGAGGTGAGCGGATGGGCCACCGCGGTGAGCTGATACCGCCCGTAGATGGAACAGAAGCTTCAGTACGCCCGGTGGAAAGCCGCAGACGGCGCCAAAGCTCTTCGCGAGGGACGTACGCCGACTTCGGGACCCCCTATACCAGAGCAAGAAGAATCGCCTTTCCCTACTCTCCCATCTGCTTCGCCCGGAACCGCTTCCTCGGCATTGCAAGGCATGTCCCCTCCCACGAGTACTCTGCCCCCGGCACGGGCGTCGCCTCCCGTCTTCCCAGCCAGCGGATCCAGGGATGTCACACCCATCATCTCCCCGCGACCTTCCCCTGCTGCGTCGAAGGGCGCTGGCCTTCCTTCCATCGATACATCTTCGCATGAGAATCTTCGGACGCCCCAGCGGACCCACTCGTCGGGTAGTGGAGCCTGGTCGACCGTCGCGACTCCCGGTGTACCCGATGACGGCTCCGAGGCACGATTCGATATCACCTCGAGCGGTCCACCTGCAATCTCACCCGACGAACAGACTAAGAGCCCAGGCGAGAGAAAGAACGTCCGGTTCATGGGTCCAGACGGAGCGCCACTGTCGCCGGCACAAACCCACCTCACAGTCGACAGTTACGACGCGCCAGCTGCTCCTCCACCCACTACCTTCTCCCCTTCACCCACTGAACAGCACCCCTCCCCGCTACCACCCGCTCGACCACGAGGCGACAGCGTCACTCGCCCTACCGCATCGCCACGAACGAACGGGACGCCACCAGTCCAACATGCCATCCCACCCTCCCTTCCCGTTCCACCACCACCACCACCCTCACTCGCATCGTATCCCTCCGCCCCGCCACCGATTGCCCATCCTTCAGGCCTTGGCCTGTCCAACCCACCACTACCACTACCACTGCCCTCCGCTCCGCCGCAGCTCGCACCCACCCCCAAGAGCTTGTCCAGGAGACAGGTCGACGAGACACAGAAGCACGCAAAGTGGGCGATCTCCGCACTAGACTTTGACGATTACGAGACGGCGAGGAACGAGCTGAGAAAGGCCCTGGCGATTTTGGGAGGGTGAGACTGTGATCCACGAGTGTCATATGTGTTGCATGCCTGTATAGCCGCACCCGTAGTAACGAAATAGCCTGCTCCATGTACGAAGGCGTACTAACGAATATGCATACACCTAGCCAGGTTACTAATCTACCTGCTCCTACTCCTGCTCCTCTTCATCCACGTCCCTCGCCGCCATTGCATCCCTTGTAACACCATCAGCTCGACCGACACACAGTCACAAGGGTCCGACCGAAGCACACTGGACCCACCTGTACGCCTTTGCACACGCCTTCTTCATGTTGGTACTCCTGAATGATCCCGAGCGGTTCTTCTCCTTGCCCTGGAGACGTCAGCATGGCGAGCTCGGCATGAGAACCGGGTGGGGGAAGGCGAAAGGGTAAAACGCGTACGGCGAGGTATCTCCCATCGAGGACTGCAGAGCGGGTCAGCGGCTGTCCCGATCTTCCGGCACGTCCCGCGATTGGCGGATCATCGACAATCGCGTTGCCGCGAGGGAACGACTAGCCGGGACTCGACTCACCGTTATCCTCTCCCAGCATGTCCAGTCTGCTCTCTCCGACCCATCCGAAGCTCTCCTGCACGTCGAAGAACCTCACCAGCCAGCTCTTCCCGGTCTTCGGTCGTTCCGCAAGGACATCCTCGCCGATGTCTTCCGGGTCTTGGGTCGGGTCGACGATCTGCGCTGGGAAGAATGGGTACGAGGGAACTAACTGAAGTCAGCGGGTCTGCGACGAGGATCGAGTGCTTCAAGTGGATCCGTACGCTTTGCCCAAACTATCCATGGTCAGCGCAATCCCTTCTCTCCCATTCAGAGGGGCTTGGGGCTTACCAAGCGTGCCAGGCGGATACGGATTGTCGCCATCCAAGTCATCTTCCTCTTTGACCTCGGTCCTCACATCCGCATCCTCACTTTCACCCTCTCCAGCCTCATTTCCTTCTTGAGCATCTTGAGCATCTTGCTCCTCCTCCTGATTCTCCATCTCGACATCCCCACTTGCTCCCTCCCCTGAGTCCCCGCCCTCACCTCGGTCGCGGAGAGGCGTCACTTCCTCAATCTCTGGATCCGACGTGGCCTCCTTGCGCCTCTTGCTCGCCCGGACGCTCATCCTCGGCGCCTTGCGCTTCCTCGTCTCTGGAGCTGCAGCTTCGATCGTGTCCTCCAGCCCTGCCTCTTCGCGTGGAGCCTTGCCCTTGCCCTTGCCCTTGCCCTTGCCTTTGCCCTTGCCTTTGTCCTTCAACTCGGGGGATACTGCAGGAGACCGACGCTCAGATGACGGCGGGGTCAGCGTCCCACTGGACGGAGGAGCCGAAAGGGGACTGCTTCGGAGATAAGCTGGAGGTGCTGAGCGTCCTGATGGTTCTGATGGTCCTGCTTCTGACGCAGCGGGTTCCGATCGAGCCGTGGCTGTGGACGTCGAAGTCTTCTCCTTTCTCGCTGACACAGATCAGCGGACGACCAAGATGATCCACTCACAGGTTGATTTTGCCGGCTCTGACCTCTCGGCCCGCTTCCGCTTGCTCCCCTCTGGCAACACCCAACCAACGTTGAAACGTCGGAACAAATCCTGCCCATCCACGCCATCCGTGTTCAGCTCCAGGGCGCGCTCGGCCTCTCTCCGCTCCCGATCCGTCATCACCGCCACCGCCTGGACCCCGGCCACTCCGACCTGAGGCCGGTTCTGCCTCCGCACATCGCTGCTCTCGGTGTCTGCCCTCGCACTGCGTCTCGACCTCGGCTCGGCGGAGCCTCGAGCCGGTTCCAAATCAGACTGGACCCCAGCCTCGGCGACAAACGCCTTGGTCACCGCGTCACTTGCTCTTGTCGATCGAACAGTACCGGCCCGCTCTTTCGCCTTGGCCTGTCGTTCTTCCCACATGCGCTTCCTCTCTGCGTGGCTTCGGTCCTTGCGTTTCTTCGGGCTCGGTGGTGGGGGCGTCGGTTCCTTTGGTTTCTCCAATTCAAAGGCAAAGAGGCTGCCGAGCATGTCACGGGTCTCATCCGAGGGGTCTCGGTGCGACAGTGCGGAGAGAAGCACCAGCGAGGGTTCTAGATCGCCGACGATATCGTGGGGGATTGGCTCTGATCGGGCGATGTCTTCCGGTACGAGTTGAGAGGCCGCGGAGACGGCGTCTAGCTCGTCGAGGAGGGGTTGGGCGTTGGTCTTAATCCGCTTGGCCGTGCGGTGGAACAACGAGTCGGCGGCATTGTATGTCATGGCGTTGTCTAGCACGAGCATGACGTCTCGCTGCACGTCAGCGAAAGTAATCGACGCGTCACGCACCTTGAAATCGGCGACTTCGCGATACGCTGTCTTCTCTATCTTCTCGTCCATCTGGAGCCAGGACATGGGTTCCTTGATGATATCAAAGTAATCTGGCACCTCGCCGCGGCTGACCGGGTGGAGAAATAGTTCCTGCCGGTCCATCCTGCAGAGTCAGGCCGTGCCGAGGAATCGAAGACGAAGTACAGTCCCACTCGACTCACGCAGAGATCTTCTCCAGAGTCAGACGGAGCATGGCGTAGTGAGGGAAGATGAAACCGTCCACGATATCTTTGATGATCTGGGCCTGGCGGAGTTTTTCCTTCTCCCGCTTGCGCACGCGCTCCGCTAGCATCCGGACTTTCTCGAGATCGCTCCGGAGCATCGAAAGGAATTGCAGCTTCTTCGCTTTCTCCGCTTCGGTCTCGTGCCGTGAAGACGAGGATGCTGTCCAGGGCTAGACATGAGCTCGGTTCACGGGATCATGGACCCACCTCCAAGTGCAGTCGCTTGAGCAGAGGCGCGCCCCTCCGCGCTTCCCGCTTCAAGCTCCAGTATCGACAGAGCCGCTCTATGAATTGCTGTCGTTTCCTGATGGATATCCGCGCGACGTATTCAAGCAGCCGCTGGACGATCATCATCGGCACGATCGGCGGACCGGGGCGATACGACTTTGCGTGCGCGCGCGCAGTCTTGGTGGTGACGGTGGTAGTGAGGTTGTGAGACCCTTTACGGGCATTACGGTCGTGTGGGAGAGACATGGAGAAATCGGAAGACGTATCATCTTCGCGCGAAACACGGGAGTCGGCCTGCAAGTTAGTCTTGGCAATCGCCGTGTCGACTCACCGGCAGATGTTTCTCGCAGTAGGCGATGAGTTGGCCTTCCGTCCCGAGGGATTTCATGCTCATCAACAGGCCCATCTGCCGGGCGCAGGTGACGTGGAAAGCGGTGAAGCAATTCCGGTTGGTGCATTGTATACACGCGCCCATCCGTTCTCGGCATATCGAGCAGATCTAACCCATCAGGACGGATGAACGAACGGACGACTGGCGAACCGGACGTGGTGTCACTCACCAGCTTCCATCGGTTTTTTGGAATCTGCTCCACACCCTCGACCGGCTCCATGTAAATTGCGTTGCCCACGCCTAGCTCGGGAATCCAGATTGCGCAGAGGAGGTGCGCCCAGTGACCCGTTGTGGTCTGTTTGAACGCGCCGCCTTCGTTGGGACAGAACAGGCAGGACTGCGGCGTGAGCTGAACAGCCAGGCATAGGCAGTACTGACCGCCCGGACGGTCAGTACGTACCACTGGGTTCTCCGGCGAGACGGTGCATTTGCGGCAAAGCCACTGTCCTTCGGGGATGTACGGGACACCATAGCAATCTGAGCGTGGTCAGCTGGAAGCATCCTCCAACTGCTGGGGAACTTGAGTCGGACTGACCTTGGTGAACCGCAAGATTGCACCCGTCACAAAACACGATCGCGTTCGAGTTCTCTCCTTCCCCGTCATCGCAGATCGAGCACTTGGAGTCCTCTACGGGAAGATGCGAAGCCGGTTGCGGTATCCTCTTGATCTGACGAAATCAGCTGAACACTCGCACCGAGCAACATTCGTCCAGTCCGAGTAGTGAGCCGACTCCTCACCAGGCTGAACCACTCCTTCTCCAGCTTGTCCATGATGATCTCAAACACCTCGTACGAGATCGGTCCGGACTGGTCCTTCTTCCGCTCGGCATTGACCGTGTCGAGCCACTCCTGGTCTGAGCGGGGCGACGTCAGCGACGTGAGTCAGAGCCGAGACGCGAGAGGACCACGGCCAGCCCAACCCACCTTGCTCGTCCATATCATATTCCACCTGAACTGCGAGCTCGGACTCTATTGGTTCTACGCATCTCAGCGGCTGATACGCACCAGACACTGGCGCGTGACCAACCGATATAGCGAATGTAGTGCTCTGGCCGCTCAAAGTCGGAGAAGTCGTTATCTGGCTGAATCAGCGCGTCTCCCGTGATCACAGCAACACGCTTACAGCCGAAATGCCTGCTCTGTTCCTGTTCCCCGTCAGCGGCATGTCTGAATCCACCATCGTGTGAGGCCGCTCGCTCACCGAATGCACGCCCGCCGGGGCGAGCAACGACTTGTCATCAGTGATGACCCGGAACGACACGGTCGGGAGCTGATGCTGATACTTTGCGTCGCCCTTGCCTTCGAGCACCGGCATGTTGGGCGAGGTCACCTTGCACTCTATCGCTTCGTCGTGCGTTGATCGAGCTGTGTGTGTGCTATCTCGAGCTCATGGCTGAGGAGTTGGTGACGACTGAACGTGAGGAAAGCAACACCAATAGGAACAGCAATAGCAATAGCAATAGCAACAACAACATCCTTGCTGCAGTCACCGGCGCGGGGCCCGAACGTGGCACGCGACTCGGCGTTATCTCGGCGTTTTGATCGGTGTGGCGGTCGGAGCGCGGTGGAGGCGATCCACCCCGACGCGTAGAGAAGAGAAGGGGAGGTGGTAAACGTCTGGATCATCTCTACGCCTATCCTTCACCTTCCACCTCCTGCATAGGGGCCCAACCGTCATGCCGAGGAAGGTCAAGGCTGCAGCAGTGGTAGATCCTGCGACAGAGCCACCATCATCACCGCTGAGTTCCCCTCCGCGGACGAGCTCACGCAAGACCAAGAGCAAGTCTCAGCCTTCATCGCGTCAGCCCACCTTCACTCTCTCGCAAGCCTCACCTGCCAAATTCTCTTCTTCGGCCACACGACCATTGGACGACTTTCAGTCCTTCCCGCTCCTGAGCGGTACTACCACACTGGTCGACTCGCCGCCAGCGAGGAAGCGGAAAGTGGAGTACAACTCGGACGACGAGCGCGAGGTGGATGCGCTGGAGGTGGAGGAGTTCGACTGGGAGGCGTTGTTGGCGGACGATGGTCCGGAGAAGGACCGGACGCCGGGGCTCGTGGAGGCAGTCGAAGACGAGGAGAAGGTAGTGGAGGTGTTCCGGCCGACGACGCTTCCAGATGGGTGAGCCAACGTCCAATCTCGTGTCGTGGGATTCGAGAGGAGTCCGCCCTAATAACACAGATTCGAGTTGAACGATACGGCGATACTAGTCAAATCCCAGACTTGCTGGTACACCGGCATCTTGCTGGAATTTCATCCTGCCAATGACGAGACGACCAGGCGGAAACAAGGAGACCAGTACATCTGCGCGATCAGGGAGGAGGTCAAACCGTTGAAGAGGCGGCGGAAGGATATTTGTCTCCTCGAGGACAACGAGGTCGCCACGGTCACTGTGAGTGTTTGAGTCTTTGAGTGCTCGAACGACGGCCTACGAGCGACTCGCGCTGATGTCGACAGCTCGGTGACCACGTTACTACCAGAGCACGAATCTCCTGCGACGCCGATACCCGCGCGGTCACCCCTCCGCCGGACCAGGTCGCCGGGCCATCCCGACCCCCACTCGCCCCCGATGCCTTCGCGGATCTGTCCCTGGCGGAGCAGCTCCACGAGATCCGCCCGCATCTCGACTCGGTGATCCGTGACGAATACGCTCCGGGCAGATGGCGTGCGGACAAGTTCTTCGGCACGCCCTCGGAGCGAGCCGGCTTGATCCGCATGGTCCAACTCGGCGATATCCATCCCGACCACTCGGCGGAGATCATCGTTCCCGAACTGAGACGGTGGGCGCTGCGCGGGGATCGAAGGACTGGTGTGGCAGCTCGTCAGGTGGGTATACTTGCTAACGACAAATTCGGAGATTCACGCTGAGATCTTGACTCGACCTTAGAACCGTCCGGAAGAGCCGCCTCGTCCTACCGGGTCCGGCCGTTACGAATCGCTCAGCCCAGACGCCCGAGAGCGTTTCATCATGGACGTGCTTCTCCCCGAAGCGGTGATACAGCTCTACCTCAGTTCAAGAAGCGGCGACGTCGTCCTCGCCGAGCTGGTCCAGCCTCCTGCCGAAGCACTCGACGAGGACGAGGACGAGGATGATATCCTCACTCTCAACCCGCTCCGGGCTGCCTCCAACAACCGGCCTCGAAAGAAGCGGAGAACGCGGCCAGACTCTGCGAGCGACGACGAGTCTCGTCTATACGCCGCGGCTCGTAAAGGGCTCAAGAGACTTCGCGACGAAGACGAGGAGACCCAATGGGCGCTGAGGGATCAGGAGGTGAAGGCCAAGCGAGCGGCAGCGAGGAGGAGGTTGAAGTTGCCGGCCGAGGGGCAGAGCGAGTGGGAGAACAAGCAGGCGAGGCTCGTAGCGGGAGAAGAGGAGGGATGGGCAGGGGGAAGACCGCGCGCGAAGCAGAATTATAAGGAGCATTGAGCCGAGCGAGCGTTTGCCGCCGAGATACACACCCCAGCATTGACAGCATCGTTTCCCTTGTTCCGATTGACGGCATGCCACACCCAGACCAGACCACACGACGCATGCATTGACATTATGACCGACTCGCTTAATTTACGTCCATTCCATTCTAGATCTTGTCGAGGGGGATTCCGTCGAGCTCGTCGTAGCCGAGAGCAAGGTTGAGGTTCTGCATGCACTGAGTCGCCGCACCCTTGAGGAGGTTGTCGAGCGCGCCCTGGCGTGGGTATTCAGCGGGGTTCGAAATTGTATCACCTTCACCTGACTCACCACAACCACCACTCGCTTGCCCGACGAGTGCACCTGAACCCCGCCCATCCTCCACCCGTGCCTGCCCTCCGCCTCTGTCACGTCCGGAACGCCCTTGCCGACGATGCACATCCTCTCGCCAGAGTACTGCTGCTCGTACAGCTCCACGACGTTGGACGCGCGCATGGACTGGTTCAGCGGAGCGGTGAGGACGGAGATGATCCCCGAGAACCAGGGGGCGACGTTGGGGATGAAAGCGAGGGAGAAGGGCGAGGGGGAGGAAGGAAGGGTGGAGAGTCGGAAGGCGGATTCGCGCTCGTGGATGTGGTCGGTGAGCGCGTAGGGACGGATGCCGCCGCGGAGGTCGGATGGGCCCTGGGGCGTGAGCGGACGGATTGACGGGAAGAAATCGACAGTGGTTAGAGCCAGCATGGCGTGGCATGAGCAGCTTTGACGCAACACCGTTGGAGAGGCAATGGAAGGAATAAAAGTGTGACAGTGTGGGATTACGAGGACACCTGGCTGATGTCGGCGTCGTTGCGTCGCACTCACGATTTTCGGGACCGTCTTTGGCCTCCCCTCCTCGTCCTTCTCACCCGACTTTGTCCCCGCGCCTGAATAACCCGACACGCCGAAGACGCTGGGCGCCTGCGCCGGGTCGAGATACGGCATCAACGGGGCGAGGAGGAGCTGGGTGTTGGTGGCGTAGCATCCCGGGTTGGAGATGCGCTTGGATTCGCGGGTGAGGTTGCGGTCGTAGAGTTCTAAGAGGGCATTGTATTCATTCAGCTTGGCTTCTTACTTTCTAACAAACAACGATGGGCAAGGGGACGATGGCGGGCAAAGGCGGCGATGAGGATGAGGAGTGGATGCTGAACCCCGCTATGAAATCGTCGCCTCACCCGGGAGCCCGTACGTCCAGTCGTTCTCGAAGCGGTAGTCGGCGGACAGATCCACAATGACACCTTTACCTCCCTTTGCCTTTGCGGCGTCAATGGCATCGACAAAGGGCTTGCACACGCCGTTGGGCAAGGCCATGACCCACGCGTCGACCTCATTGTTCTCCTCCATCCGCCTGACGTCGTCGATGGACAGGTTGGAGTATTTCACCTCGGACGACTTGTACTCTTTCAGAGGGAGCCCGGCGAGCTCGCGAGAGGACACGTGGGTGAGGTCGAGATGCGGGTGGTTGTCGATGAGCGAGATGAGGTTCTGGCCGGTGTATCCTCGGGCGCCGATCAGGGCGACACGCTTGCGAGGGGGGTTTGTGGCCGTGGCGTAGCCTCGACGGGAGCCGAGCTGGCGAGCCGAAGTGGAGAAGGCGCGGGTGCCGGCAGCCGAACCGAGCCGGTGAGGAGGGGTGCTAGGTCCTACGGGGAGGAAGACGCGCTCGATGCGGCCTGTGGCTTCAAACCCCTCGATGATCTTCTCCACCTCCTTGACATCGGGAACGCCGTACCAGAACAAGCTCCTCCCCGCGCGGGTGAAGCTGCCATCGGCTCGCTCAAAGTGCCATGCCCGGTTCTCGTCGTCGGCTTTGGCGGTCCAGAACAGCCGCCTGTGGTCCTTTTTGATAGCGTCGAACACGTTGTCAACGATCTTGTTGAGGATGCCGTTGCGCGAGGGTAGGAACTTGGTCATGACGGGGACCTCGCCCTCCGGGTGGGACACAACCGCCACGACGTCGAATGGTTCGTCGCCGTAGATGGTGTGCGGGGTATGCTTCATGTCGGAGAAGATCTCGGCGACCGACTTGCGACCAGCAATGACGTCGGGGTCACGCTCGGTGAAGACCTGTCGAAGCTGGGTGGAGCCGACGGCGTCGATCGCATTCTGCTTGTACAGCTTGTGGCCTCGGCGGATGAGGGTGCCGGCGCCTTCGTCGGTGAAGAGCTCGCGCTGGAGCATGTCGGTGGAGATGATGGCGACGGAAGAGGTGCGGGGGAGCGTGTCGAGAAGCTCCTTGATCTCTCGGATCTTGAGCTTGGTGCCGAATTTGACCCAGGACTCTTTCATGAGCGCGTCGTATTCCTCGTCGAGGTTGATCGTGGAGATCTTCTTGCCGGTGACGCCGTGGAAGAGACCACCCTTCTCATTGAGGTAGACGATTTTCATGGGCTACACACAGGTCAGCTCGGCCAATCGGTTCGGACCCACCTCGAGGACTTTGGCGAGTTCTCCGGCCGCAACGTCCGCGTTGACGTTCAGGATTTGACCCTCGGCGTTCTCGGCGAGCGAGGTGAGGATGGGAAGGCATCCAGCCCGGATGGCCGCCTCGATAGGCGCCTTGTCGACCCGGGTGATCTTCCCGACAAGACCGTACTTGTCCTTGTCGAGGTATTCCGCGGTGAACACCCCGGTGGGGATGGGGCGGGCGCGGGTGCCCAGACGCTCAAGAGCGGTGGTGAGCTTGAGGTTCTCCTGGAGGAAGACTCGCTGCGAGGTCAGCGGGATAGCTATAGTAGTACCTACGCGAGCAATTTGGAGAGTCTTGGCGTCGGTGATACGGATACCGTCCTCGTAGTCTGGGACGATGCCTTCAGTCTCGAGGATGTCGTTGCTGCAGTGTCAGAAGAGCGAGGCGGAGTCTGATAACGATGTGTATCTCACAGTTGCGGGCCCGCGCCGTGGAGGACAATGGGGTACAGGCCGAGACGGTTGAGGAACGACAGCGACAGGGCGAGATCGTCGAGCTCGTTGGTAAGAATGGCACCGCCAATCCTGCAAAGTCAGGACGAAACCCTTGTGATGGCTCGATTGTGCAATACGACTCGACTCACTTGAGCACGGCGAACTTGGCCTCGGGAAGCACACCGCCCGACGAAGCCTTTGACGACGACGTGAAGATGCGGAGGTATCGCTCAACCTCGTGACGGGATCCGAGGGAGTAGAGCAGGCGGATGATTGTGTCCTGAGCATGATATGAGCGCGGGCCACAACAGTGGGCAAATGACACCAAATGACGAGACGAGAGCATCTTCTGGTCTGTTTCCAAGCTGTGGAGCCATCCATCACACGACCGGCCCGTCCCATGGCAGACCATCTCGCTTGATCCCCCTCGCACATGCACCCGCACTCGCACTTACTCGGTCCATACCCCCGTCCCGGACGTTCGACACGGAGCTCGTCAACCCCCGCTTCCTGATCTCGTTCCCGACCTTGTGGGCGTCCAGCTCGAGCACGACATTGGACGATGAGAGCTGGGACGAAGCGACGGGAGCGGAATGGGCGATGGTTCGGCGGAATGCTGAGGCTTTGACGGCGGAGAGGGGTGCGCGGGGGAGGGAGGTGAGCCGGCGCAGCATGATGGGGGTGAGGAAAGGGGGTCTGAGATGGAGGCGAAGCAGATCTCAGTGAGGTGGAGTAGAGAGAGAGACAGAGACAGAGTCTTTATCTATGGTATCGTCACTTGGTCGAGTCGGGAAAAGCAGCAGCAGCCGCCAACCGGGAATCACAGAATGATAGGACGGGATCAGAATTGCCACGTCATGGCATGGCGTTTTGAACCCGTTATCACTTTTACCTTTCCCGATGTGGCAGTTTGGACGCGGCTGCCTTTGAGAGCGTAAACAGCAGACTGACAACTGGTTGCACCAACATCAACATCAACACCGACTTCACTTCACTGCACATACCGCCGCCGCCGCCATGTCGGAGGGTCAGGAGAACGTGGTGAGTCACACAGCTGACCTATGCACCACGCTGACGTCCCAGCCGCCCGCGTCGGGACTCTCGCGAATCCCCCGCCCACCAGCATCGCCCGGTAAACCCACTGGCATCCCTTCACTCAACCTCGCCAAGCGAAAGCTCCCCTCATCGCCGCTCGCACCGGCGCCTGCTAAGCGCAGCGTATCATCCACTCTCTCTGCTTCTGCCTCTGCTTCGGCTCCGGCTGGACCAGCGCTACGTTCGTCCCAGCGCAAGCCCTCTGGCGGGTTTGTCCCCACTACCACCCGCAAGCCGTCCGCGACGTTGTCCAGCCGGTCCACCCTCGCCCAGTCGACCAAGCGCACCACCAGCGTCTCCAGTGCGAGCGCGGGCTCAAACACGACCTCCACGGCTTCCAGAGCTAGACCAGCCGCTCCGCCGGCAAGGCCCGCGGCGGCACCGAGACCTGCCGCAGCACCCAGGCGACCCCCCGTGAGCACCTCTGCGGCAACTGCTGGACCGAGCAGGTTGGCCGCGAGCCGGAATGGACCTTCGAGAGGTGTGAGCCCGAGTGTGGGTGCCGGAGCTGCAGCTAGTCGCGGAGTCAGCGCTATCGGCAGTGGCATGGCCAGTGCTGCTCAGTTCAAGGTGAGTCGCGGCGTCCATACCATGCTGATGTGCCAGAGCCATGACGGCCGGATCGAGAATGTTGAGCGTATGGTCGGAGGCTTCAAAGACCTTCTGCAGCAAGAACAAGCGAAGAGTACGTCAACGTCAACGTCAACGTCAACGTGCACGCCCACTGTCACAGCACCTTGCTGATCCCCACCCAGTCAACTCGCTGCAAATGTCCCAGGCCGACCTGCAAGCGCTTCTCCAATCGACGCAGAACACCGAGCGCGAAGCCCGGCGGGACCTCACCAATGCGAGCGAGGAGATCGCCGCGTTGCGAACGAGTCATCTTCGCGAGATCGACGACCTCGAGAGGCAGGTGGCCAGGAAGGATCGGGAGAAGCGAGGGCTCGAGGAGGAGCTGAGGGATAGCCGGGACGAACTGAGCAGGGAGAGGGAGACGGTTCGGGGTCTCAAGGTGGGTCAAGATCCACCGCTCCATCGCACCTTGCTAATTTGATCACAGACAACCCTCGCCGAGCAATCCACCCAACACATGACCCTCTCCGCTCAGCTCACGGCCGCGCAAACGCAGAACGCCATGCTCCAAACCGAGATCGAGCGAGCCACACTCGCCGTGTCCGCGATGAAGGCCGAGCTCGAGGTCGGGAGGCAAAATGCGCTGGAGGCGGAGGAGCGGGCGGAGCAAAAAGTGGCCGAGGCGGAAGCCGAGAGGGACAGGCGTATCGCCGAGATCGAGGACGAGTTGAGAGCGGCGGAGACGATCCGGAGGAAATTGCACAACCAGGTGCAGGAGCTCAAGGGTGAGTGCAATCGTTCTGCGGTGCTGACGGGTAGGCAATATCCGCGTGTTTGCGCGAGTCCGACCAGCCCTGCGTGAGTGCAACTCAACCCTGAATGGGAGATCAGAATCCACACTGACGTCTCAGCCCACGAATCCGACTCGCCCGATGCGCTGGCGGATATCGCCTATGGCGACGAGCGCAAGGCGGAGGAGACTGGCCAGTCGGAGATCATCATCACGAGCAAGTCAGAGAGTGCCACCGGCAGGGAGCGCGAGCAAGTCAACGGATTCATCTTTGACAAGGTGGGCGTGACAGTGTGGGGTCGAGCTGACTCCAGGTGTTCCAACCCCGCGCTGGGCAGAAGGAGGTGTTCGAGGAGATCTCCATGCTCGCGCAGAGCGTACTCGATGGTTACAACGTGAGTGAGCAACCCATGTCGCGCTGATGCCAGGTCTGCATCTTTGCATACGGCCAGACCGGTTCGGGCAAGTCGTGGACCATGGAAGGCGGCGACGACGAGGTCACGGCGGGTATGATCCCGCGGGCGATCGATATGATCTTCACGGCCAGCAATCACCTCAAGGACAGGGGCTGGAAGTATCACATGGAAGGGCAGTTTCTCGAAGTGTACAATGAAGTGGTGCGTAACCTCACGGCCAATCAAGCTGAAGCCAGATCAACGATCTCCTCGGGTCGAGCCAGTTCGACACGAAGAAACATGAGATCAAGACGGACAAGGACGGGAAGATGAGCGTGACGGATGCGGTGAACAGTGAGTCGGAGACATGACCATGGCTTACACCAGTTCCGCTCAGCAACCCCCGACAAGTCTCCGCGCTGCTAGACCGCGCGAGATCCAGACGGGCCGTCGCTGCGACGCTCATGAATGAGCGGTCCTCCCGATCGCACTCGGTGTTCACGCTCAAAGTCCGCGGTGTCAACCCGCTCACCGACGAGAAGTGCGAGGCGATGCTGAATCTGGGTGAGTGCCGCCAACTGGCTTTCGCTGACGACCAGTCGACCTTGCTGGATCCGAGCGGCTCGCGTCGTCCGGCGCGGGGGAGAACAAGGATCGTCTCAAGGAGACCATCAACATCAACAAGTCTCTATCCGCTTTGGCCGACGTGATCGGCGCGCTGGGTCAGGGTCAAGCCGGCGGTCACGTTCCGTACCGCAACAGCACCTTGACTAGGCTGCTCCAGACGAGTTTGTCGGGTGAGTCTCCGCCGACTGAATTCTCGCTCACGTCCCAGGGTCGAGCAAGACGCTCATGCTCTGCAACCTCTCGCCGTTGGCGGCGCACCTCGGCGAAACACTCTGCTCGCTGAGATTCGCGACAAAGGTCAACTCGACAGTGGTGGGCTCGGCGAAGAAGCAGATTGCAAAGTGACCCAAGCGGCTGGAGGATGACCGCGACGATTCCATTGTAGAGATATCCCACGGACGTTGATGCAATCGAAAGTGTTTTGCCAGCCTTGCATACGCCGTGACTTGCACACGCCATTTGGCCCATGCGCGTGGTCTATGCCAATCCCTCTGTCTGCGTCCCCGCCTCCGTCTCCGGCCTGACCCCTTCTCCCAAGACGATGTCGCCCACCCTCAACCTTGTCCAGCCCTGCTTGTGCTCGATGGTCTTCTCATACCCCTTTCTCCTTTTCTTCTTGAGCAGCCTCTCCATAGGGCTCTTTGTGTGCTCCAACACCGTCAACTCGCACTGCGCGACCCACGGCGGGATCGTCTCTGTCTCCCATCCTCCTTCCTCTCCTGTCCCGACGGTCTTGCGCAGAGTCTTCCCGTCCGCGGCTGGAGAACGGATCGCGTATTCCCTCGAGCCCACTTCGAGGATACGGGTGAGCGAGAGGGTCGTTCCCGGTGGAGAGAGCGGTTTGAGGGTTGGGACAGTCAGGATATCGCGGGGATGGAGGAGGTAGGTTCTCGAGTGGAGACGCGCGAGGAGGTAGAGGCCGGAGGAAGAGCTCGACTGGGATTTGAGCAGGCGAAGGGCTTCGGGGGTGGTGTTGGGGAGTACAGTAGAGGCGGAGGGCAGGAGCGGGGGGAGTGTCGATGGGCCCGCGGCGGAGGGGGTACTGGGAGGGAGAGTTGAGGTGGGCGGGGGAAGGGGAGCGGTGGTTTGCAGGGCTCGAGCGAGCACTGGTGCGATCGCTACGGGCTCAGCGGCGATACATCATACCGCAGCATAGCTGAGAACTCACCTCGCATGGGAGGTCTAGGCGGCATGGTGGTGTGTGACTTGGCTCGGAAAGAGTTGGATCAGTGGTAAGATGTATCTCAAATGCGAGCCAGAGGTGATTGTCCGCCCGCGGCACCGAAGTTATGGGAGAAAGTCGGGAAAAGTGCCACATGAATTTGGTCCCATCGGATGGATGTCTGCCTGCCTCCGCCACATGCGCCACAGCCACTTTGACCCGACGACCAAGATATAACGCCGTGTAACGCCGCATTCCCCCGTCCGTCTCCCTGAACCCACCCACCCAACCACCACTCGTCGCTCCGTCCCTCCTCGCAAAACCACTCCGTCACCCCCCCCCATCCCATTCCTCAAACTCAACACCACTCTTCCTTCGTTCCCCTCCTCCCCCCTTCTCCCTCCCTCTCTCAAAACAGTGCAACACGCACCGTACACCCGTCGACAAGATGCAGTCCGCCATCCGATCCCTCCGCGCCTCGAGGGCCGTCGCGCAGAGCGTGAGTAGGAACGTGAAGAAACGGAGCAGGCCGGGTGGGGTCGGACAGTAGCACGGAGGGATACATCGGCGCACGGAATGAGGTGCAAGCAGACATGGAGGACGTTGAGAGGAGGACCGCACGGGAGCGCAGTGCAGATTGACGAGGGAGCGAGACAGTTTGCAGATCGCTGACATCCCAGACCCGTGCTCGTTTCGCCCCGGCCGTCGCTGCCAGGTCGTACGCTACCGCCAAGCCCGGTACGTCGATCTTTCCATTCGTCGATTCGTCTGGCGTGTCTTTGCAAAGCTGACTCGGTATAGCCGCCTCCGAGGTCTCTTCCATCCTCGAGCAGCGCATCGCCGGTGCCTCCGTCGGTGGTGATGTCCAGGAGACTGGTCGTGTCCTGAGTGAGTGGATCGTTGGAGAATTCCGCGCCTGTATCCACACTTGCGCTTGCACTTCGCCCTGCTCGCACGCTCGCTTCGCTCTCGTGATTCCGTGCTAGCTCGCTGACCTCTCTAGCCATCGGTGACGGTATCGCCCGTGTCTACGGTCTCCGCAACGTCCAGGCCGAGGAGATGGTGGAGTTCTCCTCCGGCGTCCGTGGTATGGCTCTCAACCTCGAGGCCGACAACGTCGGTGTCTCCATCTTCGGTAACGATCGTCTCATCAAAGAGGGCGACACCGTCAAGCGTACCGGTGAGATTGTCGATGTCCCCGTCGGACCCGGTCTTCTCGGCCGTGTCGTCGACGCGCTCGGCAACCCCATCGACGGCAAGGGCCCCATCAAGGCCGACGGCCGCACCAAGGCCCAGCTCAAGGCGCCCGGTATCCTTCCCCGTCGTTCCGTCCACGAGCCCATGCAGACCGGTCTCAAGTCGGTCGACTCGCTCGTCCCCATCGGCCGTGGCCAGCGTGAGCTCATCATCGGTGACCGTCAGACCGGAAAGTCGGCCGTCGCCATCGACACCATCCTCAACCAGAAGAAGTGGAACGACGGTGCCGACGAGTCCAAGAAGCTCTACTGTGTCTACGTCGCCGTCGGCCAGAAGCGTTCCACCGTCGCCCAGCTCGTCAAGACCCTCGAGGAGAACGACGCCCTGAAGTACTCGATCATCGTCGCCGCCACCGCCTCGGAGGCCGCCCCGCTCCAGTACCTCGCCCCCTTCTCGGGTTGCGCCATGGGCGAGTGGTTCCGTGACAACGGCAAGCACGCCCTCATCATCTACGACGACTTGTCCAAGCAGGCCGTCGCCTACCGTCAGATGTCCCTGCTGCTCCGTCGTCCCCCCGGTCGTGAGGCTTACCCCGGTGACGTCTTCTACCTCCACTCTCGTCTCCTCGAGCGTGCCGCCAAGATGAACAAGGACTACGGCGCCGGCTCCCTCACCGCCCTCCCCATCATCGAGACCCAGGGTGGTGACGTGTCCGCCTACATCCCGACCAACGTTATCTCCATCACCGACGGCCAGATCTTCCTCGAGGCCGAGCTCTTCTTCAAGGGTATCCGCCCGGCCATCAACGTCGGTCGTAAGTGTTCCCAAATTCTTATATTCTCGAACTCGCGCTCACGCCTTTACAGTCTCCGTGTCCCGTGTCGGTTCCGCCGCCCAGACCAAGCTCATGAAGTCGGTCGCCGGTTCGCTCAAGCTCTACCTCGCCCAGTACCGTGAGGTCGCCGCTTTCGCCCAGTTCGGTTCCGACCTCGACGCCTCGACCCGCTACCTCCTCAACCGTGGTGCCCGTCTCACCGAGCTGCTCAAGCAGCCCCAGTACACCCCGTAAGTCGGGCGCTTGCATTCACCTGTGTTAAAAATTCATCTCTTTTCCGATTCTTTTGGGGTCCTCGCTCACGCCCCGTAGCATGCCTACCGAGGTCATGGCCCCTCTGATCTACGCCGGTGTCAACGGTATGCTCGACAAGGTCCCCGTCGACAAGATCAACGCCTGGGAGAAGTCCTTGTGAGTGATTCGATCCGATCCGGTCCGACTTGACTCGACTCCCTTCGCCGTGATCGCGCTGACACCGTCGCAGCACCGAGCTCCTCAAGACCCAGCACCAGGCTCTCCTCGAGAAGCTCGGCGGTGGTGTCCTCACCAAGGAGATCGAGGAGGAGATGAAGAAGGTCATTGACGCCCACGTTTCCGACTTTGTCGCCTAGATGCACAAGACACGGGGGAGTTGATAGTTTTGCGTTTGGGTGGGAAAATGCATCAATTTGAAGGCTACGGCTGGGTCACAGCGGAATGAAACAGGGCGCTGTGTTTTGTGGCTGATCAGGTCGAATACTCGGTCTTCGCTCGGCACGACATCCATGCCAACAAGTAACTGCCCTGCCTTTTCGGTGCCAAGTCCACGTCGACACGTACTCAAGTGGATACAGGGCGAGGACCTCCATCGCCACAGACTGCAGTTCAGCGCGAGCATCCATATGAGGTGTCAAGGCGAGGTTGACAGTCTCACACGGGAAGTGGCCCGACACGAGGATTTGTAGTGAGGGACGATGTAAGCAATCAAAATTCGCGATTTATGGTTCGAGTTGTCATTAGCCGGAGTTTCCGGTCTTCGGACCGGTGTTGATAGCCATGTTGCAACCCCAACTCCTGTCTCGTGTGTCCGCTCACATCTCAAGCTTCCAGATCAAGTCGGTCGAGCTGATAGGTAGCATGACGTCTTCAGGAGAGAGGAAGCGCCATCAGCGAAACTTGATAGCGTGAGCGACTGCATGACTCCCGGTTCTGACTCGAGACTCTGACTCGGATCGAGCGGCGCTGACTGGACTCGTTCAGCTGCCTGGGATGTCGCACGATCAAGGTGAGTTGGGTTTGGTGAGTTGTATTCGTAGCTGAGCGGACCAGACCCGGTGTCTCGATAATGAGGATCAAGTGACACCGTGTCAGCGATGCCGTGAGTGATTCATGTCTGTGTGTAGTACTCACGTCTAGAGCGTCTCGGGATACCTTGCGTGTACGCCAGAAAACGACCGCGGCAGAGCATCAAGCCTTCCCGGTCGACTCTGCGTCTTGGGTCAGGTGTGCCCGATCGAGATGACCATGTCGACCCCGTCCACCGCGTCGACAACGTCGAGGGGATCCCGAACCCACCGCCTGAGACGCTAGCACCACCTCTCGAGTCCCGCCGCGGCGCGAGAGTCTTCGATACGAGCACATACCTCGACCCGGACATCTCCCAGGAAGAACAAGGGACAATCGACCCAGGCGACCCAGGCGCGAGCGTCTCGCCCATGGCCCATCCCCCCGGGGCGCAGTCGCACGAAGATCCAGGTGGGTCGAATGTGCAGACGGCCGCTCACAGCAGTATCGATGCACCTGATCAGCGAGTTTGATGCGAGGAACCTGATCGATCTGTAAGTGATTTGATGCGCAGGCGTTGCTGGCAGCAACGTTCGCTCAGTTCAGATTCCACCGGCACCTGAATCCTGTCATCGCGTTGATGGACCCGAAGCGTGAGTCGAGTCGGGACCGGGACCGTTGTTAACCCCCAACTCCCAGTGCACACGCTCGACTACCTCCGCTCCACCTCGTCCACGCTGTTTTCGGCCGTGCTCACAGCGTCGGCCAAGTTCTTCCGGAGACAGCTCTACCCCGACCTCCTCGCGCACACCCAGCTGGCGGTCAACCGAGCCACCTCGCTTGGGACATGCAACGTGGGCATCATCCAGGCGCTGCTGATCATGCTATACTGGAAGGCGCCGCGTGACGGGTCTTTGTGGGTCAAGATGGGCATTGCGATTCGTTTGGGGTATCAGCTGGGTCTGCATATACCCCGGACAAAGCCCTTACCGGAGGACGTGCTCGAGGCGAGGATCATGGCCGATGCGGAGAGGACGTGGATCGTGATCTCATGTAAGGCGGCGTACACGCGCATGGCTGACGGATGAAAAGGCTTTGACAGATTGTACGTGGCTGAGAGTGTGTAACCCGCTGAGGCAGGTTTTCCGACGTGTTTGGTCTCCCCACGACGGTGCGGCTGGAGGAGGTTCCTGAGGTGGGTTCGAGTTTGAGCGCCAATGCCGGTGCCAGTGTCGGCGCCAGCGCCTGCGCCGCTGACGGACACCAGACCGAGACCTGGGCGAGGGAGACCGCTCGCTTCCACTACGGCGACATGCACAACGCTTGCAGCATGAGGTGAGTGGTCTCGGGTGTGTGCGCTGAGACCAGCTCCGCGTCGACATATCTCATGTGGATCAAGTATCGCCGGTCGTTATCCACTCTACCGAAGGACTTTGCCTGGTCGATCCTCAACGACCTGTACACGCAGTACGACAGACACCTCCAGCGGTGGTTCCCAGGAGATCCAAGTGGGTCGGGGGTCGAGGATCGTCCAGGGGACGTCTCGCTGATCCAACATTAACTCAGGCCTCGGCGAGTTTAGTGCAAACGAGCAAACCATGCTCAAGTGGTTTGACCTCAACCACCTCGTCAAGATGAAATTCCACATGCTCGATGTTTGCCCCTCGCGCCAGACATCGCAGATCACGACCGACTGGCTGGGGTTGGCAATACGTTTCACGGATCAGACGGAGCATTTCGAGCACAGCGGTTGTCTCCCCTACCTACCCGACACGTCGGCCATACACCTCTCCACGTTTGGGATCATGTGTCACCGGGTGGGTACGGGTGCGAGTACGAGTACGGCAGACGGAAGGGCTGACAGACACAATAGATATTTTGGCGGCTCGACGAACCGGCAAAGAACATCGTCATCGGACTGGTGCGGAGGATGAGCGACTGCTGCCAGGCCCACGCAGAGGAGAGCGAGGCGGTGTTGACCCTGGTGGGGCGGTTTATGCGGAAGCTCCTGGTTGTGTTGGAGGCACAGACGGCAGAGACAGCGAGGGTGGAAGCTCCCCCAGAGACGATGCAGACGCAAGAGACAGACGCGTTTGACTTGGTGAGTCTAGCGGGATGACGTGTACTGTATTGACGGCCAGGATGATTTCCTGCGCATGACGTTCCCGTCCAGCGGGACTTTGGGGCAGACAGAGGATGAGCAGTTTTGGTGAGTTCTGCGAGTGGCGAGTGGCCCGCGCTCATGTCCAGGACTATGCTCTTCGCCAATACCTCGGCCTCATGAAAAGCACATACACATCATGTTACGCGGACACATGGGCTGCAATCTATCTCGTCGCCAAGGCATCTTCCGCCATGATCCTGACCAGCTGATCGCGCTGGACGCAGTTGTCTGCCTCAGCGATGCTTCGCATGATGTACTTACCGAAATGGAAACTCTTTGCCAGCGCGTCGAGCTGATCATAGTCGAGGCCTTCGAAGTATGAGGCGTACTCCTTGACCAGCTCCTCCTGGCTTGTCAGCGCAACCCATCGCTCCAACTCACCGAGAGCAGCAAGCCCCGGACCATGCGAAGCACATGCTTCTTGATCTTCCACGTTGGGGGGTATTTCTTCTCCAGCGAAGGAATGTTCTCCTCGAGCCATTTCTCCAGTGGACCAAATATATGTTTCACCGGAGCCTCATTGAACCCCCACCCATCCGCCGAGAGTGTCTGGGGTCAGCGGCGGATTCGGCGGGTCGACCCACCTTCTTTTTATCGAGGAAAGGGTTGAGCAGCGATAAGTACGGTGAGTCGGACTTGGGGTACACCATCCCCATGACTCCGATGTCTTGATTTCAGCGAAGTCCGGTTCCGTATCTCACTCACCCTTGTACGTCCAGAGCGAGTAGCTCGCATTGTGATCCCGGTTAATCCCCAGTTGGAGCTTGAGCACTTCGTACCGCGCGTGATTGATCATCTCCCAGTCCGGACCGTCTTCGGGGGTGTTGTATGTCGGCCCGAACTCGCTGTTCCATATGGGCGTCTGCTTTATCAGCGCGCCTCGCCACGCATCAACACGACGCGTGTACTGTGGAGTGGCTGTATACCTTGGTGTCAATCATGAAGTCGGCTTTGCGGCGGAAGGTCCGGAGGTGGTAATCTACTTGCTCCGCGGAACCCTGCAAGGTTGAGCGGTTTTCCGGCGTGGTTCAGATTTCCACGGAGTGGGAGCTGCGCTCACAGTGTATAACGTCGGCGCGGCGGGGAACCCGTAGCTGCGGGAGATGAGCGTCAAATGTGTAGCGCTCGCTTCACTCACATCGAGTAATCGTGACACGAGTAAACGCAGTTTGGCAGGGCCACCTTGAAATGAGAAAAATCGTAGCCGAACGAGCTGCACCGCACCGTTAGGGCAGGAACCACGCCGAGTCTGGTGCACTAGCGAAGGCTACGCTTCTACCCACTTTCCGCTGCATGCATCGTCAGCACGCGGAGCGGCGACGGCGGCGAGGGCCAAGGTCTCATCGCTGTCCACTCACTCCAGGAATAGTATGTGATTCGGGTCCACCGCCCTGATCGCCTTCTCGATCCTGACGTAGAACGCCTGGAGTCGCTCGTGCTCAATATCGGTGGGCTCGTTCATGGGATTATACCCTGCCACCCAGGTATTGTCTTTGAAGTGCTACGAAGTGAGCTACGCGGCGACGCGAGACCAACCTCCGCGAGGATCTCCCACAGCCACACAGCTCTGTCTTGAAAGTCCTTGTGCTCCCAGACTACGGTAATTTAATGTCAGCGATCACCCATCACCCCGGGGAACCGAACCGCTCACACAGCGCCTGGTGGGTCCCGTTATCACTGTGCCAGTCGATGTTCTGCCCTGCGCTCGTCAGCTCCAATACTCCTCTGCCGGCCACTCGAATCCACCGTCGATGCTTACCTCCCGGCAGCGCGTGCAGGTCGATCACGGTGTAGATCCCATGAGCTGCGCACTGCACATTATCAGCCACGCTACGCCACGCCCATCGTGTGAGCCCACCAGATCCACCACGCGATCGAGATGCTTCAACCCGCTCTTCTTGAACACCCTGGGGTTCATGTCGTCCTCGAAATGACGGTAGTTGACCTGGTCTCAGCACTATCGGCCCGAACCACTCACCGCCACCCGGATACAGTTGAACCCGATCGAGGCGAGGAACTTCGCGTCGGCTTCGGTGAAGTAGTATTCGAGGAACTGGGCTCAGCAAAGCATGAACACGTCTGCCGGCCCACCTTGTCAAAGTAGTACTCGTACTTGTCTTGTCCTAGGGTTTTGCGCAACTCAGATCGGGCTTGGTATTCGTGACCGGCGAAGCCGTTCATAAAGTTCTCCATGAGCACTGTGGACGGGGATCAACGCCGACTCGACGAGTGGTCAGGATCCGCTCACTCCATCCGCCGAGGGACGCCCCCTTGAGTAGAATCGGCTTGCCATTGAGGGTGATGTCGGAGCCAACCACTCTGAGGTAATCATCGTTGCCATGGTGGCCATGGTTGCGTGCGTGGTCATTGGCGCCATCTGCACCGTGCGCCCCGTTGGTGCTGGTCAGAGTGACTGCCATGGCGAATTCAGAATCTGGGAGAGAGCGGGAAGTGAGTTGTCGCGTTGTCGCGTTGTCGCAGTGTCGCAGTGTCCGACGCAGCCGCGATCCGACGAGTCTTGTAGCGCTCGTTGAACTCATGTCATGAACGGCAAATGATCCGCCCAAGACCGGTGAATCTTGACACCTCGCACGGTCGGTGGATCAACAGTATCATTCCCCCGAGAACGATCCGCGGGGTCCTTCCGTGCACCCCAGGAATGCATCACGATCAGCAGCCTGTGATGCCTCCCTTGTCTCGACATTGCTGTTGCGTCGCAGTCATGCGTCGTATAGCCTGTTCGCAGCGGCGTGAAGCAAGAAACACCGTTTCGCGGCTGGTCGAAACACCGGCCGGTCTTAATTACCAATGACCGCTCTTTGCGATGTCTCTGCCTGCACCCCGCACGGCTCATTTGCCCCGGTCTTTTGACATTCCCTGGCGGTCTTTCAGTGTTGCCCCCCTTAACCTTCGCCCCCATCCCTCAACCCTCCTCCGTCAGTCTCTGACCCTCCTCCCCGCCCCATAGCCCCTCATGCTTCCAAGACCGCCGTCGCTCGTCGGATATGCGGATGAGTAGATGTAATGTTCCGACAACCCCACGATGCCGGGTGATCAAGGCCCCGCATCCACACGTATAAAGTCGGTCGCAGTCACGGGTCCCCGATGCCCCACTGCCAAAGCACCGACCTATACCACACGACTCACCGCCGCCAGGACCCATCGCAGAACCTGAAGCTAAACCATGGAGCCCGCTGCGGACCACAAGCAAGAGGTGGAGCTGGCAGAGAGAGGGCGGCAAGGTGTTGACCCGAACGAGTCGAAGGACGTGACCGACCACCGCGTCGAGGTGACCCCGGCAGACGTGAGTGGTGGCCGTGACTCGGCATCTGGCAGCTGGCGTAGCTGACCTGGTACGTAGAACCGGAGACTCCTTCGCAAGACGGACCGATACATCCTCTCCGTCCTGATCATCGTCTACTTCCTCCAGGTGATCGACAAAACTAGTGAGTCGATCCGTGGGAGCGCTCTCGCTCACCGTAGACATGGGCTATGCCAACGTCCTTGGCCTCTCCGCCGACCTCAAGCTGGTGGGGAACCAGTACTCTCTCGTCAACATCATCGTATCCGCCGCGCAGCTCGGATGGCAGCCGTTTTCCTCGTACCTCCTCGTCAGGGTGCCCCCGAGGTATCTCATGACGGCGTTGGTATTCCTCTGGGGCTCGGTGGAGGCGGGTCTCGGCGGCTGCTCATCGTGAGTGCGACGAGGCGTTCGTTGCTCACTCGCAGGTTTGGCTCGCTTATGGCACTTCGATTCTTCCTGGGTCTCTTTGAAGCGGGATGTGAGTGCTAGTGCGAGTGCGAGTGCGAGTGCGAGTGCGGTGGTCAATCCCTGAGACGCGCTGACCCTGCAGGCCTGCCCCTGTTCAGCCTCATGACCGCGCAGTGGTACCGGCGCTCCGAGCAGCCCATGCGCGTCGCCGCGTGGTATTCGATGAACGGCGTCGCCGCTATCATCATGGCGCTGATCTCCTACGGACTGTGAGCGGATCCAAGGCGAGTACCGCTGACGATGCAGGAGCCACATCCAGGGCGGTGCGGTCCACCCGTGGCAAGCGCTTTTCATCAGTAGGTCCTAGGTCGCTCACGTCAGACCTGCCCTGACGCACCAGCCTGCGGTGTCCTCACGGTACTCGGCGCACCACTCGTGTGGTTCTTTGTCGACTCTACCGTCGCCGACGCCCGCTTCTTCACGGAGGCCGAAAAGGCCCAGGCGGTAGAACGCCTCCGTGCCAACCAGACCGGCGTCGGCTCAAATGAGTTCAAGTGGCAGCACATCTACGAGTTGTTCTACGACATCAAGTCGTTGTTCTGGGTCGGCATCGCACTGCTCATCAACGCGGGTACCGCCGTGGCCTCGAGCTTTGGCCCGACGTTGATTAATAACTTCGGATTCGATAAATATGTAAAGCCTGGACTGACGCTGTACACTACATACTCGCTAACTCTCCTCTCAGGTCTCGTCCCTGCTCAACGCGCCGTTCGGGTTTCTCCAGCTCGTCGTGATCCTCTTCTCGTCTTGGGCGGCGCAGAAGATGCGGTCAAAGGCCATTCCCCTGGCTCTGCTCCAGATCCCAGGGATCATCGGCTGCGCCCTGCTATACCACGAGGGTACTTCTGGCAACTTTCGCCAATCCGTCGCCCTGGGAGGCTACTACCTCCTCGCGTTCAACTTTGGCTGCAACCCGTTGCTCGTGTCTTGGATGGTGGCCAACACCGCTGGGCAGACTAAAAAATCCGCCATCATGTCCCTGTACCAAGCCGGATCGGCCGCGGGGAACATTGTCGGTAAGTATGCGAGGGCGAGGTGGTGCTGCTACTGCTACCGTACACATCTGCGGTCGCTCGCGGACAGCTCACAGCTCACACGCCATAGGCCCGCTATTGTTCAACGCCAAGGACGCGCCATACTACATCCCCGGCATCCGGGGCTGCCTCGGCATCTTTGCCGCCCAACTCGTCTGTGTGGGTCTCCAGGCCGTCACGCTCTACGTCCTCAACAGGGTCAGGAGGCGCCAGCGTGTCGCCCACGGCAAGCCCGAGTTCATCAAGGACACGAGTATGGATAACAAGTACCAGCAGTATGCGAGCGGGGACGAGAACGAGACGCTGGGCCAGAACGGTGAGTCGGCACGGGGCCAGTTTTGTACTGACGAGGCAGCGCTGCTGGACTTGACAGACTACCAGAATGACGAGTTTGTCTACGTGTACTAGGACGAGCGATGCGGTCTGATTCCGGTGATGCGAGTTGTGTGTTGATCGGAAGGAGGCGCAAGCCGCGGCGCGGCTCGGCTCGGACGGGGGGCGTCCGGCAATGTGCCTGATCAGTGATCGACCCTGAGAATTGCCCTGAACCGAGAGTTGGGATGCTGTGGTGTGGTGTGTTTTGGTTTTGATGTGCCTAAGGCTACCAAAGTACGCTAGACCTTTAACAACGCACACTCAATCTATGCATCCGCGTCCAGCTCACAAAAACCACAGCAGGCATGTGTATCCCAACTTGTCGTTTGTACTCCACACTGCTCCCCCGTCCATTGGGGATCTCTCTCCCACGACATTCCTCGAACCGCCGCGAGGACGAGATAAGATTCAATATCATCGATCGGAGAGTCATATCCGGAGGGTTGGTTTCATTAACCGGCAACGGCGGCAGCGACCAGCCAGCATCCCAGCACCGAGTCCACCGAGTCCACCGAACAGAGTTAGCCTCCTCTCCGCTACGGCGTGATCCCACCTTGCGATCCAGTACTCTGGTGCTCGCCCAACGTCGCGTTGACGTCGAGACGTCAGAGACGAGGTCTTGGAAACATTACGAGTGGGATCCAGGCGTCCGCGTCGGCGTCAACAAAGAAGGCGTGTCGACCCGTGACCACCGCTCAACCCAGGTGCGATTCGTCGAGCGACTCGAGGGGGGTCGAGACAATTTCTCACCCCATCACTCTTCAGCGCGCCGATTCTCTCACATCGACGCATGATCAACAACGCACTCGAAGCACTCGAAGCACCCCAAGCACTCGACGCACTCGACGCACTCGACGCATTCGCCATGTTGCCGTCACCGTCGACCGCAACGTCAACGTCAACCACCACGTCCTCTTCGGTGTCTCGCCCGGGCTCGGCGTATAAACAGCGCGCGTCCGTATCGACCATCTCGAGTGCTGGGACCCACCTCCTCACTCCGAGAGTGGAATCGACGCTGCTGCCCGAGCTGCCGTTCCAGCGCACCTCGCTGGATGCCTGGGCGTGCGAGGAAGCTCCGGAGGAGAAACTGAGCAAGTGGTTTGGACATGTGAGTACGAGGGACTTGATTGGGCATTTGAGCAATTGAGCAATTGAGCATCGCTGAAATCCCAGTCCGATGATAATTTCGACTACGATGTGATCCCGGACGATTCGCCGACGCTACCTGCTACCCTGCTGGAAGAGTTCCCTCTGGTGCCTCTACACCTGACGAAACCGCTGATACCGCTGTCCTCGATCCCTAAACACCCTCGCCCGACTTGCCCTCCAGCGAGACCAAGCACAAGCGCCTCTCAAGTACCTCCAAACCCGAACCGAAACCCAAACCCAAACTCCTCGGCGTTGCGCACATCCTCCACCCTCTCCGCCCGCCCAACTAGACGATCAAGTCTCCCTCAAAGGCAAAACCTCCGTCCGACCCCCCTCGACCGCACCCTCACTCTCACCCTCGAGTCCATCACCGAGCTCCCGCGGGATCTCGATTCGGTCCCGGACGGGTCGTGGGCGCTGAGACCCCCGCGGAGGGTCATTGGGAGGTCCACCTCGCATCCGAATCTGGGTGGGGTGGTTCGAATGGCAACGAGACTCCGGAGGATCAGCTCGACGCTAGGCTTGGGTTCGGTTTCGGCATCGGTGTCGGGGTCGGCGTCAGTGGTGTCGTCGGCAGTGGTGCCGCGAGTGTCTCCGAGTACGGTCACCAGCCCAACGTATTCCTTCGGTCCAAACGCTCCTCCCATCGAGGCCTCAGCTCTGCCCCCGCGATCCGCCTCACTCGATCGGCCGCCCGTACTCGAGCTTCTACATCTGCGCCTGAGCACCGGCGACGTCGAGCCAAGTCGTCCCGAGAGCACACTGCTCGAAGCCGACGGATGGGCGTGGCCCAGCCCGCCATCCGATCGGCCGAGTCTGAGCATGGCGAGGACATCGACCTGCACGAGTTCGGCGAGCGTGCCAATCATCACTCCGCGATCAAGTAGCGAGAGTTCGTCAGAAGGGGGCTCCAACTTGGTCTCCATATCGAGTCGGAGCGAGCAGCCCCCAGTGTTCATCACCGAGGACGACTCCCCTTCTCTTCCCACCGAGGACGACTCCCCTTCCCTTCCTACTCCATCGCTACTCTTCCCTGTGCCGGCAACACACAAGATCCTGTCCCCCATACCCTCCGTCGCATTGTCGAAGGCCTCCGCCAGGTCCCGCAGACGGGCAGCTCGCAAGCGCCAAGCCGCGGACATCGCCGATGAGGTGTTTGCGCAGGAGGACGAAGAGGAGGAGGCATTGAGAATAGCAGAGGAGCAAGCAGCTGCGAGGGATCGGCTGGAGAGGGAAGAGCGGGAGAAGCTGTGGGCCGAAACGCAGGCGAAACGGGTCGCGGAGCTCAGAGAGACGATACGAGTCAAGATGGACGTGCCGAAGGGGAGGCAGGGCTTGAAGCTGTAGTATGGCCATGGATTGGTGCGCTTGCGCCAGGGGCAGACAACCATGGCGCGAGCGTGGGAGCGAGAGACGCGGTTTTATTGGAGACTCTGGGCTTTCAGCATAGACATCTCGGAACCATGGTGTATCTCCCATCGATCGGAAGCAGGTGTAGTCTACAATCAACCCGGAAGTGACCTATGTATCCTGCCCTCCATGCCATGCCAACAGAGCGGCATGCCGCCTTGCCTTCCGTCTATGGTTAGTCACCGCATTTGCTGGAATATTTGATCCCGCCGGCTCCTCTGGGCGACGACGACCCGGCCGAAGTCTGTCTCGGCGGTGTTGGCACCAAATAAACCACGTCGTCGACTTTGTCATCCGTCTTTCTGTCACCTCTCACAGCGTTTGTTACATCAAGTCGGTCACACCGTCGTCAGCGACACGGCTCTGCCGGGGGTCACCCACCGAAGCCCACACGGCAGCCTCTCTCGTATCCTTTGTCGTCGCCGCAACCGTCGTCAAGCGTTACCCCCGTAGTCTGCCTTACTCAGCGACCCGTTCTCACGGCGCGGATTGACTTTGACGACTCACGACTGTGCTATTTCTCTCATCAGTCCGAATCGCATTCTGTATCCATAGACCACTACCACCACCATGTCCTCTCCGCCTTCACCGAGCGCGCGGACCCGGCCCCGCTCCTCGTCCATCCTCTCCGACCTCGTCACCGCCGCCGCCTCGCCGTTTTCCGCACTCCTCAAACCTGTCATGCCCGGTCCCAGCGGTATCGTGCTCGACGAGGAGTCAAAGGGAGAGATATCATCCGAGGGACTCAAAAAGGTCGAGCTGAAGATTGGGGGCATGACAGTGAGTCTAAATAATCGACACTCTCGCTAATGTCAGTGCGGCGCATGTGTGGCTTCCATCGAGGGACAGCTCCAGCAGCCTGGCATTCACTCGGTCCAGATCAGCCTGTTGGCGGAACGCGGAGTAGTGGAGTACGAAGACAACTTTGTAGACCCTTCAGGCAAGAAATGGACCGAGGCGAGCATCGCAGAGGAGATTGAGGATATCGGGTTCGAGGCCGAGGTGGTGGAGCGGAGCGAGGTGCAGCAGGTCGAACTGAGGATCTACGGGTGGGTCTTGAAGTGTCAGGACCGCGCTGATCCTTCAGGCTAGAGAATCCCACCCTGGTCGACTCTATTGTCGACGCCACGACATCCCTTGCCGGTGTGCACGACGCGTCGCTGCCATTTCCCCACACACACCTCCTGTTGACTCACTCGCTTCTGCTCATCTCCCTCCGATCCATCGTCGACTCGCTCTCCTCGTCTTTCCCACAGCTCTCATTCCTCCCGACATCGTCTCAAAGCGACGACCAGCTTGCCTCCTTGAAAAAGCACAAGGAGACGGCGCAGTGGAGGCGGACATTCGTCATCTCGGCGTGGTTCGCCGTGCCCGTTTTCGTCATCGGCATGCTCGCCATGTACCTGCCCCGCTGGCTCATGGGCTGGACAATGTGGAGGATCTGCACGGGGATCTACCTCGGTGACCTGGTATGTCTCGGTCTCACCATCCCCGTGCAGTTTTTCCTCGCGAGGAGGTTCTACCACAACGCTTGGAAGGCGGCGAAACACGGTTCGGCAACGATGGACGTCCTCGTGGTTCTCGGCACGTCGGCGGCGTTCGCCTACTCCGTCTTCGCCATGGTCTTCGCAATGTTCTCAGACGACCCAGAGTATCACCCGCAGACCTTTTTCGACACGTCTACCATGCTCATCACATTCGTCTCGCTCGGACGGTACATTGAGAATCTCGCCAAGGGTAAAACCTCGGCCGCGCTCACCGACCTCATGGCCCTGACTCCATCTTCGGCTACCATACTCGACGGCGAGACCACCCGAAAAATCCCTACAGAGCTCGTCGAGGTCGGCGACGTGGTCCTCGTCATTCCCGGTGAGCGAATATCTGCCGACGGCGAGGTCCTCTCCGGCTCCACCAGCGTGGACGAGAGCATGGTCACGGGCGAGGCCCTTCCTGTCCCCAAATCTCCCCGCTCGCAGGTCATTGGAGGCACGGTCAACGGCCTCGGGACCATCACCTTCAGAGTCACCCGAGCCGGGGCGGACACTGCCCTCTCCCAGATCGTCAAGCTCGTCGAAGACGCGCAGACGTCCAAAGCGCCAATCCAGCAGTTTGCCGATCGCGTCGCAGGCGTTTTCGTCCCCGTCGTCATCACTCTTGCCCTCCTCACATTCTCCATCTGGATGGTCATCTCCATGCTTTCGTCTTCCCTCCCCGACGTGTTCCATTCCCCCGGAGTGAGCAAGTTTGGTGTCTGTCTCAAGCTGTGCATCTCCGTCGTCGTCGTGGCGTGCCCATGTGCCCTGGGCCTCTCCACACCTACCGCCGTCATGGTCGGTACTGGCGTCGGCGCAAAGAACGGCATCCTCATCAAAGGCGGCAAAGCGCTCGAGGCGAGCAAGGACGTCAGGCGCGTCGTCCTGGACAAGACCGGCACGGTCACAGAAGGCAAGATGAAGGTGGCTTCGGTGATCTGGGCCGGGAGTTCCGACGCCAACGACACGGCGTCATTGGCCCTGTCCACCCCCGCAGCACCGCTCCAACGCCACAGCATTCTCGCCTTGCTCTCACTTTCGGAATCCCGATCAGAGCACCCACTTGCGCTCGCCGTTGCAGCGTACGGCGGCGAATCCTTGGCGTCTGCTGGTCTCCCCCCACCTCACGGCGAGGTTGTGGAGTTCAATTCGTTCACCGGAGAAGGCGTCGAGGCAGTGGTGAAGCTCTCCACGGGAGTGCAGGAGCGTCTCCGCATTGGCAAAGCCGAATTTGTCTTGTCCAAATCCGCTGAGGCGGGTGAACTCCCCCAAACGATGAGCCAATTCCAATCCGCTCAGATGCGCGCGGCTCGAACTGTCGTCTTTGTCTCGATCGTTCGAGCCGGCCCGATACCGGTATTGGCCCTCGCACTCGCCGATTCGCCAAAGCCGTCTTCGGCCCACGCGATCGCCGCGCTGCAACGCATGGGCATCATCGTGACGATGCTGACCGGCGACGCTGAGGAGACTGCCAAAGCCGTCGCTCGAGAGGTCGGTATCGACGAGGACGAGGTGTACGCGGGTGTGAGCCCCAAAGGCAAAGCCAAGATCGTGCGGGATCTCATGGAGCGGGATAACGGGGGCGTCGCAATGGTGAGTGAGCTTTCCTTGTCTGCTTCACCGCTGACATGACTCAGGTCGGTGACGGCATCAACGATTCTCCGGCTCTTGTCGCTTCGTCCCTTGGCATCGCCCTTTCCTCTGGTACATCCGTGGCCATCGAAGCTGCCGATCTCGTGCTCATGCGATCCGACCTCCTCGACGTCGTCGCAGCATTGGATCTCGGCCGGACGATTTTCCGAAAGATCAAAGCAAACCTCCTCTGGGCGTGCTGCTACAACATCCTCATGATCCCTTTAGCGATGGGCGTGCTCCTACCCTGGGGGATACATCTTCATCCAATGATGGCCGCCGCGGCAATGGCCTTTTCGAGTGTCTCGGTGGTCGCGAGTTCTTTGACGTTGAAGGTGAGGGGAGCGCCCAACGACTCGAGCTGACATTCAGTGGTGGAGGCGTCCGAGATCATCCGTCCTTCCCGGAGAGACGTACGAGGCTGGAGGGATGCGACGTGGCCTGCGAGATCTGTACGCCGATGCTCAGCTCGTCGCGTCCGGCTCGATCCGCTCGGTCCTGGCGTTGGCGAGGAACGTCGAGAGGAGGGGAAGCACGTTGCCTCTCTTGCGCCGTTTCAGCTTGAGACCACCCACCAGAGAGTACGAGGCGATACCACTGGACGTGGAGCGCGGCGGAGAGTAGAATCGCAGGGGGTCGTCTTTCAGTCCTCTCGAACCGCGTCGAGTCGAGTAGTGTCAGTGTTGTTGTTGTGCTGGGTACAACATGCATCGGATATCTATGCGGGTTGGTTGGATGTGTCTGGGATGTGTCAAGTTCGTGTCTAGGCATGATGAATCGTGCCCCCTCTCCCCCACTTTTCGTCCAGGTAATCAGTCATCCACTCGTACAGCTCCCTGTACGCCTCCCTCTTGTTCATACTGTGATCCCTGGGGGCGACATGAGCAACAATCCACAGGGGTGGCTCAACACCTGCTAGACTCGACTCGACTTACGAATCTGTAAACATCCTAAACCTCCAGCCTCGGACATGCCTCTGGGTAAACTTGTCGAGCAAACTCGCCGTGTTGAGGTAATGCACATTATCATCCCCGCTCCCATGGGCCAGCAGGAAGTCGACCCCGTTAAAAGCCGTGACGTTGTTCACGGCGGAGAGGACGTAGCCTTGCGGATTGGACGTGGGGGTGGACATGTATCGCTCGGTGTAGATCGAGTCGTAGTAGAGCCAGTTGGTCACGGGTGCGACAGCCACTGCGAAAATATCGTGAGCGGGCGAACAGCCATGGCAACGGCGCAAGGGGGTGCACTTGGCCAATCGGGTAGAGCGCGTTGGCAAAACAAAGCAAGTGCAGGGCGAATGGGCATTGTGTGGAGGGAGTTGAAGTGGACCCAAGTGATGAAGAGTACAATCACGCCGCACTCACTGCCCAGAGTAAAGATCCCCGAATCCGCCTCGAGCGTCTTGCACGTCATGTACCCTCCGTAGCTCTGCTCGGCTCAGCGGTGCTCCAGTACGCTCTACCTCGCCGCAGGCTCATCCACAGCTTATGGACCAAACGTAGAACCTACCCATCCCCAGATCCCGATCCTGGACGTATCCACATACCGCCTCTTGGCCGCCTCCCTCGCCGCCGCAATCTGATCCACCACCTCCCAGTGGCCCAGATCGTCCATCACGGGGTTCCGCATGTTCCGCCCTTTGAACCCGGTGCCCCTGCCATCGAGCATGATGACGATGTACTTCTTGTTCGTGACGAGGAAGGTGTGCCAGTCGCGGTCCCACTTGTTGGACACCATCTGAGAGCCAGGACCGCCGTACACCCGGATCAGGACTGGGTATTTCTTGCGGCCAGAGGTGTCGATGTTGGGAGGGAGCATCTCGAGCATGTTGAACTCTGATTATCAGCGGGGTCAGAAGCACCAAAGCGGATTGACAGCCGACATCATCGTTTGAATCACGGTGGCGCCACTCACCGTAACCGTCGCTCTCTAGCGTCGTGCGGGTCACGATCGGCCGGACAAACTCGGACAGAGTCGCATTGAGCTTGCTATTGCCCTCGAGCAAAAAGTCGAGTTCTGGTCTCAGCCGAGTCACCCATTCCGGACCCACCTTTATCCGTCGCCATGACCCTCTGCCAGGGGACCTCCGGGCCCTTGTACTGCAGCACATAGTACCCGCCTCCGGGCGAGAACGAGACGTCATGGTATCCTGGCTGCTTGACATCGGTGAGAGCTTGGTAGTTTTGCTCATACCCCGAGGCCGATGTCGTGGGAATAGGTGCAGAGTAGAGATGTCTATCGACAGAAGGCGCCGCGGCGACAAAGTACCTGGAGATCAGCGGGTATCGTCACTCTGCACTCACGCCGTGGAGGTCGTCTCGTCCACTCCGGAGATCTCGGTGACTTCCCAGTCCCCGCTGGTCAACCATACTGGTTCCGGCGCATCGACAGGGCTGAAGAACGCGAGGTGGTTGTACCCGTCCTTTGGGACGATATCGAGGTAGCCCTCCGGACTTTTTACCGGAACGACGTTTTGTCCCTGCGCAGTCTCGGCCGGATCCTTTGGGTTTCGGAGGATTCACTCACATGATCGATCCAGCCATCGTCCCCCTCCTCGCCGTTCTTTCCAAGGTTTCGAACGGTCCTACCTCGTCCCTCGCCATCTTGGAACACAACGACACTGCCCCGCCTCGCCGCGCGGTCAATCTCCTTGACCATCAACGCGCTGTCGCCTACCCATCCGACCTCGGAGATGATCCGCGAGTCAAGAGGCATGGCGCCTTCCCATGACAGCTCTTTCTTCGCCAGAGTCACGGAGAGGCTCGACGCGTACTCGGAGAGCGAGAAGGTGTGCACGCTGACCAGCGGATTCGGTGTGCCCGGTTTGGGATACCTACGTTACCGTCAGATTAGCGCGGACACTGCGATTTACACATCCACACCCTCGCACTCACTTCATGTCCAGCTCGGTGGGGTACTGATGCACGTCGAAAGCGTCGTTGGTGGGGTTGTAATACTCCAATTTGTAGTCCTTCACCGCACTCTCGTCGCTTCGGAGATACGCCAGAGCCTTGCCGTCGGGACTCCACCAGACGGCCTTGTCCGTCTCGAACACTTCCTCCTCGTACACCCAGTCCGGCACTCCGTTGAACACCGTCGCGCTCCCGTCGTTGGTCACGCGGATAGACTGGGGGCTGGCGGCACCCAGCTGATCACCGGTGATCACGAAGAGGTTGTTGTTGTCGACATAAGCGAGTGAGTGGCCTACAGGCGACCATATGGCGATGGACGTGGTGGGCTTCGTAGAAACAGCGTGGATGGGGAAGGTCCGATCATCAGAGAGCCGGTGGACGTAAAAGTTGCCGAAGGAAGAGTGTCGCCATTGCTTGACGGTATCTGTGCGGAAGAGGACGTATTGCATATCCGCGGATAATCGCCAGGACTGCCAGTGAAGCTGGTTCCCAGACGAGTCCTTGACTCTTGAAGAGTTGACCAGTAGAGTCTCCTCGGTCATGTTCTGTACCGTTGAGAGCATGATATTGCCATCGGCATTGACGTGCGAGAACGTCCCGTCGGGAGCTACGATATGTGTCAGCGATGACAGTCTTGGGTGTGCTGCCGGAGACCTGCTCCCGATTCTCACTCCCCACTCACCCTCCTTGACCCATTCTAGCGACTTTGACTCGACCCGAAACGTCCCGTTGAAGATATGGTCCATCGTAATGGGTCTGTTCCCGCTCTTTGCAGAGTAGCTTGGCGCTGAATACGCCGTGGCCGCGAGGGCACCGATGATCGCGGCAAAGGCGACAATCCCAATGAGCACGGCGAGGACCTTGCGGGATTTCTTCCGCGGCCTCAGCTGACCAGACCATCAGCACCTGTATCACACCCTCACCCCGTCCAGATCGTATCCTCGTGTTCTCGTGCTCGCTCACTCTTCTAGGCTCCACCGGATATCCCGCACCATCATCCCCATCCTCCATGCGCCCTTCTGCATCGAAGCGCAAGGCCGAACCCTTCTCATCGAACGGCTCGTCGTCCAGCGCGTCCCGATAGACGATGTCCGACCCGTCCGACGAGGAATCGAGGGATCGTCGGCTGGGAGCAGGCGAGTCGAGCGAGATGGCATTGGCGGTGGAGCGCGGCACGGGTGAGTACGAGCCGGACATGGCGACTGCACGGCCGGAGGGGGAAAGAAGAGAGGAGATTGACAGATGGGAATGGGACTGGGAGATAGGCAGATACATGTGGATATAATACCAGTGTCAGCGGCCCACGCCATGCCACCAAAGCCAGGCACGGTTACAGCGGCGACGACCACGACCACTACTCATCACATCTTGGGCACATCCTCACCCTCTCATTGTCCTCAACCACGAGCCAACCTCCATCGACAGCTGCATCACCGCATCGACTCACGTCCAGCCACTCCCGTCTCCTGTCCAGCGCGTGTCGTGTTCCCAGTGCACGCCGACCGCGTAGTCGCCCGCCCTCCTATCGTCACACAGGCGTACCCTTTTCAATGATCAAGTTCATCCTCGTCCAGGTGGGTAAACTTTCGATTTCCCGAGTCCGTCCAGCTGAAGATTGCGCGTAGAACCGGCAAGGCAAGACGCGCCTGTCAAAATGGTATGCGCCGTATGACGACGACGAGAAGGTGAGTTGGAAGCGATACCTCCGCGACTTACGGGTCGACCCCATCCGCCGCTCTTTGCGCGAGTGGATCGTCCTTGGGATTGCGCTCACTCCTCTAGGTCCGATTACGAGGCGAGGTGCACCGACTCATCGCGCCCAGAGATCAGAAGTACCAGTCGAATTTCGTCGAGGTGCGTGGACACTGCTTCTCAGTTACGCACAACCCAACTTCCCACCTTCGCACTCGCATCCAGGTCACGGACCGCAGCTCTTCACTCTTCACTCTTCGCTGCTTAGTCTTCATTCTTCTACCGACGCCCTCTCCGCCTCGTTTCGCTGGACGAAGTAACGCCACGCCGCGACCGCTCATCCCGCAGTTCCGGAACGACAAGATCGTGTACCGTCGCTACGCCGGGCTGTTCTTCTGCGTCTGCGTCGACTCGAACGATAATGAGCTGGCCTACCTCGAGGCGATCCACCTGTTTGTGGAGGTTCTTGGTGAGTACGGGCGCGGGTTGACGTGGCGTGGCGTGGCGTCTTCGCCCTCTCCACAACGTCTGGACACACTTCCTGGGAAGCTCGCCTGCTCCTGCGTGTTGGCTTCCTTTTCGCTCGCTCGCCTGGGTCTCAGTCTCCGATGCTGACGCTGACTCATGCTGACTTCCCCCAGACGCATTCTTCCAGAACGTATGCGAGCTCGACCTCGTCTTCTCATTCTACAAAGTGCGTCACCTCTCACCTCTCTCGCTACCTCCCAGATCGTCCGCACAAATGGTCATTCCTGGGGTGATGCGAGGTGGCAGTGCTAAACGATGCGGGAATGGGAACTGACAGCCCGCCTTCAGGTCTACGCAATTCTCGACGAGGTGTTCTTGGCGGGGGAAATAGAGGAGACGAGCAAGCAGGTCGTGTTGGATCGGCTGGACTATCTGGAGAAGCTGGAGTGACCGGAGACGGAGTTCGAGATGGAGTCGGTGATGGGCACGCGTCGGAGTTGGGATAGTTTGCATGGACGTTTATGCAGTGTTGTATATATCGTACAACAGCCCCGACCCTCCGCTGAACCCGCCTCGCCCGCTCAATCATATTCCGATGGTCCACTATCGAATCGCGAGGGAGAGTTCCCTTCCCTTCTCTCTCCCCGACCCCGGTTCTGCCGCCGCTCCCGTCTCCCTTCCAATGTCCTCTCGCGGTGGCATGACCGTCCTCAACCCCACATCGTTCAAGTTGCGAATGACGAGCAGCCAGCTCGAGCAGCACGTTCACTGCGCCTGCGCCGCTATGCTCTTCCCATCCGACGATCCTCCCGCCGTTGCTCGAGCTGGCGTCAGCGAGGCTCCGCAGACGTCACCCACCCATTTGCCTTTACATTCCCGGTACGCCTTGAAGAAGTCGACACACTACGGGGCGTCAGTGGTGTGCACCTCGCGCCCACCGTGGCCATTGGTACGGGACGACGCGTGCGACCAGCCCGAATCACCCACCTCGTCGCGGTTGTAGTGCGCTCGTTCGAGGCAGTCGAGGGAGGCTTTGCTCGCCGCTTCGCATGGATCGGCAAACTGAGCTTGTCAGCAGTGCAAAGCGGCTACAGGGTGTTCAGAGGAGCATGAAGCTGCTGTGGTACATATGCCCAGGCCCTCCCTTGCCGGGCAAGATCAATAGTAGTGTGTGACGGGTAAGGAACGCACCTTTGAGATCGTCTGTCGGCCCTGCAGCTCGTGAGCAAGCACTCAGGAGGTAATAAAGCATCTCATCGTCGAAGACCTGGTCCCATACCCACTTTGAACGTCTTTTTCCAGTCCTCGGGCTGCTCCAGAGCTGCGGTAGGCGGCGCCGGCCTATCCTCCTCGGCCAAGGACGCTTTCGACGGCGGGACTCGGGAGGCCATGGCGAGGGACGAAGGCGGGTAAAAGCAAGTACACGGCGAGAAAGGGGGAGACGACGATGCGGTCGAGCCTTCAGTGGCTTCTAGGAGCTTTCCGAAGCGTTGTGGATGACTCGAGACTTGATGAAGATGCAGAAGGTCAATGGAGAACCGATGGGCAGGTCACATGCAACCTCGACAAAACCGGGACGATCAAACTCCCTCCACCCGGCTGCCCCACCCAGAAACGTCCCGCCCTTGGACCGAGGTGTATCCTCTTGATTCATCTTCACAGGCATCACTGGCGTTAAGCAGCATTAACGCAGCCATGAGCGATATCATAGGCACGCTCGCGGCCATTGGCATGGCCACTGGGTGAGTTCAGCGCGGTCCGTTGGAACGTCCATAACGTCCGACTGACCCGTTATTAGCCCTCCTCTGATTTACGTTGACCAGGTGCGTCGGTGTGGGGTGGTGAATCTCGCCCCAAGCTGACTTGGCAGGCCTACAACATCATCAAGAGGAAGTAAGCGGTTCACGTCCCCACGGGTGTGCTGTATAGCGCGTCGTGACTGAATGTGTAGAGACTCCTCAGGCTTCTCCACAGGTCAGTATGCAATGCCAAGACATCCACTCGAACCCGAGTCTTGCTGACCGTTCAGACGTTTGCGGGGTCATCATCATCGCCAACGTCACCCGAGTCTTCTTCTGGCTCGGAAACCGTTTCGAAACTCGTATGCACTTCCTCCTGATCCACGGATCAACAAATCTTGTATTGTGCCGGACTGACACTGCCCAGCTCTTCTCGTCCAGTCCCTTTTGCTCATCCTTTCCCAGCTCCTGCTCCTCTCGTTATGCCTGCACTACCGACCCCACCCTTCCGGCGAATCCGACCCGACGACCTACGCCCCCTTGTCCCCAATGTTCGATGCGGACCCCGAGGTAGACACGGAGACAGAGGGAGAATACGAGGCGCGCTCTCATCAGCGCGACGAGTCAAACTCGGGATTTCTGCAGCGTCCGCCGGTCCCCACCTTGCGAGGAGCCTCCGCGCGACTGGGCATGCTGGGCAAAGAGAGACCCATGAACTTTTGGCAGTGGGACGGGTTCGGGAGCTACCTCGAGTTTTTGGCGGGTATGATCGTCGTACTGGGCGTGCTGCAGGTGGTCTTTGGAAGATGGATGTGGTGAGTACCGAGCTGCGATCCCAATGATTCAAGAGCTGGCTGATGCGGAACAGGTATATTGATACGTACGTGCTATTGATGATACCATGCGCCATGCTGACTCTCTCAGCCTCGGTTTCGTCGCTCTGACCATAGGTAAGCGATCGCAATTCCCCGGGACACCGCTCATGCCACAGAATCAACATTGCCGATCCCTCAGTTCATCTCCAACTGGAAACGCAAGTCGTGCTACGGCTTCCGGTCGACAACACTTGCTGGATGGCTTTTTGGCGATATATACAAGTGGGTATTGGCGTCTCACGTGAAGGATGCGGAACGACTCTGAAGAGTCTTGTCTGGACTGCGCGGGACCGCTCTAGACCGTCTCATGTCACGCATGTTCGCTGCGCCGAACGAATGCTCACTAACGACTATGCTGACGACGCAGGACTGGGTATTTCTTCCTCCGCCACGCACCGATCCAGTTCAAGGTCACTGCAATCATGACGGTCTGCTGGGACATTGGTGAGCTTTGCATCTCTCTTCCGGACTCCGCGATTTTGCTCATACAGTCTAGCCGTGGCGACCCAACGACTCGTATATGGATCAAATCCTCCCGTGGGTGCGCGAGACGAGGCAGAGGAGGCGAGAGGGCTCCATGTGGGCTAGCCACGAGTCGCTCTGTTTCTTTGTGTCGAACCGATGCATTGAGCCTGCCCTGCGCTGTTCTACCCGGGCCCATCTCTACCCGTACCAGATCCTCCGCGCCCCCGCACCGCCGCATCCAAATCCGCCCTTGCTCACTTCCTCTTCTCAACCGACATGGTGTCGTACAAGGTCCGCTCGTCGTCCTCCTTGACCACCTGGTTGATCCTGGGGGTGAGGTATCGGTCGTCCTGAGATGGATGCGTCAGCAAAGGAAGGGAATCGCGACGGGGAGGGGACATCGGGCGTCGAAGCTTGACCCACCTCCGATGCCGTGAGCCACTGGGCCTTTGGCAGAGGCTTGTGCATCACACTCTGCTGGAAAGCCTGCCTCATGCGGAACGAGCGGTCGTACTCTTCGCGGGTAGTGAGTCGGCCGAGCGCCTAGAAACGATGAGCACGGTTCGAGTTCGAGGAAACTGGGCTTCAAAGTAAAGAGAGTCTCGATTTCTCTAGGGTCGAACCCGGTCCTCGCCTCTCCATCGTCCATCCAGTGCCACACTCTCTAGAGACAGCCAGTTCCGCAAGAGACATTCCGACTGCACGCGCACACGCAGAACTCACCTTCTGAATGTCCTCTCGCTCCTCTGAGATCAGGTCGTCGTACTTGAGGCCCATCTTGCGGTGGCCCACAATGTTGGCGTAAGCATTGGCGAGAGGCTTGAGCGCCTTGTAAAGGCCGCCCGAGTACGCCTTGATCTGCGGGGCGAGGCTGATGGCGCGACATGGAACCAGGGCGAGGAAGTGGGGATGAGGTGATATTGAACACGTAGGAGGAACGGTCGGAAGATTCGGAATGAGATGTGTCGGGCAGAGTTTGGGGGAAGTTTCGTCAGCTACGACTCCAGAGGGCGCGGAGTACTCACGAGATACCGAGGGGACCGCCGAGGAGAACCATGATGAGGGGAGTATAGGTGGGTTGGAGGAGGAGAGCAAGAACAGTGAATGCATCGAGATCGAAGTAAGTCTCCGTGGTTGGCGGTGGTGGTGGTCGTCGCTCCGGCCAATCCGATCCATCGCGATTGGTTCCGTCGGCGCGGCGTTTGCGACTGTGGCGGAAATCAAAACGGCACAAAGGTGGCACCGTACAAGTCCAAGGACATTCCAGTGGTCCAGAGCTCTCGTCGGTAGGCGAGTACCGCACAAACGATGCATGAGCACAACGAACCGCCCCCAATGGTGTCGCTGGCCTGCTCAGTGAAGGGATCCCGTCGATGTCGTGATGGGATCCTTTCAGGTGTAACTCCTTTCGAGCAGTTGGACTATGTCAAGCCTATATCTAACGTGGAGAATCAACTCGAAGTCCTCGATTACCCCTTCCTGGCTCAACATTCTCGATATCCTCGCAATGGCCCATACATCCGTCCCTCTTCCCCACCCGAGGCACTCCATCTTGCCGACGATGCGACGCACGTCTTGCGCGTGCACGAAGACCGAGATCCGCTGCAAGTCCGCGCACGACCACCTCACACTGCTCTTCGCCCGCATCCACCTCGCATGGGGACACCGCCGTGGCGGGAACCCGCCTGCCGAGGTACTTCGCAATGTGGAGCGCATATTTTGGCGGCTTCGGCGTGAGGGGCACGAGCTGTTCCATGTGGTGGCGATGGAGCATCCCCTCGAAGGGACGAAACGCACCGAAATCAGCGTGCTGCTCCTGGTGCCGTGTCATGACGAACCGACGGGTCATCGCTGGCTCGCAGAGGTGCTCGTGCATCAGTATAGCCAAGGCCCGAAGAGCGGGATGGTGGAGAGTGTCGCAGTGAGATACGCGGCGGATTGGCAGGATTGGGAGGTGATGATGGATCATGAGTATCTGGAGGAGGTCGGGAAGCAGTGGGTGAGAGTCCATCTTGAAGATGGAGTCTGGCCAACGGGAGAGCAGGTGGTGAGGGGGGTATGGGGACAAGTAACACTGCTCCTCGGAGATGGTTTCGATGGATCAAAGAGGGAGTTCGAGAAAACCGTCAGTAGGGCGGTGAAGGAGATCAACGCGAGGAGCGAGATCGTGTCCTACTTCGAAGTCGCAAAGAGGTACCGCAGATCCGGGGCCAAAGTCATCCCCACCATCACGGTGCTCTTGCAATCGACGGACGACAACGGCGTGGCGGTGATCGTGATTGACCCGATGGGCCCGCGCAGCAGGATCAAACCCATGGCGGTGAGGTATGATGGAGAATGGCCGATTGCGCATCAATACCGCAAACAATTCCCTCCGCCAGAATTGAAGGAACTGGAGCCATTTGTGATGAACGAAGAGTAGATGCATGGTATCAGAATGGCAATGCCGGTTTTGCGCTGTCCTTGACCTCCCCGCGAGCCTGTACATCAGCACGAGTGACACACGGATTCATTTACCCACCTTCTTCCAATCCGCTATTCTCTTCTCCATCCCCGCGAGACGCTCAGCAGTCGCCTCCATCCTCTCTGGCTTTTCCCGCTCGTGCTTGTGGCCCTTGAACATGCGTTTCCTACTTCCATAAAGCGTCTTTCGTTCCTTGACCGCCGCGTCTCCAGACCATGAGATGACCCGCCCGTCGTCCCACCGGAGCTCAACCGAGCTGGAAGGTTGTGATGGGACCGGAGGAAGCGAGAGACCACCGTAATACTCCAACAGCTGCTTCTGCCTTCTTCGGGAGATGTATGCTGGGGTGTGGGACGTTGCGACCTCCGAGGCCGAGCGGTGGGTGAGGAAAGGATTAGGGATGGAGGATGATGAGGGGTCGCGCGAGAGGTGGCGCCGGACGTAGCGGTAAATGACCGGGGGGAGATCCTCGGAGGTGAGCTGAACGGGGGCGGTGGATGCGAGCCGCGAAGAAGTCGCGAGGAGGCGTGTTGCGGTGTTCATGGTGTGGGTGTGGTGTGGTATGCAAGAGACTCAACGAGAGCATTGAAACATTGAAGCACTGAATAGCTGTCACTTGGCTGGTGTCAGTGTGCCAACTCGCGATGCTTTCCGAAACGCCGCGAAACACCGAGCAGCCATCCGTCTCGCTCAGGGATCACTCCGACACCACCCAGACACCCACTGACTTCACATTCCCCCCCATCTCCTCCAACTCCTTCTCCTCAAAAACCCCTCTCTTCTCCTTTCCCCTCTTCCTTCCCCCCTCTCAAAACACCTCGACGACATGACCCTCGTCACTCGTGGCGCCATCCGCCTCTCCAGGCAAGGTGGCCGGGCCGTCCGCAACGCCCGCGCCAACGTCGCCTTCTTCAACACGGCCGCCAACCAGGCGCAGAACGTTCTCCCCAAGTTCCGCGCCGAGGGCAGCCGCATGGCCGCCCAGGCCAAGCCGGGTGAGTGCAAGCGAGCGCAGCGAGCGTGGTGGAGATGAAGTTGGGGTTGGAAGAGAGCATCGAAGGGGATATCTCGGAGAGGGCAGGATGGGATTTTTGGCTCTAGGGGCGTTTGCGTGGCCGTGCTCCGATCCCGGCCGATTCGTGGCCTTTTTGCTGTTCCCAACCAATGCCTTTACTTACCCACGTCTCAGTCTCCGCCACCCGCTCGTACGCCACCCCTTCCAACCTCCAGACCGGTGCCATCAAGACGGTCATCGGTGCCGTCGTCGACGTTCACTTTGAGACCGAGAACCTCCCCCCGATTCTCAACGCTCTCGAGGTCCAGTTCGCCGAGGGCCAGACCAAGCCCGAGGGCGGCCGCCTCGTCCTCGAGGTCGCTCAGCATCTCGGTGAGAACACGGTCCGCACCATCGCCATGGACGGTACCGACGGTCTCGTCCGTGGCCAGAAGGTCGTCGACACCGGTGCTCCGATCCAGATCCCCGTCGGTCCGGCCACCCTTGGGTGAGTGTTACGGTTTCTCTTCCCCTTGACCATATCCCGGATATGCGGCCCGACTTCGTGCTGATATGGTTCAGCCGCATCATGAACGTCATTGGCCAGCCCATTGACCAGCGTGGCGAGATCAAGGGCGTCAAGCTCTCCCCCATCCACGCCGATGCTCCCGAGTTCATTGACCAGTCCACCACCGCCGAGGTCCTCGAGACCGGTATCAAGGTCGTCGACCTGCTCGCCCCCTACGCCCGTGGAGGCAAGATCGGTCTCTTCGGCGGTGCCGGTGTCGGCAAGACTGTGCTCATCCAGGAGCTCATCAACAACATCGCCAAGGCCCACGGTGGTTACTCCGTCTTCACCGGTGTCGGCGAGCGTACCCGTGAGGGCAACGACTTGTACCACGAGATGAGGGAGACCGGTGTCATCAACCTCGAGGGTGACTCCAAGGTCGCCCTCGTGTTCGGTCAGATGAACGAGCCCCCGGGAGCCCGTGCCCGTGTCGCCCTCACCGGTCTGACCATCGCCGAGTACTTCCGTGACGAGGAGGGACAGGATGTGCTGTTGTTCATCGACAACATTTTCCGTTTCACCCAGGCCGGTTCCGAGGTGTCTGCCCTGCTCGGTCGTATCCCCTCGGCCGTCGGTTACCAGCCCACCCTCTCCACCGACATGGGTGGTATGCAGGAGCGTATCACCACCACCAAGAAGGGTTCCATCACTTCCGTCCAGGCCGTCTACGTGCCCGCCGATGACTTGACGGACCCTGCCCCGGCCACCACCTTCGCCCATCTCGACGCCACCACTGTGCTGTCCCGTTCCATCGCCGAGCTCGGTATCTACCCCGCCGTCGACCCCCTCGACTCCAAGTCGCGAATGCTCGACCCCCGTGTCGTCGGTGACCGCCACTACTCGGTTGCCACCCGCACCCAGCAGATCCTCCAGTCGTACAAGTCGCTCCAGGACATCATTGCCATTCGTACGTGGCGCTCACACCGTTGAAATTCTTTTATGCCTTTGCTAACCCCCCCGCAGTCGGTATGGACGAGTTGTCCGAGGAGGACAAGCTCACCGTCGAGCGTGCCCGTAAGATCCAGCGTTTCATGTCGCAGCCCTTCGCCGTCGCCCAGGTCTTCACCGGTATCGAGGGCCGTCTCGTTCCCCTGAAGGAGACCATCACCGCGTTCGAGGAGATCCTCGAGGGCAAGCACGACCACATCTCGGAGAACTCGTTCTACATGGTCGGCGGCATCGAGGACGTCAAGGCCAAGCACGAGAAGTCGCTCAAGGAGCAGGGTGCTTAAGCGGGACGTGGTTAGATCATGATACGCTCATAGGTCCAATGAATTGAATGGCAGGCACAAGCGGGCTCGCGTCGTTTGCTTCTGAGCGCTGTACGAGCATCGTAGCGGGATGGGAATGTCGGTGCATCCGGCTGATCGATCCCGCTGAATATTGTGCTCGAGTACTTGAAGTCACTCACCCTGACGAGCTTCCTCGCAAGTCTCCAGCCGACTGGTGCCCAGATCATCCGCGACGCTGAGTCCTGATCGACAACGCCATCTGACACAGCAGATGAACAGGAAGCACACGCGAGGGAGATCATCTTCGAACTTTCTGTCTACACCTCTTCTGTACGGTGTCCGCGCAGATCTCCTACACCGAACAATCGTCTACCAGCCCAGCCAGATGCCCGCTTGTTCCATGCTTGAGCTGTCTACCGCATCGCGTCGTGGCTGCATAGACTCTCTGTGGCCATGTAGAAGCCGGGGGCCGAGGGGTTCAGTCCGAAGTGTCAGAGCCCAAAATTGGGAAGAGGCTGCTACACAACATCCTTCCTCGCTTCCATTGCACCTTTGCGAATCCAGTGCGACGTCCCATACGCCGGAATCCTTCGCCTTTCGCTCGAGCGCGAGTCTCACCGGCAATACGGCCTGTCAGTTAACCTGTTGATTGTCGAAAATCCCGAGCCTACCCGGCGCTCTGGTGTGCAACGCCGAGGTGCGCCGGTGAGCTGACTTGGCGTGGCGTCGGCGTTGGCTTCGTCGGCTCTTTCGACCGAACAAACGCGAGCGGAGGGCTAGCCCTAGACCAGAAGGACTGTGACGGGGTGCAGGTAGCGAGATCACGCTTTGTGGGCCAGTGGGCCGCGCGGGAGGGGAAGGAGGGGGGGGGGAGGGGGAAACGGTCGGGTCGAACGACTCGGCGGGTAACGAAACCCTTTACGGTTAGGGTAAAACCGTATTTTATCTGATAAAATGACGAGGGGGGGAGACTGTTCGGGAGTTGAGGGTGGAACGGTGAGACGGCGAGGCGACGCATGCTTCGACTCGTTTGAGGCATGCTTGGCTCCCCGATCTCGGACCTTCGGACCTTCGGGCGCGAAATACTGGTGTTGGTAGACCCAGGGTACATATGCTGGTGTGGGAAGTCGACGGCGGAGTGGGCAAATGACCCGGGGAAAAGGCTTATCTGATAGGACGAAGGGGATGATCGGCCGATGCGCGAAGCTGGAAGCTGCGCATGGCAGGGGGGTGACCCCGATGCTCCATCCGAGAGGCAACAACGCAGGGCGGCGCTCCCGCTGTCATGCTGCGTTGGAGGTGTGAGGAGGTTGAGGGCTTGGGACCGGGATGGGCTGCTGAACATACGGCACCCCGGCAGCCGAATGTGAGCGATGCGAGCTCGCCCTTGATGCCGAGAAACGAGGGCACGCTCGGGAACGAGACAGGACACGAGTGAACGCCCCAAGCAATCGAGCGAGCAGCACTCCAACCTCTCCTCCAGGAGCGAGACCACAGGCTTGTCTCACCCGCCTGGTGCTGCGGGTGTTGGGGGACATCGGGATCCAGATGTCCTGAAGTGATTTCAGTCCGGGATCACGCCAGGAAAAGAGGTTGGAGCGCATGGTACTCTACTCGTACACTGCACAGTGATAGCGTTTGTAGGGTACATAAGGCCCCCGTGTACCGATCATCAGATCCGACATTCAGACTTCAAAATCGTCTCATCTCTGGTTATCAGATAACCACACGCCACCTCTACGTCTACAGCACCTACTCTCATCGCTGCAAAGGCGCCACGTCGACATGTCTCTACATTCAAGCGAGCACACGGCGGGAGACCCCCTCTCGCTCGAGAACAAGGAGAAGGACAAGGACTTGCCTCGGCAAGAAGTGCCGAACCTCCCCAAGAACGATGACCCGGCGTCACCAGAGCAGGACAGGGGTGTCACCCGTATCGAGGCGCTGTGTAAGTGGCCACGACTCTGACTCTCCGACCTTTGACTTCTCCATACTGTGCCATACCCCTCACGCCGCGTATGCCCCACTCCACTCTACCAGGCCCTCGTTCACGGACGTTAGTGTTGCCGCGCTCACTCCGCAGACCTCGTATTTGGCAAAGGCTGGAAGATCTACTTTCTCTGGGGCTCAATCGGCCTCATCGCCTTTGTCTACTCCCTCGCGTCAATGACCACCTACACGTGTAAGCGGGTCTCCCTTCTGCCGACAAATAACGGAATGCTTTTTGCCTCTCGGGTCGCGCTGACGAGACATATGTACCCGCCAGACCTCGCATTCGCCACTTCTGCCTTCTCGACGCACGCCCTGCTCGGCACCATCTCGGTGATCACCTCTATCATGGCGTCCGTGACGCAGCCGTTCATCGCAAAGGTGACTCGACGACCGCGTTGGACTCCCGCTAACGTAGCAGGTCGCCGATCTCACCAGCCGTCCTTGGGCGATCGCATTCTCCATCCTGTTCTACTGCCTCGGCTACATCGTGGTCGCTGCGTCCAAGTCGGTCCAGGACGTCGCGGGGGGTGAGTTCGAAGTGGAAGTCTCAAGTTCAGGTCGTGCACTGTACGAGTACGGCATACATGATGCACGCGTATCTACTCGTGATATGGTGATATTGACGCCCTCGCCTAGGCGAGGTCCTGTACACCATCGGAAACACCGGTATATCCCTGCTCACCACCATCCTCATCGGGGACATCACCAATCTCCAGAACCGGGGTCTCGCCAACGGTCTCTTCTCCGCGCCATACATAGTCACCTGCTTTATCGCGGGGTACATCTCGGACGGGATCTCCGCGTACAGCGAGAACGGCTGGCGGTGGGGCGTGAGTTGGCCTCGATCGATTCAGATCCAGAGTCAGAGTCAGGGTCAGAGTCGGAGTCGGAGATCGAGTTTGAGATCGACATAGACCTCGGCGTGTTGGGAGGTCCGGATGGTCGTACAAGTACTGTGAAGTTGTCGTTGCCGTCGCTGACGCGGTGTTCAGTACGGCATGTTCGTCATCCTCATGCCCGTGTGCATTTCGCCCGCTCTGTTCGTCCTCTTCTGGGCTGACCGTCGCGCCACAAAGATCGGAGGTGAGTGGCTGCTTCGCCCGTCGAGGTTTGCCAATCCCATTCGCCCTTCGCCACGAGGAACGACCCACCTCATCAGCCCTGTACACCTGTGCACCTGTACACCTGTGCACCTGTACACCTGTGCACCTGAGAGCCTGTCCGCCCGCGCTGATGCCCGCCCCCAGCGCTTTCCCTCGCCTCATCGTCCGAAGCCCGCCGCAAGGTACTCGAAGGCGCGGGTGCCGAGCCTCCGCTGTCCATCGTCCAGAAGGGCCTGAAAGTGGCTCGACAGATCGACCTGATCGGACTGCTCCTCCTCGGTTTCGCGTGGGGTTGTCTCCTCACCCCGTTCACCATCTCCACGACAGCCAAGGGGGGTTATGCCAACGGTGAGTGCGAGCGAGTGGTTCCGCAACCCAAATACCAATACCTGGGCGCGGCGCTTTGCTGGGACTGATGCAAGCACCCCAGCCTCGCTGATCGCCATGTTCGCGGTCGCCGGAGTGCTCTTTATCATGTTCACGATCTGGGAATGGAAGTTCGCCGTTCACCCCGTCATGCCCCGACGTATCCTCAACAAGGCTCTGGTGAGTGGTGAGATCGACACCTCCGCATGCCGTCCGCGGCGATGGTTTCATGAAGTGACCTGCCACCTGCTCAAACCGCGTTCTGACGAGACCGCAGTTCTGCTCCATCGCCATCGACTTTGGATACTATTTCTCTGGATACATCAGCGACACGTACATGTCCTCCTGGGTGTACGTGATCAAGGACTGGTCGGTGGGTCCGGCTGCGAGCGCTCTTCTACTCCTGTGCTCCTCGTCTCCTCTTCTTCTCTGCTCATCCCTCCGGAGTTCACAGCAGAGTTTGTGCAGAGCCAAACTGAATCGTCACAGGACAAGGACTACAACTACTTCCTCAACATCCTGACCGTCGGACTGTGTCTCTTCTCCATCCCAGCCGGCCTTGTCATGAAGTACACCCACAGATACAAATGGGTCCAGATCTTTGGTCTGATCGTGCGATTCGTGTGGGTGTCGCGACGAAGTTGTGGGGGTGCCATGTCGTCTAAACCGGACCACTCGCTGACGATGTCCTCGTAGCGGTATGGGGTTGATGTACGCCGCGACCAAGAACCCCAGGTGAGCGCGATCCCTCGATTCGTCCCTCGACTTGCCGACTCCATCGGTGCTTCACCACTTCCTCCATCCAACGTTCCGCCTCCCCACACCTCCCCACCAATATTGGCCTCCCTCTCTCCCTCTCTCCCTCTCTCCCCGTCTTTGCCCCTTGCTCTCCCTCTCTTGACCCCCTGCTCTCCCTCTCTCCCATCTTTGCTTGCGCTCGCTCGCTCGCGCCCCCTTTGGCCGTGCTGATCCCCTCAGCGACCTCATCCTCGTCTGGTCCCGTATCCTCGTCTCAATCGGCGGCGGCTGCTCCGTCATCTCCTCCCAAGTCGCCGTCCAAGCCAGTGTGCCCCACCAGGACATGGCGATAGCATCCGCCAACCTCGCGTTGTGGACGCAGGTCGGGGGCTCCATCGGGTCCGCTATCGCCGCTGCGATATGGACGAACAAGCTGCCGTACTACCTCGCCCAGAACCTGGGCGGTGCGCTCAACTCGACCCAGATCGAGGAGATCTATTCGAGTATCGTCACCGCCAGGCTGGCCGAGCCTAGGGATAAAGTTATCGACGGTGAGTACAGGTAAACGTAGAGTACTGTAGGCGGCATCACCCACCCACCCACGCATCCACTCGTAACTCAATATACCTTCTCATCTCCTCCTGTTCCCCCCTCCCCCATCCCCCCTTCTCCCGCTGACACAGACCCACCCAGCCTACCAATCCACAATGTACTACCTCCTCCTCCCCGCCTTCATCCTCTCCATCGTCCCCATCATCGCCGCAATCGTCACCACCAACTTCTACCTCGACAACAAGCACAACGCGATCGAGGACAAGGTGATGGAGGTCCGTCCGGCCGAGGAGACCGAGGACGACGCGTTGCACAGGAAGGTGATGGAGGCGGAGGAGAGGGCTAGGGGGGAGTTGGGTATGGGACGGCAGGTCTGATCGCGAGGGACAGGGCTTCAGCCGTGGCGAGTGCGAATGAGACGGGCACTCATGTTTTGTCTACTCCCTGGCTACAGCAGCTCATGTGCACGCTCGAGGACAAACACAGGACTATCACTGATACTGTAGCGAACGAGCTACGCTCAGCTCGTCGCGATTTTATGACTACGTATGAGTATGCATAATCGTCGTCGTATCCCGCAATCACATGCACCTGCGCATACAGTACCGATCCGAGTCTATGCCACAGTCCAAACCCAGTTCGCAAGACACCACACCCCTCGCACCGTTCACATCCGGGGCGACCACTCCCCGCTGAGCTGAACCACACTCTGCACCTCTTTCGTACAGTAAAGCTTCTCCGTCTGTGTCCTCGTCGTCCAGCTCTTCTGCGCCCTCAGTACAATCGCCTGAGACGTCAGCGGATCCCAAACTTGGCCATTTCCTACTCCACCCCGAACTCAAACCCAACCCGGACCCGAGCCCCGCTCACCTGCTGAGCCCCATAGTTCCTGTGATCCCTCTCGAACAACTCTTTGTGCTCCTCCAGCCCGTCAATCAACGTATCCACATCCGCCACGATCGCTTGCAGCCCTTCCACCGCATACGCCGTCTGCACCTCTCTCTTGCTCCTCGCCACACCGCCCTGCGTCGCTCGAAGCCCCTCCGCAATCGTCTCGATGATCCGTTTGGTCTCCTTGAGGATCCGCGTGGCGTGACCAAAGTTCTTCCTCGACGCAATGAGGAGGGACCGGGTGACCATGTCGCTCGCGAGGAGTTCCATCCTGCGACGGACGATCGTCGGGTCGGCAGGAGACGACGACGGAGGGGAATTGGAAGGTAGGATAGCCACGGTGAGTAACACCGGGTGGGCGAGGCGCGCCACGGATCTGCCCGCAGCGGGATCGTGGAAACTGCAGTCGACCTCGGTCACCGGCACCTCGTCGATCAGAGCTTCTTCGTACACCACATCCCGCAGAGCACTTGCGTCCGACACCGATAGCGTATCCAGACCGAGCCCGTGAATGCCTGGCGACTTCCGGAGCGAACCGCCCGATTCGTCCGAGCCGTCGTTCGAGTATCGCTCCGTCGTCTCCAAATCCAGCTCCACGAGTATCTCCCTCACCTCGCCGTGGCGCAACTCTCTCAGTTCAACATCGACGTCCTTGCCTGTGACCGACACGATGGCCTGAGAGGCGCCCGACACCTTTGTCACCTTGAAGTCGTTCTCCTGGCACGAGAGATGCAGCTTCATATTGGTGAGCGCGATCGACATGAGACCGCCGAGAACACCGGCAAGCGCATCGCGGAGGTGGTACCACTCCTTGACGAAAGTGTAGGTGCCGTGGGTGTGGTTCGACATCATCCAGAGAGGCGACGGGTCGTGCGTCTTGCCATAGCCGAGCGTGTGAACCGGGGTATGCGCCGCGTCGAGCCGAGCCGTGACCAACTCCATCTGCGCACGCTTGATCACGTCGGCCGTGTCCGAGATGAGGATAATACCCGTGAGCGGGTTCTTGGCCTTGCGAGAGAGAACTACGTCCAGAGCCACGTTGACAGCGGTGACAACGTCCTGGCGCTCTTCCCGGCCCACGGTGACCTCGAACTCGTCGTCTTCCACCTTGCCAGTCCCGAGCGTCTCGACAAAGCTTTCTAGTCGCTTGCGGCTATCGTATCGCGTGGCGCAGAGGAACGGGGTCTTGCGAACGGTGCCACTCGCACCCATCTCGCAAGCCACGAGGGAGATCCTGTCCCTCGGACCAAGCGCAGCAAGGACAAATGCCAGGGACTGCCGCATGAGCTTCACCTTGAGAGGGAGTTGCGACTGAGCCGGAGTCGGCAGCGACAAAACGACCACCAGATCGAGTGGAGTGTGGATCGGTGCAAGAGGCTGAATAAAGGCCAGGTCGCCGGCGGTCTGAGGTAGCGGCGACGCTGGGGAGAACATTGACCCTAGACCTGTGCTCGGAGTCTCCACGTAACCCTGACCGTACCCGGAGGCACCGGAGGAGGTGGTCGACGGGCTGAACGGCTGCTTGGTGTTGATCGGCGCGCCCGCGCCCATGAGCTTGGCAATCTTGCTGGCGCTCCCGCTAGTCGTTTTCGTCTCCTCGATCAGGCGCTGGAGGTTGTTCTTCCACGTCTCGTGGCTCGACTTGTCCTTGAAGGTGAGGATGAACGAGTCCATCGATTCGTCCTCCATGGTGATTGTAAGGCTGAGCTCGCCTTGGACAGACGTGTCCAGCACCTTGCGGACATGCTTGACGTAGATCCTCCCCTTGAGCTTCAGGACACCCCGTCCGGTCCCAGCGGTGCCGTTGGACTCCTGGCTCCGCACCGACGAACCCGACGAGAAGATCTGCCTGAAGCCGGACTTCTTCTCCTCGGCGATGCAAATGAGTGCCTCTTGGAAGAGGTACACGTGGAACTCGCGCACGAGCGGGCCCTTGCGCACGCACAGGAGATCAAAGAGACGGAGAGCGCCAAGAGAGTCCAGACCGGACGTCTTGTAATCTACAACTCGGTGCTTGAGGTCGGCGACGACATGGGCGAATGAGTCGGGAGTGACAGGGGTACGCGATGGACCGGAAGGAGAGAGCGATCGAGGAGACGGAGGCAGCTGTGGCGAGGTGTCGCCGGAACGCCCTTCTGGACGAGCCTTTGCGGGATACTTCGGTCGGTCGCCAGCTGGTGGCACTTCCACGGTAACCATCGCTGTCATCACCTGCTTGCCCTTGCGGTTGCTTCTCGCGATGCTCGGGAACTCTGAGCGGATGGTGATGGATGGCACGCAGACCTTTGCTGGGTCCGAGTGCCCACCGTGCAGTTCGAGGGGGTCGTCGGCGCTGGGGTCCTGCGAGGAGGCGGACCGGACAGAAGGGCTCGACGGGGCGTGGCGGAGTTTTGGGTCCGGACCGCCACTACCACCACTTTGTCCCGTGAGCATGGCGAGTTCTGTGTAGCGTCAGCACCGGAATGCTTTCGCCACTCACTATTCCCGCCTTTGCCCCGGTGTCTTTCTCCTTCGGCGATGCGCATAGGCTGACGACACACCCCGCACACTCCGAGGTTCTTGCGCGACCCTTCCGGAGGGACATCGCCGTAGACAGTGACGAAGCATTCCTGGCCATGAGCACGAGTCATCAACGAGCCCGACTCACCTCGTGCAGGGCGTGACCACACTCCGGGACGATGTGTGGCTTCTCCCCCGGAAGCCGGAAAGTGAAGCTGAGACTCTCCACGCAGACCGGGCAGGTCTCCTCGTCGTCCTTTTCCGCAGCCGAAATCACCGCGACCTGCGCGGCCATCCTGAAGTTCTCGAGATTGGGAGATGACCGAGACACTGGGAGTCCACCCGTTGCTGAGCGCGTGTGATCCGAAAGAAAGTTGTCGCTGCGGGATTGTGGAAGGGGTGGGGATGCGGGTCGGACCACGGCGTTGGCGAAAGGGTGTACCGACTTTGTCGATCTGGTCGAGTGATTGGACGAGAGGGTTCCTGATCGCTCCTGCCTTGTTCGCGTTGTTCGCGAGGTGAGCGTGGATACGGAAGGGTACGACTGAAGCGGGTTGTGAGATCGATGATCTTTTGGGATCACTTGGTCCTGATCCTGCTCGTCGATGTCGACGTCCAATGAGTCCTCTTCGAACACTGTCGAGATGTCCGGTTTCTCTGTGACGTGCCAGCGGTCGTGTCGGGATGAGTCGGAAGAGTAGATAGACGACGAGCCGCTGCTTGATGTGAGCTTGGAGAGGCGCCTGGATCCCGTCTGGAGAGCGACGTAGGACGGCGACGGGGTGATGCCGTGGCTGTTGATGTTGCCGTTGCCGTTGCTGCCGCCGTTGTCGAGGACTTGAAAGATGGATGTCGTGTGCGTCGAGAAAGGCACCGAGGGGGTCTTGTGGTGCAAAGGATGAGGCTGGAGGTTGATGGTGGCTGGAAGCGCAAGAGAGTCAGTGCTGGTGACGAACAGAGCAGGGGTGTGCAAGTGCTGGAGCAGTCGCTCGTGCTCGTTCTCGTGCTCACCTTGGTTCTCTTTCCAGTTGCCGCTCATGGGATGCATCGGACGGCTCGAACCGGTCGAAGCGTCCGTCGCGATGTGCTTCTGCTTCGGTGGCGATGGCAAGGGCGAGGCTGAAGGCGAAGACGCAAAGGGGGACGAGACGGACGGATGATCGTGATTGAATGTGGGCAGGGGCTGTGCGGCGTCGACGGGCTCTATTGTCTTTGGGTGATACGCCGAGGACAATGGAAGGGAGGGTGAAGGATCCAAGGGGCTGTCAAGTTGTCGTCTTTCAGTGTCGGTGCCGGTGCCGATGCCGGTGCCGGTGTCAGTGTCAATGTCGATGGGAGGGAGGAGGGAGGATGTCTTTGAAAACTTGTGGTTGTCTTGCCCGTTTGAGGAACAATGGGGTCCGTCGAGGGAGAACGAGTTGATGCGGTGGGTGATGCTTCCGTCGCGGTGGTGATGGATCGCGTCTTGGACTTTGTGCCGCGGCTGGTCAAAGGGGGTGATGAGGATGGGCGAGTCGACGAGCGAAGGGTCGGGTGAAGGAGTGAGGGCGGGTGAAGGTGGGGTGTAGGGGGAGATGGCCAGAGGCGTTGTTGATGTCGATGTGGATGGGAGATGGTGGGATGGGATGATTGGCGAGTCGTCGGGCCTCACGCTGGGTGAAGTGTCGGCTGGGATGTGTTGGGATGGTAATGGCGCTGGGGGTCCCCTCCTTTGGGTGAGGAGTGATTGTGATGGTGATGGTGATGGTGATGGCTGTGCCTGTGGCTCTTGCTCTGGCTCTATCTGGTACGATACTATCCTGCCGGGCGGACGAGGGAAGGGGAACGAGCTCGCGATGGGCGTAAAGGCAAACACGCTGGCGTCGTCGTGGCACAGCTGATGCTGATAGAGATCAGGGGAATGGCCCGAGCTCATCATGTCGGGCGAGCTCGGGCCGGAGGGCGGACGGCGGCGGTGTGGATGTTGGCTCGACCGATCCCTTTGAGTTTGATGGGGCGAGGTACCATCAAGCCCGAGCTCAGACGCTAGCGCGTGGCTACACCGTGTCAAGGAACCCAGCGACATCGTGCGTCGGAGCCGGGTCGGCTCGGAGTCGGACCACGGCGATGGCGAGGGAGACATGTGGTGTGGGGTGGACAGACGGCGGGGGTGGTTGTGCGTGTTGGAGGTGGAGGACGGGCCTGCAAACGAGTCCGGAGCGACACCCAGCACCAGAGGAAGCGGGACAAAGTACGAGTACGTGTCAGCGTCGAGGGAGCGGTAGGTTCCGGTATCCGTGTGCTCCCTTGGGCCCTTTGGAGGTTGGGTTTGGGATTCCAGACCGGGGGACGCAAGACAGATAAAGCTCGACTCCGCGTGGTCAGCCAACACAAAGGACGTCGAGGACGTCGAGGACTTCGAAGGGGGTTTGAGACGTAGTCCGAGCGTCGAGTGGGTGCGCGCGTGGGTGTACGAGGTGTAGGTGTGGGAGTGCGTTTGGGTGTGGGTATGCGTGTGGGTCTGCGTGTGGGTCTGCGTGTGGGAGGGTGGAGACGAAGAAAGAAGCGGAAGCGGTGCAGTTGCAATCGCGCTATGGTTTGGGGTTGCGGTTGTCGTTGTCGTCGCCGTCGCCGTCGAGTTCGCTCCGACTTGTCGATGTGAAACGCCGGCGTCCAAGTAGTACAATGCGAAGGAGGAACGCTCATCGGGGCTGAACAATAGTGTTACTGTCAGACTGGCTCTCGCTCTCGCTCTCACGGAACTTTAGATGAAACACCAGGGGCGGACCGTGCTCACCTCGCGACATTATTGTCCTCCACCTCTGCCTCCGCCTCCGCCTCTGACTCCTCTTCCTCTTCCTCGCGTTCCGAGTCCGAGTCTGAGTCTGAGTCAAACGTAACTTCGATGCCGTGGTGGCCAAACGGCGCTTCGAGCTTGACTGGCTGGTCGGGGTCGACCTCGATGTCGAGGAGAGCCGGTGATGGCGATCGGGGGAGGTCGACCAATGGCGATAGGTTTTCTGAACCCATTCCTGGCTTGCTGCGGCTCGAGCTCACGCTCATGCTCGAGCTCGGGCCCCGGCGCTCTTCCTGCACCTCGGAGCCCATGATGTGTTTCCCTCCCACTTGTGGGGATGGTTTCTTAGTAGAGAACAAAGACGGATTAGACGCAAGAGATGAGAAAGACGAATGAAACACCTTGCCCCGGGATCAGTGTCGAATCAGTATTGTACCACCATGACCGCACCACCGACGGCCTAGGGCAGCGGGGATTTGAGCGATCGACGGACAGAACCCCAGGAGTAGCAGCGTGCATCGTGGCTGGGCGTGCGGGGTACTGAAGCCAAGGGAGTCGAGTGACGGCGGATTCCGTGAGAAGTTGCAGACAGACGAGAACAATAAGAAATCTGGTACAGCTCGGGCGTGGGCGTCTCGGTCGTTCAGGCACGGGTCAAGTCGGGCCGTCGGAAGGGGGAACCAGCGTGGCGTAAGGGGTTGGTGGCGGCGCGGTCCCGGAACGGTGGGCCGGCACGGCACCGGCGCACATGCCAATGCCCATGCACTTGCACATGCATTAGCTCATTACAAGCATATGCGCCTGTATACGAGCGAACAGGTGGGTAGGCACGATACCGCGGCGTCGTTACACGCGTCTAGATGCTGGAAAAATGCACTCAATCGACCAGTGGCCTGCTCATGGCTCATGGCCTCGTTAACGGGGCAATAATGCAGCCTCGCAGTCTAGTACAAAGGTGACAACGGCACGGTCATTGCTGTGGTCCGCGTCGTTGCTATGGTCCGTGTCGTTGCTATGGTCCGTCGAGAACGTAGATATTCTTCTCGCCGCCGTCGTCGTCACCTCACCAAAGGGTCATTCTCCGTTTCCTCCTCGTCGAGCTTGTTGCCGAAATCGTCGATGCCGAGCTTCTTCTGCCGTTCTCTCCATACGAGGCAGATGGCCTGGCTTGATCAGTGGACGCTCACAAGTCCAAGTGCAACAAGCCTGAGTACAAAGCCCAGCACCAGTCATTCTACACTCGAGTCCAGGCTCGAGTCCAGGCTCGAGTCCAGGCTCGAGTCCAAGTACGAGTTCCAGTACGAGTCCAACCAAATCCACGTCCCGGTCGTCCAGTCGTCCAATCCCGAGGCCAGATGCAAGCCCAAATCACGTCCCACATGTCCTTCTCCTTCTACGCCCGACTCGGACCAAATCACACTCACCAACAACCCCCCCTGCATCGCCGCCGTCACGGCATACGGCAACCAGCTCGTCCAATCGACCCCTTCCCTCCCCGCCAGCGCGAGGATGAAGACCACCGAGCCGGGACACTGGATCCCCATCGTGCCGAGACTGAGCGCGCCGACGAGTTTGGCGTGGTACGTCTTGTAGATCTGCGGGGCGTATTGGGCTATTGCGAGTAGTGTCCCGGAGAGGCCTAGGAAGGTGGCGAGGCGGCGGAGGAGCGGGTGGGGGGGCTTGGTGATTGGGAGGCTGGTGAGGAGGGTTAGGGAGAGGAGGAACAGGAGGGCGCTGAGCACGTTAGCGGGAGCGGACCGGGCTGGCGCGGTGCAGGTTCAGGTAGAGGATGGGGGCTGGGGGTGAGGACGATCCTGGAGCAAGTGGTTCTTCTGGCAAAGAGGACGGTCTCTGACACCATGATTGGCGACTCGCAAATGAGTGAGATCGGACAGGCACGTTGCAGATCCAGGGGCCAGACGGCCAGATGGCCAGACGGTCGGATCACAACGGAAGCGTAGGGTCACGCCCGTAGTGAACACCTCTGCTTGCACAGAGGACCACCTCGACTGCCCCAATACCCATGACCGACCCTCGCCAAGTCAAGTCCACCCACTCACACATGCAGCATCACAATCACCCCAACCGTCACCGCCAACCTCCACTCGGGCGTCGTCCGGATATGCGCGATCACAGGCCGCGTCGTCCCATGCACATGCTCCTCCACCGTCTCGTCGCGGGACGACGCCTCGGTGGAGTGGTCGAGCGCGCCGTATTGGTGCGGAGGGGTGCCGGAGAGGGGGAGGATGCGCTGGAATTTGAGGTGCGCGGGGAAGTAGAGGAGGTAGAGGATGAGTCTGGGGGGATCAGTGGGACATAAGCGGAGGCGTTGGATACGGAGAGAGAGAGACCAGAGAGGGGGGGGGGGGGAAGATGTAGGGCAACGATGACTGGGAGCGGACCATGGAAGATAGTACATGGTGATGGCAGAGTCGAGCCGCTCACATGCCAGAGAAGAGGAACCACTGCATGAACACCTGCACGAAGCCGAGTAGCGACTCGAAGCATGTCCCGGCGCTCTGCAGAGGTCAGTGCATAAGAACAGCAACACCCTGCGGCGTCCCGGTCGTGCAGCCCGAGCCGTACGACTCATCGAGGGCCAATCACCAATCGTCGGAGACTCACAACGACGCGACAACACTGGAAGATGGGCCATTGCACCACGAGAATATTGAGCATCGCCGAGGCAGAGGACGTCGCGCCGAGTAGGAGGTACCACTGCGATGTGTGTCAGCGGCTCTCCTCGACTCGAGTCGAGTCTCATGATTGTGGGACCAGGGCCCAGCGCGCTCCGACGACGCTCGCTGCTCATCGTACTGACCGGGGAGAATCCCTCAGATGTCCCGTTACGAACGATCCGGATGAGCTGGTCCGATCAGCCCGACAGCTCAGGGTTCAGCGTATGCGAGTGGGATGAGAGAGCGATGAGCCCACCTGGGGGAGATAGCTGATCACCAGCCCGACGAGGATGACGCATGTGAGCGCGGTGGACGTGAGGTCGTGAGCCTGTTGCGGTGTCAGCGGCACGGCGAACGTTGAACGACGTGCAGGAAGGCTCACTGTGGAACATTGCGATGATGAAGGTGGGGGCTGCATCATCTTTTGCGGAGGGTGAATCAGCTCGAGGACGAACTGTGGGGTGGGATGACTGTCGAGTGAAGCTTGGAAGAGATGAGGAAGAGGGCAACATACCCAATCTCACCGCAGTATGCACGATCGCTGAGCGTTGGACAGCCCGGGAACCGGAGTCCCCGAGGAGTGTGACGCGGCTTTTGTTACGTTATCACTCCAGATGCGGCATCAAATGTGCCATCCGAGTCTCCTCGGAAAACGCCGTCAAACTCCGAACCACCGTCGAAATCCACCCCAACCGCCCGTCCGCACGACCCAGCCAAAGTCGTTCAAATCCTATCGTTTCGGTCTCTCCTTCTCTCGTCCAACTCGAATCAAAATGGTGAGCCCGTCCGCTTGCTCCCAGCTACTTACAGCTGGCTGTTGTACGGGATTGGACGTCTCGCTGACATGCCCAGGCTCCCAAGAAGGCTCGTGCGCCCCAGGAGGCTGCTGCCGTCTCTCTCGGCCCTAACGTCGCTGAGGGCGAGAACGTTTTCGGCGTCGCCCACATCTTCGCCTCGTGAGTCGGCGCGGGTCCTTCTGTCATCTGAAGAGATTGAGCAGATGAGTCTCTGGGACGCTTGCTGACTCGACCAGGTTCAACGACACGTTCGTCCACATCACTGATCTCTCGGGCAAGGAGACCATCTCCCGTGTCACCGGTGGTATGAAGGTCAAGGCAGACCGTGACGAGTCTTCGGTGAGTCGGGGCCTCGTCTCTTCGCCTTAGCAGTGAAGACTCTGTGTGTCAGGACTTTCGCTGACACCCGCGACAGCCCTACGCCGCCATGCTTGCCGCCCAGGACGTCGCCGCCAAGTGCAAGGAGGTCGGCATCACCGCTCTCCACGTCAAGCTCAGGGCCACCGGCGGTACCGGCACCAAGCAGCCCGGTCCGGGTGGCCAGGCCGCTCTCCGTGCGCTCGCCCGTGCCGGCATGCGCATCGGCCGCATCGAGGACGTCACCCCCGTCCCCTCCGACTCGACCCGCCGCAAGGGTGGTCGTCGTGGTCGTCGTCTGTAAGCGGCTCGGCGCGGATCCGCATTCGCATTCAACTCGGCGATGGCGTTGGCGCGGGCGTACATGCGACGTTTGTGTTGGCGAAGGAGTCGGAGTTGCATTTGGATCGGATCTCCAAAGAGTCTGTGCCAGACGTACCATTTCGTCGCTTGATGGCACGCGGTCAGTCATAGCTAGGCTTAGTTATGGCATGGTGATGACAGATCCCGTGGCTATCCGCGTGCAAACTGGTCCATCTCATCGGTGCACCACTCAGAACAGCTCAAGCAGACCAAATCACACTGACTCATGCGCAATAGCATTACTGATTCACCGGATTGTTGGAAGACCGTGACCAGGTTGTCTGTTCACAGATGTTCTCACGCCATTCATACATTATTCACAACATGGCATCGTTGCCGGTCTGATGCAGGATATTCACAACGGATCCTCGTAAATCGTCATCTAATCAAATGAAGCGCCCTGGAACCCAAATTGGCTCGTGAACAGATTGGTCGCACCTCCCGCTCCGTCCTCTGTGAGAAGTCAGTCCCCGTCACTCTCGACGCAGGGGAACCCGGCTCGAGTCAAACTCACCATCCTCGTCATACTTCTCCCCTTCATCGTCCTTCTCATCGTCCTTCTCGTCGTCCATCGTCTGCAGCCCGTCCTCGTCCGCCAGACCCATCGAACGGAGGACATTGTAGTTGATCCTGTTCGAGAACTTCTTCTGCGTCGCGAGACCCTCAAACGCCTCTCGTGCGGAAGAGTAGGGCTGGCGCGCTTGCTGTGTCCGTTTCCGCTTGGTCTGCACGAGTCAGCATTGGCCCTGTCTTGCGAGTACACCGGTGATCCGCACACGCTCACCTTGGGCTTGGACGAGTCGATGCCGTGGGTCCTGTTGTACAGTTCCTTCTCCTCTGCTTTGCCTGGGCATATCAGCTCAGCTCGGTTCGGTTCGCAGGGGTATCAACGCCATATCTTGAATCCCAGAGGCTCCTTTTCACTCACGTTTCGACTCCTCGAGCCACTTTCCGTTCTGACTCAACCACAGCCTCGCCCGGATATCCTTGTCCTCCTCGTCGAGACGGTAATACGCCTCGAGCTCGTCGTCGTCGATATCCTCAAACTCTGCTTCGGCGGGCAACCTCGCCTGCTTCTCTCTCCTCCGGTACGCCTCGTCCACGACGTGGATCTCCCACGCGACGTCCTGCGGATCGCGCAGCTGGAGCCACTGCTTGACTCTCGCTTTCACCTGCCGGTCTTCGAGGTTCCACTTTGGTCCTTCGTCGACGAAATACCGTTGGGTGAAATGGTCGAGCGTGGCATCGGCGTCGTCCCATTCCTCGAACTCGACCTCTTTCTTCCTGGGTAACCCCTCACCCTCCTCTCGCTCGTCAATCTCCCTCAACTCGTCATCGTCCTCATCACCCTTCTCATTCTCTTCCTTCCCTTGCTCGTTGCCCTCCGCCTCTGCCTCCGCGGCGATCTCCTCGACGATATCCTGAGTCACCTCGGTCGACTTGAGAAGCGCTCTTCGTTCCTTGTGCAGGTCCCGCTGGGCTTTCTTGCGCTCCCTGAAGGCTTCCTCGGGATTATCCCTCGCCTCAACCAGCTCCTCCGCATACGCGTCTCGCCCGAGAGGCGCCAAGCTGTCCTCGTCCTCCTCATCGCCTCGGTCCCCATCACCGCTGCCGCTCTCCCCCGCCTCGTCCTGCAACTCCTCCAAAACCCCTTCGAGCGTCCTTCCATTCTCCTTTCGTCTCTTCCCGCTTCTCCCGCCCTCGTCCCCTCCCCCCTGCCCCTCCCACTCCCCCCCGATATCCACTTCCCCTCCTAGCGCCTTTGCCGCCTCGTTCTCCCGTTCCAGCTGAAGCACCTTCCTCTCCGCTTCCAGCCTCTTTGCCCGTTCCCTCTGCTGCTTGACGATCGGCGGCACGTCCTCCTCCCCCACATCCAACTCCTCATCCCGGAGCTTCCTCCATTCCGCAACAGTCTTCTCCGCCATTCGGCTCCTTGCAAACTCGCGAAGTCTCCTCCGGATGGTGTACGGCGACGCCTTTACCACCTGAGCCACCTCCTCGGGGGTCCGCATGAAGTTGTTCATCCGCCCGGCGATGATGAGGCATGCGCCGCACACCCCGGCGGGACGACGACCCTGGGTCATCCAGTCGGCCTTGAATCTCCGGACCAGCCGGGACGCATCGGTCGCGACGATGTTGGTGGACGTTCCGAAATCGAGCCGCTTCGCGAAATGGAGGTTGTAGATGGCGGGGTCGACCTCGGGCATCGCCTTGTCCAGATGCAGGATCGCGCGGAGCTTGAGATATGTGTGAGCGAGCTCGTACACGTTGACCTGGGGCGGGGTGTCAGCGCGGGCGACCGAACAGCAGGGGACACGAACACGAAGGAGAAGGAGAAGGAGGAGAAGGAGGAGAAGGAGGAGAAGGAGGAAAAGGCATAGCGGAAAAAGAGAAGACGAGGCGCTCACCCCGAGACGCTCCGCAAAGTCAATCAGCATGTGATGATCTTGCATCATCCTGCACTGGAGGTACAGGCAGCTTGCGATGAGGTATTCTGTCCGGCGACCCTTGTTGAACCGCTGGTCCACCGCGAGGGCGAACGTCCTAGCTGCGCCGCTGGAGATGGCGTGTCCGAGATCCATCTGGCGTGCGACACTTTGGATACGCTGTTGACCTGTCGAGCGAGTCAGCACGAGCACACCATCCTAGACCCGAGACCAAACGGCGTGTTTGATGAGGGTCATGGTCATGGTGGTGCCCTCCGGCGAGACAACTCACCTTGCGCCTTGACCGACTCTGACGACTGCTGCCCGCTTTTACGACCGTGAAACCCGGCGATACCAGCTACTCATTTCAGCGATGCCGCCACCCCTCTGGTGACATCAACATAGACACGCGGACTCACTCGAAAACGTAGAGACAAACGTTCCCTGGACATGTACTCTTCCTCCCGAACCCTCGGCGAACCCCACTTCGCTGACGAGGATACCCTCCTCGACGATGTATCCGCATGTCTGGCACCTGCGCGGGTCAGGGAAAGGATCAGGACGGCGACACCAGGCGAGCGGAGCTGATGACGGTAGTGACACTGGACCAACACTCACAAGATATTACCCGCCGTGTAGTCCGTGAACAGGTCGGGACTCCCGCACTGGGTACAGACCTTCTACGAGGAGTCAGCGTGTTCTCGCGTTCTGGCGGAGCTGCATGATAATGGACGTTGTTGATGCGAGGGTTGCCTCGCGGGTGAAGGGTTCGATACGCACCGCGGGCATCGTGATTTATTATGTGTGGTGGCAACGGCCCGGATCGCGACGACGAGGAGCGCTGGGCAGAATCGCCTGCCGTGAGGTCTTGTCCCGGCGACGGGGACGTGTCTAGGTGCCGTCTAGTCTATGTTTGAGATACCGGAATGCGATGTGTATGAGAAGTGAAGACTCGAGTTGACCTGTTCGTTTTGATGCGAGCCAGAGCCAAAGCGTACTCGAAAACACACAGACCACCATGCTTCCTTCTCCAGCCATTTTTGCTCCCGCCTCGATTCCCGGCCCGTCACGTGACACTGGGTCGCATACATCTCGCGTTGATCGTTGATGACCGTACTTTCTCCACCGCTGTCACTTTCGTATTCATCTGCCTTTTCTCGTCAGCCAGATCCCAGCTCCCACCTAGAAGCTAGATACCCTCCCGCAAAGTCGCAGCACCGCCATCATGCCCCGCGCGTCGCACACAAAGTCGCTGCTCGGCCCCGAGGTGTACGCCAAAGTCAGAGATACGAGAGTGCTCGTCGTTGGCGCTGGAGGAATCGGGTGCGAGCTGTGTGAGTGATGCGACGGCGGCCCACCGAGGGGGACGGGTCGCAGGGTGCTGTGGTTCCGGTACAGAGGGCTTTCATGTAGTCTGTCCACCTCGATGCGGGGGAGGATTTGGAGTTGTGCTGATACATCTTTCGTAGTGAAGAACCTTGTGCTGGTTGGATTCGCCAACATTGAGATTGTGAGTGGTGTTCCTCGCACACTGTATTTCTACCTTCTCGCCGCTCTCGGGAGGTCATTTGTCACCGGCTCTATCAAGTCCTTCCAAATCCTCCCATAGCACCACCTTGCGCCGGCCCCTCTCCGTGTCTCATCCTTCATCACTACCTCCGTCTGCTGCCCGCGCACCTCGCTCCCTCGCTCACTTCCCAGATCGACCTCGACACTATCGACCTCTCCAATCTAAACCGCCAATTTCTGTTTCGCAAACCCGACATATCAAAGCCCAAAGCGCTCGTGGCGGCCGCGACGGCGCGACACTTCAACCCTTCGTCGGGCATCCACATCCATGCGCGACACGGGAACGTTAAGGAGCGAGAGAACGATTTGGAGTGGATCAAGGGGTTCGGGCTGGTGATGAATGCGCTGGATAACATGGGTGAGTAGGCAGCGAGCGGGTTCGAGGGGTCCTTGCTCTGCTATATCTGTTTGGCTGCCGTGGTGGTTGAGGTCACTGTGGCTGCTGTGGCTGATGTGATGCTTGGGTGTTGGGCCGCTCGACTGCTGAACAGGTGGTGTTGTATCCATTGCTAATAGAGTAGATGCAAGACGACACGTCAATCGACTATGTCAAGCCGCCGGCGTCCCTCTGATCGAGTCGGGCACAGCGGGGTATCTGGGCCAAGCAACTCCTATCATCAAGGTGGGTCAGACTCTTAGATTGCTGATAGCGTTGCCCGTAAATCATATTCTGACAAAACCCAGGATCGTACAGAATGCTACGACTGCGTGCCGAAGGAGGCGCCGAAATCCTTTCCCGTGTGCACGATCCGAGCGACCCCGAGCGAACCGATACACTGTATAGTCTGGGCGAAGAGCTATCTCTTCGGGTGAGCTGGTGTGATGGCGTGATGGCGTGATGGCGTGACCCCTTCCCGTTCACCCGTCTTGAGAGGTTCGAGGAATGTGGGCGCCACCTAGCTGATATTTTACAGCAAGTTGTTTGGGGAGGATGATGAGGCGGTGGATGAGGAGGAGCTGGATAAGGCCAAAGCGGAGGGAGAGAATGGTGGGTCACTCAAAGTTCTCGACTTGGGTCATTGTCTAGTTCTGAGCCTTCGTAGCCGAAGAGATCGACAACTTGAAGAAAGAGGCCGCTGCATTCCGTGAGGTCCGGAGGGCGTTGGGCGAAGAGGACGGCCCGAGAAGAGTTTTCGAGAAGGTAGGTTTGTCACCGGCAAACTCACACTATGTCTGTGCTAAAGTGTTCGTGTAGGTCTTCCACCAAGACATCGAGCGGCTCTTGGCCATGGACGACATGTGGAAGGTGCCCGGCCGGGTCAAGCCCAAGGCACTCGACTACGACGCTGTAGTGTCCGAGACATTTGTTCCGCCGCCTCTACGCACGCCTGCCGCAGCTCAGCCGAACGGCTCGGCGTCGGCGTCGACGTCTGCGTCTGCGTCTGCGAATGGTACCGCCGCGAACGGGAATGGCGCGGCACCGCCAACTAAAGGAACCAAAGCGACCGCGCCGACGCGTGCGCATTTGAAGGATCAAAGGGAGTTGAGCGTGAAGGAGAACCTCGAGCTGTTTGTGGATAGGTGAGCGGCATTTTCTTCTTTGAGATCAAGGTGATACGGCCTGACACCTGACACCCTGCCAGCTGCCGAAGGCTGTCGGCTCGAGCCATCGCTCACCCGAACGTTCTCCTCTCCTTTGACAAGGACGACGACGACACCCTCGACTTTGTCCTGGCCACGGCCAACCTCCGTGCGACGGCGTATGGTATCGCCAATAAAACCCGATTCCAAGTGAAAGGTGAGTCGACAATGCAATTCTCGTTTGGGTCGAATACAACCTGACGCTCTCGCCTCGTCGGTAGAGATGGCTGGAAACATCATCCCCGCCATCGCCACCACCAACGCCATCATCGCCGGCATGATCGTCATGCAGGCCATCACCATCCTCTCCTCGAAACTGGACAAGTTGCGCACCACCTTTGTCCGATCCATCGCGTCGAATCCTCTGGGTATGGCAGTGCCTTCGCCGCCCAACCCGGCGTGTCCGGTATGCCGGGACGTCTACGTCCCGTTTAAGGTCGACACGACGAGATGCACTCTCGGCGAGTTGGTGCAGGAGGTGGTGAAAGGGTGGTTGGGAGGCGCGCACGCCGATGAGGATCTCGAGTGGACGGTTCTGGAAGGAGGGAGGATACTAGCCGATCCGGACTTTGACGATAATCACGACAAAACCCTTGAGGAGCTCAAGATTGAGAGAGGAAATATGATCACGGTGATAGATGAGGACCAGGTGTATCGTCCGGTTCATTTCTGTATCTGCGAGCCGTGAGTGAACCGAATCACCGAACCGAAGCGTCGTGGAACATGCTCCTGTTGACAACATGCAGCGATCCTCAAGCGGTCAAGCCGTTCACATTACCGGCACACCCTCCGGCATTGGTGCCCCGGCCAGCCAAAGCCTCAGTCGTCGAGACGGAGCCAGACGAAGTGGAGATTGTCGAGATCCCAAAGCCATCAGCGCCCATCACTACCGCAGGGACGAAGCGGCCCGCGCCGGACGACGGGGACGTCTCTGTCGGGAGTGACATCAAGAGGAAGAGAATAGCGGTGGTGATGCAGGATGAGGATGATGATTTTGAGATTCTGTAGCTGGAGAAGAGCGGGGGGACATGAGTGGGATCGGGACGGCGTAAGCGGTGTGTTACAATAGAAATCTCCTCAGGCGAGGTATCATGCCCTTGACATGAGTATGTATCGTCGCCTAGCACTGTGTATGAGACTGCCCAATCCTGCATTTGTCCAGTCTTGAAATCAGTCTTGGAATCCAGGAGTCTGAACTAGAAATCTACTCGGTTTAAATGCCGAAGCCTTGCGCGATACTCGTCACAGTGCGTGAATCAGGACCATCTCAGGACGAGGAACTAACCCTGCGCGCCTGACCGGTCCGGAACCGGCACAATGGGATCAACCGACACCGCAGCTCAAAAGGATATGTTCGACAAAATGTCCCCCAGCGTATCGCCAATGCCCCATGGTGTACACCGGCGGAGAAGGCGGGTGCTGGTGGACCGCAATCTATTGATGTCAATCACGGCATCCAGTCAAGGTGAGAGTCAGGTGAATCTTACGTGACAATGTCCAACTGGCCCTCTCTTCCATCGATGATCCCTTTGATCTTGATTCTGCCCGAGCCATGGACGATGTGGCGCTCGTGAGGCGTCCTCAAGACCTCGCTCAACAATCGACCATTGTTCCTCCCACGCACGTCGTCTCCGCCAGCCATGTCACACAGCTCCGCCAACCGTTGCCATTCGGTAACTTCCAGCACGTCGACGAGCTCGGTCCCTACGGTATTGTCGACGAAAGACAGATAGCAGAACAGCAAAAGAGTCGCGTGAAAGATTGCACTAGCCAGAGAGGAAACGTCAGCTAGCAGCGCCCGACAGACAATGGACCTGCTTGCGACTTACCGTGGCAGCAGAAACGCCAAATCCTTGAGATCGATCGCGTGATACAGGAGTTGTCCGCAGTGAAGCGCTGAGAGGCGGGAAGCAGGCGTGTTGATCCAGGTCTGGATTTTCGAAGTGGCCTCACTTGCCGGCTGCCCTGCCCTTCCAGCAGTTTCCTCGATGAGATCTATGGGAGAGAGGCGCACAGCACAAGTGTAGTGCCAAAGCGCAAGGAGAGATCCCAACTGCGACGTCGGAAAGCGCTGGTAGGGCAGGATTGGCAGTAGGTCGTGGCTTTGCGCCAAGGCGAGCATGACGCCGTAAAACCCCGACAGGTTGCGAGGCGGTAGCGTGGCCCCTAGCGCCGTCTTGCCAATCTCACGGAGGGCATGACTGTCCACACAGATCTGAGCCAGGAGGACGGTGGTTAGGAAAACCTCTGGAGTCGTCGAGTGCGGCAGGCTGAACCCCGCAAAGATGCTCGAGTCGTCGGCAAGACTTGTAGCAAGGCGCTGTAGCTCTTCCCGCCAACTCGCTGAATCGTCTGCTTCGAAGAGTGCGTCCTCGAAGCCATCCCCCTTCGATATCTGAGCAGGGACGAGACGTGGAAGACCGCTATAGGCCGTCAACTCTGCGGCATGTATGGTCAAACCGAGGCTCGCGCTGATGTGGAAGTGTCAGCCTCCGTCCTGCTCATATATTCAAGAGGGATCGCTGCGATTCACCGTCTGAGCATTTCCCGGCGTCCCCACTCTCGCCATCTCTGATCGAGGGCTTCAGGATCCAGGTTCTTCACGTCGTCATGTGTGATGGTATTGCCCTCCATAACCTTCAACAGCCCGCTCCGCCGCGCCATGGTGCAAAGGGTTCCGTGGAACGACTCGGCAGTGAGCATCTGCCTCGGTCTTCCGTACAAGAAGCTGAAGCATTGTCCGAGCAGTGCGCTGAGCGTTACCGCAATCCGCGTAGCCTCGGTGGCCATCTTGGAATCTCGCTGCAAACCGGAGGGCATGGTCAACAATATACGATCACAGAGCAAGACCTAATCCTTACCGTGGACACGATCACGTGATGGAGCCTCTCGTATATCCAGAGGCCGCTGTCTTTTGCCGTCTTCGTTCCGATAAACATACAACCGATGCTGCACATGCTGAGCAGGAGCAGCGGTGAGGTGCGGTCGCGCTGGAATGTCGGCCGGTGAATGATCGGGAACGAAGGGTGAAAGTCGAGAAAGTACAGATGCAGGCAGGAATCGAGGAATTTCATCGAGGGTATGACCGAGTCCTCATTGTTGTCCTCCGGAATCTGCAGGAATTGCGAACAACGTTAGCCCCCAAAAGTCAGTACACGATTCGGTGTGACCGTACCCCTTCCCCGTGGACATGCAGCTCGCCCACAACTTGCTCTGGTGAAGTGATCCGGGATGGAAGCAAAGGGTCAGGAACCGGTGCAGAGTCGAGGCGCTGTGGTTGCGATACTCCGGACTCCCAGGTATCCGCTGTGAGAGCGGTGCGAGAGCCCACTCGGCGTCCGGCACCCAGGTCGCTGATGGATCGCATGGCTGGAGCCGAGTCCGTCTGATCTGATGCAATAGGAAAAGGGCTGACGCGAGTGAGTGCCCTCCCGTAATTCTTTGTGTACGTGTCTGATTGATTCTGATGCGTTCTGATGACTCACTCTTGCCACCCGAGGTTTCGGATGCTTGGCGATTGCGGGCCCGCAGCCTCCGGAGCACTCTGTACGGTCCAATGCCAGCTGCTGCCAACATCGCTGCCCACGGGCTGAGGGTGCATCTGCTCAGAGAATAGGTCGGTCAAAGCGTTCTCAGCCGCCAGCGCTCCTCCGTCCTGGACAAACCAGTCCCCAATCAGGTCGTCCAGGTCTATCTCTCTTGATGGCACGGGCGAGGGAAAGGAAGCCAGTACGGAAGGCACAGAGAGGGGAGCCCCCGGGAAGGGTAATCCCGTCGAGGACAACACTTGACTGCCTCCAGACATGCCGACAAGAGGCGCCGACGACGACGACGACGACTGCAATTCCATTTCTGGGAACAAGCCATTTTGATCGCGATGCGCGACAGAGATGTCGTTGACAAAGAACGGAGCCTCTGTGGTGGTCGTCGTGGGATCTTTGCTCATTATGTCCGTCTCCATGGTCGCGGTCGTGGTCGCGGTCGTGGTCGCAGTCGCAGTCGCCTGCCCCGGCTCCTGGGCGGTCGAGCTCTCACCCAGGGGACGGTCGGAGCTGTGCACTGTGCGTTCGTGCCGGTGAAGCGCGTCGGTACGCGCAAAGGCCTTGTCGCAAGACGAACAGCGGAACGGTCTATCCCGGGCATGGCTTCGGGCGTGTCGGAGCAGATGCGAGGTTTTGGTGAACGACCGACCGCATCCGCCGCATGTCTTTGGTGTGATCATGGTGCCGTCGGAGGGGAGGGCGCGATATTAAAGCATCGATGGACATGGCACAAGTGAAGAATGCTTCCAGACTGGTATCCAAGACGGCAGGCAACATCGATCCTACAGTAGTCGTCGCCCCGCGGAGCCGTTGATGGGGCCCTCGATCAAGCGGAGTTTGCTTTGTGGCGCTGCTTGCACCAGTAGGTGGTCGTTATCCCTTTGCCAACTGCGAACCCTACCGAGTTCATCTTCTCCGCTTCTGATGTGATCGGATCCTTGAGGGCGCCAGTGCTACGGCTACGCGTGCACTGCAGGCCACCTGCTTCTTCTACATATTCACTCCTCGCCTCCTGACTCCAGGCAACAAGACTCGGGTAATTGTCAGACGCGACGGGAGCTGGAGGAGCATCGGCGGCCCTGCATGCGCTGTTCACGAGGGGCATTCTAGCAATTAACCACTTTGTGTGGGGCGGCGCCCTGGCCCGCATGCTTCTGAGCGCCTGTACACCCGTTGCGACTACACTCTAAAGACGGCCACAGGGTCCCAGCGGAAACCACTCAATTGTGGGGCCGTAGCCCCACGCTCCACATTCCGGCCTGAACGCCTGGTTCCACCCGGTGTGGGACTCGGAATGCCAGTAGAAAGGGTCGTCGTAAGCCCCGCGTAGAGCTGCTTACCGGGTTAGTCGGCATCTCCTCGCCTTTAAGCAGTGGGCACTGGGTGTGTCCCGTGGCCTTTATATCGGTTTGAGTTCGGTCGATTCTCGCAACCGATCCAATCTTCAAGAGCTCACAAGTCCAGTCATCATGACCGCTGCAACGACTCAGGCAAGCTCGCCCATTCGCATAGTGCGGCTCGCACACATGCGCTACCGGCACGCAGATATCGCCCAAACCCAAGAGTTCCTTGAGGACTTTGGCATGCACTTGGCCTACAAGGAGGGCAACGACAGGTTCTACTTTGCGGGCGATGGCCCGGACCCATTTGTATATGTAGCCGAGGCGGTGGGTCTCTCCCTGATCATAGGTTTGCTAGCCTCTAGGAGCATCGGGTATATTGACTTGCGTGTGCAGGGCGAGAGGAGCGAGTTCCTCGGTGGCACCTTCCTCGTCGAAACCAGGGAGGACCTCGAGCGCGCGAGCCAGCTCATCCCGGGCGCCACTTCCTTGCAGTCTGCTGGTCCAGCTGGAGGCTTCATGGTGACCTTTCGCGACCCTGACGGCATCCCTTGCAACCTCGCGTGGGGTCTTGCCGAGAAGGCCGTCAACGAGGAAACAACTATACCTCTCGTCAACTTCCCCACCGCGAAGCCTCGCAGAGGCGAGTTCATCAGGTGTGTGGAAAGGAATTTGACTGTGACAAGCTCTAGCTGATGCCGATGCCGCTGTTGCGTAGGTTCAAACAGAAACCATGCCCCGTGTTCAAACTCGGCCACTTTGGACTGTCAGTCCTCTCATTGACCAGCACTGACTCATGTCGTAGCCTCATCAGCGACTTTCAGCGGGCCTACGATTTTTATACCAAACACTTCAATCTCAAAGCAACCGACCTCCTCACCGCCCCTGACGGATCGTATGTAGCTGGCTTCATGCACATCGACCGAGGTGAGGAGTGGGTGGACCACCACACCTTCTTCTTCTCGACAAACTCGCGGCGTGTCGGTCCCCATCACTGCTCGTACGAGGTTCACGATTCCGATATCCAGGCGATTGGACATGATGTGGGTACAGTGGCAAGCAGAACCACCCGATCGGCCAAGGCTTCCGCTAACTTTCCACAGTGGCTCCTCCGAAAAGGTTATACCCCCTCATGGGGTATCGGCCGCCACATACTTGGATCCCAAGTCTTTGACTACTGGTACACCCCCGACGACTTCATGGTGGAACATTACTCGGACGGTGAGTACATATCACGGGTCGGCCCCTGAGATTCGTCGCTGAGAGGCATCTTGCAGGTGATCTCGTCAACTGCCATACCGAGACCGGCCTCCTTCCTGCCGCGGATGAGGCGCTCGCAATCTGGGGTCCTGCTGTCCGTGAGTCTGGACGGCGAGGATGATGCGTAATGTCCTTGACTGACGATCTGTAGCGGAGGGCTTCATGTCCGCCCTTCCCTGCAAAAAGAAGGGAGTGCCGCATGAGCTGGTACAACTTTAGGTTAAACTTCCGCCAGTTGGCAGACAGACCATGTACGTTTTGCGACGACACGATGCCCAACTCTGCAATACCGCGCCCCCTCGATCTCTCTTATTTACATACCCGCCCTCAGAGAAGAGATAGCCTCCTCAGCCAGAATTTGTCAGCATGCAACTTACAACCCTGCCAGCTCCAACTCCAGAATAGTGCGCTCTCTGCATTTGATAGTATACAGTGCCTGGAGACGAACAAGTGTCTTTTCAGGTGCAACTACTGGATGCGTGCTTTCCAGCCGCTGTTCAGGAGCCTCGATCTGAGAGCCCAGGTGCGGCGTGTGAATAATGCGACGAAGGTTCTTTTTGAGACTCGAAAAAAACGAGGTTGGCTATGGAAGGCCACTGTGGGTGGTACCCCGAGGTTGCTACTAGACTGAAGCGGGGAAGTGTATACAGTACCTACAGTATCGTAGCGGGCGCTGCCACGAAATCGACGGAAATTCCCAATGCACTGGTACGTACATTAAGTCTACCAGAGTGGAACCGACCCAATGCATAGTCATGCCAATACTGTACACGACTTGTCCCTATTTACAAATACTTGAATGTGTTGATGAGGGTGCCGATGCCTTGGAACCAGATCCGCATCTCCTCCCCATCCTTGATGAGCCGCTTTGGGTCTCGGGCCCATCCAATGCCGCTCGGCGTGCCCATTTGGATGATGGTGCCCTTCTCGAGAGTCGTGCCTTGACTCAAGAAGGATATCGCCTTTCTGCAGTTGAAGATCATGTCCCTGCAGGAAAGGTGCCTCCCGTGAGCCCCGAGCTGATGGTCGCTGAAATAGTTTGGACGCTCACGATGTGTTGGATTGTTGCACAACCTCGCCAGACAGAACCCCCTTCAGGTCGAGATTGTCAGGGTCAATCTCTCCGGCGCGGATCAAGACAGGACCGATGGGGCACGACTCGTTGAAACCCTTGCCGAAGCACCTGTGAGCTTGGATGAGCACCCTGGACATCTAGACTTGGTCGTGGACTTACCACTGGGAATTGGAAAGTTGAAACTTCCGGACCGAGACGTCATTGGAAGCAGTATAACTGTGACCAGGGGGAAACAAAGTGAGTCAGCCCTGCTTTCGATGAGGAGCCCAAAAGCTGTCGGAGCTAACCCAAGAACGTAGTCCAGGGCCTCTTCCTCTGATACATCCAGGGCATCCTTTCCAATAACAAGCGCGAGCTCCGTCTCAAAGTCGAGTTGGTCATCCTGGGCAGCTTTCGACACCGACAACTCGCCAGGGCCAGCCAATGCCGTGCGCGGCTTAATGAAAAGGATAGGATCCTTGGGGATGGCCATATTGGCTTCCTGGGCGTGCTCTACCGGTCGTTTGAGTACGAAACTTGTTTCATAGGGGGAAGGAGCTCACTCATGTAATTGAGGCCCAAGCATCGAATGATGCTGCATTCGTCTCGAGTCACTGGGGGTAGAAGCTGTGAACAAGAGGTTAGCGAATCGCCTTTCCGCGTTGAGATAGCTCAGGACAGCCGTGGGGTCATGCCCCTTCCTACCTTTTTGATGGTCACTTCCTTGCTCGAGACTGTGCCCGAATAGATGTCTCCTTTGATAACATTCGCTACCACAGTCTCGCCGGAAATGACGGCAAGGCCCACATCAATTGACGCGTTGACTGGCTGGCCCAGGTAGACCTGACCATCCTGTCCTATGAACCGTACCAATCTGGTCCAGGCCGACATGCTAGAGGGTGTGTGTGTGCGACGAAGAGCAATGCCCGAACAGTGAAAGTTGTTGGGCTTTTGTTCAGATGGGTCGACCCAGATTCCACAATGTGGTACCGTACCACGGTGCCACACTTGTGGGATCGTGTGGAATCATCCGAGGTGGGACCGAGTGGGGCCGTGTGGAGTCTGCTTAGACCCGTCCCGTTCTTTATGGCGGTGCCACATTACTGACCCACATCAACCCAAGACCGAGGACCATACAACACAACGCAGCGACGAACAGTTAGGACACGCGCCTCTACGCCAACTCGACCATGATTCTCCAACGCTATCGCACGCTCGCACAACACCGAGACACTCTACTCGGACTCGGATCGTCAGTGACGTTCCGGCACACTCGCCGCGTATCGTCAAAAGTCTACCAATCGGCAGCGGAAGCCGTTCTGCCCGTCAAATCTGATGATGTCCTGCTGGCCGGCGGATTTGGTCTGTGTGGCCTGCCCAACACTTTGATCAACGCACTGGCTGAGCGAAAGAATGTCCGGAACCTCACAGCCGTGAGCAACAACGCTGGAGCCGGAGGACGGCCGGGCGGGCTGGGTACACTGCTGGAAGCAGGGCAGATATCCAAGGTCATTCTGAGCTACATTGGCACGTGAGCAATCGACTGGATTGTCTGGTCTGGATCGTGCGTCGGAACGAACGCACATCGAGCTGAGAGATGAATGAACAGGCACAAGCTACTTGAGCGGATGTACCTCGGGGGCAAGGTAGACGTTGAACTTACCCCTCAAGGAACACTCGCCGAGAGGATTCGGGCTGCCGGTGCTGGAATCCCCGCGTTTTACACTCCAACTGGATTCAACACGCCAGTGATGTCTGGTTCTGTTCCGTGTCGATATGGCCCCGATGGCAAGGTGTGCTACCCATCTCTCGTACTCTGCCGCCTCCGTCGCTCGTCGAACGATCGAGGTAGCCGCACGACTCACTTGATTTATTCAGCCCCTGCTCTACCCAAGTTCCCGAGAGACGCGAAACTTTGGTGGCAAACAATACGTTATGGAGGAGGCAATCAAGGGTAACGTGGCCTTCATTCGCGCCTGGAAAGTGGACGAGGCCGGCAATGCGATTTTCCGCTACACCTCGAACAACTTCTCTGCCGCCATGGCCCGGGGAGCGGACCTAACGATAGTCGAGGTGAGGTCTAGTGTTTATCGTTTGGTTGATCAACCAAAACTTGGGAGAGACGTGTTCAAGGGTGCTCATTTCCCCTCAGGCAGAGGAGATCGTCCCAGTGGGGACTCTGGAACCAAACCAAGTTCACCTACCCGGGATATATGTCGACCGGATAGTCAAGGCGACGACGGAGCAGGAAATCGAGCTCCTGACGACCCGTAATGAAGAAACCACTGATGGCGTTCCTGGGTCGGATGCCGCCTTGGGTTACGGAGAAGCTAGAACCAGGAGAGAGAGGATAGCCAAAGTACGCAATGGGAAGGTCTTGATTCACAGCTGCCTCGACCAAACCCTGCGCTGTTGACCTTGACTTTTTAGCGCGCCGCGCAGGAACTAGAACACGGTTTCTATGTCAATTTGGGAATAGGTATTCCTACTCTCATCCCCTCTTTCCTGCCAGAAGGACGACATATCTGGATGCAGAGCGAGAACGGTATTCTAGGGACTGGTCCCCTGCCCTCGAAGAAGGAAGTGGACCCAGATATCATCAACGCCGGTAAAGAAACAGGTAGGCCCCGTTTGTGTTTGTCGTGTAACGGATCGTTTAGTCGCCGATTGACACAATCGTCCATGACTTACATACATAGTCACTTTGTTACCGGGCGCTTCGACGTTTGACTCCGTGGAGTCCTTTGGCATGATTCGCGGAGGTCACATCGATGTTTCAGTCCTGGGGGTGGGTGCTCCCGTCGACATCTCGAACCTCTGACAGCTGACCACCGCAGGCGATGGAAGTCAGCTCGTCTGGAGACCTGGCAAACTGGATTATACCCGGAAAATTGGTGAAGGGTACGTCACTGGTTGTCACTGGCCCCTGGGCTTTGTCGAAAGGATCTTGGGTTGACCCGCTCGTTACAGGAATGGGCGGAGCGATGGACCTGGTCTCGTCACCCGATCAGACTCGGATTATCGTGGTGACTGACCACTGCGACAAGAATGGGAAGTCAAAGCTCGTGGCCAAGTGCAGCCTGCCACTCACTGGCGCGGGCTGTGTGAGTTTGATCATCACAGACTTGGTGAGTCGGCCCTTTCGGCTCCAGGATCTGTCCCGAAGGCTGATCTCAACAACGCAGGCCGTCTTCGATATTGATCGGAAAGCCGGAGTGATGACGCTCAGAGAGCTGATGCCTGGGGTCACACTGGAGGAGGTGAAAGCAAAGACGGCGGCACCCTTTCACGTTGGGGACGGCGTTCGAGAGTCCTCCATCTGATTGGCAGGGATGGAGGGCAATTATTTTGGAAGGTACCTCCCGAGACGAGATATTTTCCTCGTATGATGCATGACTTGCAATTCCCAGGGGACACATCGCGTATTGGCGTGCTGGAGGAGGAGTATTCAGCTCACCCTCAAGGGCAATCACCCCAGTGGGCAAAAGCGATGTATGCAGTGTATCCGTCACGTTTTCAAAAAGAACAACCGATGCTCCCGGAGCCTTTCGACTGACATCCTTGCCTTGCTTATCTCGACCGATCGAGTGCAACGCCCAATTCTCCGTTGACCGTCCCTACAAACCTTGGCCAAGGTCCTTGTGCCCTTTTTGGGCTCGCCTCCCGTCCCACACCCTTAGACGACCCGAGCTTAGAACACTCTACGGATCACACATTGGATGCCATTCACGGTGGTATTGGGGCATGGAGCGGGTTGCGACGGCACAGTATGGCGAAATCCGGAACGCGGTCCGTTCCCACGTCTGTAACGAAAACGAAGCCTCCCGCTTCAAGCGCGCTCGAGTACTACAGCAATTCCTTGTCCCCCACCAATACAAGCGGCACCCAGAGCCCAGCGCCTGTCCAGGCGAATCAGGTTGTGAGTGAGGTTGGCGAGTATGCTGATTCAACCCGTCAGTTGGAAACCCAAGATGTGCAAAGGAGACGGGCCACGTCGGTCTGGGACGCTTGTCCGATAGGTGGCAAGGATCATGTATATCTTGCGCTCACCGGGCTCCGCTCGCAGCGAGTGGATGTCCAACAGCGATCGCCCCGCCGAACATGTTGGTGCGCTCGGTAGGGAGATCAAGCTCGCGCTGGACAGCGAGCCATTGGGCCGCAAACGCCTGCAGAATGTCAATCTACTCTACGGGGAGGATCCCGTCCGAGTGCCGCAGGCGCGCCATTCACCTCGTTAATCTCCAACAGGTCCATCTCACCGATACTTTTCCCTGCCTTGCGAAGTGCCTCACGAGTAGCCGCGACGGGTCCGATACCCATGATTCCCGGCTCACACGCACTCCAGGCGTAACTTGCGATTCGCGCAAGTGGCCGTACGTTGTAGCGCTTGAGACTGGATTCCGACATGACAATGTTGGCAGCGGCGCCATCGCAGATCCCGCTGGCGTTACCGGCGGTGACAGTTCCACGGCTGGGGATGAAAACGGGGGACAAGGACGCAAGGGACTCGAGCGTAGATTGGGGACGCGGATGCTCGTCGTCTACCAGGAAAGAGAGCCCCTTTCGCGTTTGAAGCGATACGGAAGTTAGTTCGGCGGAGAAAGCGCCGTCGGCAAGGGCGGCCGCGTATCTCTTCTGCGATCGAAGCGCATAGTCTGGGGTTCGCGTCAGACGCGTTCGAACGGCGTTGAGCAAGGCGCACCGTCGCATTCTTCCCTCGTAATGCCGTACTTTTTGGCAAGATTCTCCGCCGTCACTCAGCCAGTCAGCAGTGTACGAATTGGCTGGCTTGAACTTACCACCCATCGGTGTTGGCGTCCCACCGGGGTTCTGATCGACTAAGGCCGCTGCAAGCGAGTCCTCAAGTTTCATGTCTGCGCCGTATCTGTTTCCAAATCTGGGAAGTCAGAGGGGATACTTTCCTTGATTCAAGAGACTTTCGAGGTTCCCGACCTCACCTAGCAGCACCGGAAAGAGTGTAGGGAGCCATGCTCATTGCCTCGGCGCCACCGGTAAGGCAAACATCTGCTTCTCCGAGGGAGATATGCTGCGCGGCAGCGATAGCGGCTTGGAATCCTGACCCGCAGAGACTGACCTCAAGTTAGTCAGAGGCGGTCAACAGAGCGGTCATACCTACCGATTTATGGTGAGTGCCGGAACGGTCGGACCAAGGCCGGACAGGTGGCCGACATGTCTCGCCAGATAGGGCGTTGAGTTATCCGTCTGCGAAACATTGCTGAGGCAAAGGTTACATACCATTCACCACGGGTTCGCGGCAGCTGCTCACCCAAAAAAGACGTGGTCCACCTCCACTTCCCGAGAGAGTTCATCCAGGGCCGCTTTCCCGGCAATGCCACCCAGTGCAGACGCCTTCAAATCGCGTAGCCTCCCGCCGTAAGCCCCGAATGGGGTTCGCTTGGAAGCAACGATGTAGCTGGATCTGTGCGAGATCTTCGTAGCGAGTGAGCGAGCGGAGCTTCCCACCATGATTGGCTCAATCGTTGGTATCCGTTGCGAGGAAAAGATCAGGACGCGTCTCTGCAAGACTGGCGGCGCGCGTCAAGGTGTCGCAGCGGTCGTATGGAGAAGTCGGTGTGGGACCTACAGTACGAGTCTGGCGCGGGGCGTTGATGAAGGATTGGCCGGGCAAATGAGGGACCTTTCGCGAAACGTCGACGCCACGCCCAAGTCCCAGATGTTGCCTTTGTGGGGCTCGAGTGGGGCCGCCAGATCAGGCGGAGGGGCCGGGGTGTGGGACAGCTGAATGCTCGTGAGAGGGAACCACACTGGACGACTAGCTATGCACCAGTTACATTATTGATGTAGCGGGACTGTCCGTCGCCGGGATTGCATAGGCCGCGCACATAAGCCCCGACAAGTTGTGCCTACCCAACATCATCTTGGCCCTACTTTCTCGCTCAGCCGCTTGGTCTTTATTGGTTGCCACCACACCTTACCCCTCTGGACTCATTATCGCCTACAATGGCCGCTCCTTCCTCGGCAATGCGCTCCGAGCGCTGCGAAGTCCTGATCGTCGGAGCCGGCCCAGTTGGCCTTCTGCTCGCACTCCTGTTGCATCAGCGAGGCGTAGACGTCATGATTGTGGAGCGCCAAAAAGCACTCTACCCCCTTCCGCGCGCCGTCCTCTTCGACCACGAAGCACGGCGGATCTTTGGCTCGGCGGACCTCTCGGGTCAGGTCGACTCTATACTGGAGAATGTCATTGGTCAGGGCGGGGAGGAGGGCATCAACTTTGTCTGGAGAGACGCGGAGTTGAAACGTAAGGCTAGGCTCGGAATCCCGCCAAAGCTTCTCTTTGCGCAGCATGATGTCTGACCATGGGCAGTGATTGTGGATATGTACACCGAAGCTCGTACCCGTTCAGATTACCCTTCCATCATGGGTTTCTGTCAGCCTCAACTCGAAAACCTGCTAGAAAAGGCGATACTGTCCCGCAAGATCCCCTTGATTCGGGGATACAGTGAGTGCCCACTCTCATCAAACGACTCGCGTGACCAGGTTCTCATCACCTGCAGCGTTGCGCCACCTTGAGCAGACTTCTCGTTGCGTAGAAGCCGGCTTCAGTGAAGCAACAGCAAACGAGACCCGTTGCCTCGAAAAGGGCGTATATAGCGGGGGCGCCATGGGCACGGCCACGACGGGTTCCCTTGCGGACGGCAGTGGCACTCACGAGCTCCTCGTCCGAGCTTCCTACCTCGTCGGTTGCGATGGCGCAAACTCGACTGTCCGACAGATCGAAAACTTCTCGGTAACCACTCTCAACTTCGAGAACGATTGGCTCATCTTGGATCTCGTATGCTACCTTGCCTCTGATGTTCTCGGATACAAGCTGACGCTTCAGCTTCTCCGCGATGGATACGTCCCGCCCGTAGTTGAGAGACTTGGCACCGCGCAGATTTGCGACCCGAGACGACCTACCACATGCGTTTTTGGAGGGCCCGGACGCAAAAGGTTCGAGTTCATGCGATTGCCAGGAGAAAGCAGGGAGTCTTTGCTCCAGAACGAGAATATATGGCGACTCCTCGAGCCTTGGGGCTTTGATAAGGTAAGCTCCCTGTCTTTCTTTTGGTGCACACGGTCTAACCTGCCCCGCGATCCGCGTAGGTAAACTGCGACCTGGAACGGAAGGTCATCTACACATTCAAAGCACGGTGGGCAAACGAATCGTTCGTCAACCGGATCATGCTGGCCGGCGATGCTTTCCACCTCATGCCACCATTCATCGGCCAGGGCCTCAATTCCGGGTTCCGCGACGCCGCTGCCCTTGCCTGGAGACTGCCTCTCCTCGTCTCTGGAGTGTGCAGCTCTCAGTCTCTCCTGCGAAGCTACCAGAGCGAGCGTCTGGACCACGTTCGCAAGCTAACTGTGAGTGCGAGAGGCTCGGAATCCGCCACAACTACAGTGTTCGGCAGCCTTATACGTTATAGGAACATTGCATCTTGCTGGGCGAAGTGATTTGTGAGACGGAACCAGCCAAGGCGAAGCGGCTCCATGAAGCCCTGCGGAAACAACGTGAGTCCGAGAGTCAAGTATCCGAGGCACTCTTGTTGACGCATACTGCTCTTCAGCTCCCGGCAAAGCATATGACCCCCCTCTCGGAAAGCCAGGAATCCTTACCTCTCAGGCCGAAGCTGGCCAACTGTCCCTTCAGCGGCCACTCAATGTAGGCGGCAAGCTCGACCTGTTTGACGACATCCATGGCTATGGCTGGTTCCTCATTAATCTTGGAAGCAAGTCAGTGGAAGGGCTTCTGTGTCCTGAATTGGGCGATTTTTTCCAACGAGTCCTAGGGGGGCAGTGTGTTTGCATCTCAGACCTGGAGGACTACGCGGGCGAGTACAAGGAGTGGTTCGGCAACGAAATGGGCCTCGATCACGCCGTCCTCGTTCGGCCTGATTTTTACGTCTTTGGCCACGCACAACTGAGTGAAGTCAACGCGCTGGTGGCCGACTTGCGGGCCACGATGGGCGTAGGGGTTGAGGCAGCGTAAAATACTTAGGATGCCTACGAAATGAGGCGCCGGGAATAGCTCAATGGAATCTTCAGCCGTGTTGCTGTACTCGTACATCACATGGGCATAACGAATGGTATGAATTTGGTGGCACAGTAGTTTTCGTCATTACTCCCAAGCAGACCTCGCCGCGATACTCAACAGAGCAGGGCTCGGCTGAGAGCTGTGGCGGTCCAGCAGCGCTGGCATCTCGGAAGTGAAAGCCGACAACATACGAATACTGTGTGTTACAGAGCCCAGTTAACAAACGCACTGTTCTCCTTTGTCACCTAAACCGGGTCATGCCCGATTGGCAAGTCAAGCTGGTCATTTCTCCCGTCTGACACGTGCATCCGACTGCAACTGTTTCGACCCCACATGTATGAGACGCGTGGCAACGTTCTAAACCCTCCACGGAGGACAGATAGGTTGTGAGCACAGCGTGTGCGACGACGCGGCTGTCGGGGATCTCCTCCGACCCCACGATCATGTTGAAGATGGGCCCATCTGTGGATCTGTGGCCCCACCTCGGCTTCAGGTCAAGGCTGAATCCACACACTGTGGGGCGGCTCGGTGGCTAAGCCACGTGGTGTGGGGCGCGACCGTTCTTTTGCGCTCATGGGCCCACACCTACTGTACTGGGGATACACTCGCTGTGGGATTCGGCGTGGGGCGCCAGTCGTACCCCGCGGAGCGCACACGCATATGAACAGGCGGCCGAGTAGGACACGAAGATGTTCTCTGAGTCGCGAACTCGCACGGGCAGAACTCACTGCAAGTCGATCGCGCTGCGCACCATGAGCGCCGTAGTCATCTCAACTGTTGCCGACGAGCACCAACATGAGCCCGACCAGCCCCAACTCGATCGCAAGGTCGAGGCGGAACACGTAGAGCAAAGCTCTGTCACCGCCAACCAGGCCAATCTGGCGTATGCTGATGAGGAGGAGGAGCCCGAACTTCACGCGAGGACATACCTTGCTATCGCCGCGCTCTTCGTCCTCAACTTTGTACAAGTCTTTGCACTCACCGGACCACCGGCAATCGTGAGCTCGAGTCATCTCCTTGCAGATCCATGGGCTCATCGTTCAGCTTACTTATATTGGCGGCGACTTGGATGGATCCTCTATCCAAAACTGGGTCCCCAACGCCCTGTCCCTAGTTCAAGCTGTGGGCGGACCAGTCATCGTAAGCGAAGTCACGCCTTTAATTCGATGGCCGCGCGCCGTCGACGTTTCAATGAACCCCAAGGCTCATGGTCTTCAGTCATTCGCCTCAGACACATTCCAAGCCCGGAAGACTCTCCTAATCGGCACTTGTACCGTCTCGTTCATCGGCGCTGCCATCGCCCCGGGCTCAAGCAATATTTACCGTGTCATCGTTGCCCAGATCCTCATCGGTTTCGGCTTTGCGGCGGTGCCTCTGGCCTACGCCATTCCTTCCGAGGTGTGTTTCGCCATGGTGATGCACACAAGCCCGCGCTGATGGCAAAATGCTCAGATCCTGCCCCGCAGATGGAGACCAAGTGCGTGCCGACTCTGATGTCAAAGCATTCGCCCAGCTTATTTACTGCCAAAAGTCGCCCAATCCTTGATGAATGTCGCAGCTGCCGCCGGGGCCATCACGGCACCTTTGTGAGACCCTTCATGGCTATGCGCTCAAATGAAACTGGTCTGACCATTGATTCTACAGGGTGGGCGGCGCACTGAGTCGATCTTCGGCTCACAATGGTTGGAGACACTTCTATGTGGGTCCAAAAGTCTCTGTCGCTTGGTAAAACCGCTGATCACACACGCTTCAGTGGGTCCAAATGTCTCTCTGGGGCGTTACTGTCATCGGCGTCATCATCGGCTACCGACCCCCCAAGAGACACACCAAGCTCGACAGCCTGACCCTTGTGCAGAAGCTCGGCCGGCTCGATCTCCCTGGGATGGGTCTGGTGGGTTGCCAGGATTGCCAAATAGGATGGAACCGGAGCTAACGATGCGACGAACTGCAGCTTACAGCCGGTTTGACTCTGCTCTTGACCGGCCTCAGCCTTGGCGGCAATCCGTGGGCGTGGTCGGACGTTAGAGTCGTCTCCACTCTTGTTGTCGGGATTGTGACACTGGTCGCCTTTGGCATATATGAGTGGAAGGGCACAGAGACTGGGATTTTGCACCACGAGCTCTTCGCCTCCCGGACATTCCCCGTCTGCGTATCACTCATCTTCGTCGAAGGTGTCCTGCTGTTCAGCATCATTATTTTCTACCCAGCTCTGTGAGTCGGTTCGCCCCTCCACGTGATCACCGAACTGACATCACTTGCTACTACTGTACAGCACCAACGCCTTGTTTGAGACCGATCCGCTCCTCGGTGGCCTCCGCACGATTCCGTTCTGGGTGTGCGCCGGCGGTGCCACTGTCATTTATGGTTTGTGGAGCTCGAAGAGGCGCACGATTCGCTCCCCTCTGATGACGGGATTTGCCATCATGACTGCTGGATTGAGTGAGTCACTCTGAGTAATGAAAGGACACCTCGTTGGTACACCGCGTTGGTCCTTGCTGATCTCACAAGTTGGACTCGCCACGATTCAGCCTGATCAGTCGACACGCGCGATCGTCTTTGACGGCCTGGCCGGACTCGGTTTTGGCTCGCTTCTGATCCTCATCGTCGCGGGAGTGCAGCTGTCGACCCCGCACCACCTTATCGCGACAGCCACTGCTGTGGTCACCTCGAGTCGTGCCATCGCAGCATCCACCTTCACCGCGATCTATGCTGCCGCTCTGACAAGTCGCACAGCCGTGAAACTCCCCAGCTACGTGGCCTCGGCGGCTCAACTCGGAGGTTTGCCTCCCTCGTCCGTCGAGCCGTTTGTCCTGGCGCTATTGAACAACGACGCAGCCACCCTCTTCTCGATTCCTGGCGTTACCCCGGCAATAGTCACGTCTGGCGTCGCTGCTCTCAAACAGGCCCTAGCCGACAGCTTCCGTATCGTCTACATCATTGCTATCCCCTTTGGAGTGGTCGCCATCATCCTCTGCTGGTTCCTGGAAGACATGTCGAAAGCGATGACCTACCGCGTGGATGCACCGGTCGAAGAACTACACGCCAAGCGCGAACAGGGTAATGCTTGAGGGAAACCGAAAAAGGGCGATAGCTTCAAAGCAGGATAAGCAAAGCGGGGACGATTTGGATATGTAGTGTGGGCCTGAAGAAGAGTTGAATCGTTATGAGGAACGACGCGTGCGACCTGGCATGCATTCTACATACCCAGTAGTTCTGCATGGATATCCGCCTCCTCTGACGTGGTGACGAAATGACAACTCCTCTCATCTGCTTGGGCTCACGTTCACGTGGACCAGCCATCAGACTGGACGATGAACAAGTGACATCACATCTTTCGGTTTTACGGCCTACATTTTGTTACCCAGCTGCCTAAAACACATTTAAAGCCCAAACCCGCAACCAACGCTCGTACGAGCGCACACCCACTAGCTCCAACAAGTACGAACTATACCAAACCCCGCTGCATCATGACTGGAAACCCTGGTGGCGGGGTCAACAATACGTATGTCCGTGACATCCGACCATACCGCCAATACAGCGGGCAGTACCCTCCCTCGAGACTCGCCGTCGAAGACGCAGAGGGAAAGCGGCTCAACGAGCCTCAGAGCGGGGCGGGGGATTGCTGGCCCGCTGCTTACCTTCCCCGCTGCTTTGGGCGAGCACCAAGAGCGGGATGAGTGGAAGCGTCGGATCAGGTTCGGAGTGTGAATGTACGATGAATAGCTGATGTGTGTGCCTGTGCAGCTCATCACTGGCGATGTGCCCGGTGGGAGACTCAAGGGTGGACCGAACCGCCAACAGGCAGGCGGAGCGAGCATGTGAGAAGACCGCGAGGCGACTAGCAGGCGGGGCGAGCAAGTGAGAAGAAAAGCGCACGACGTGGATAGAGAGAGGGCGGCATGTTGAAGGAGTTTGCAAAGCATCAATCATCTAAACATACCTCTGCATGCAGAACCTGCATCGGAGCAGCGTCGCCTATATGGATCCTCTACTCGTTCTCGAGCCGGGGCGTGCTGGAACTTGCCAATTCGCAACTCTCACAGGGTTGGATCTGGTTTCAACGGCCGCAGATGGAGCCGATGCGCTGAACTCGCTGTTGCAGTTGCTGTCGGTGCCGCGGAGCCATGTTGACTGGATTTGGAACAACGGAGCCGGAGCAGACGCAAGGCGTGTCTCGCGGTCAGACCACCGCAGCCTCCTTGTCATCTCCCCGTACCCCAATCCAGCCCGTCGATCCGATCCGCCACATCCCGCATCATGCGCATCATGTCCCCCAAACCCGCCTCATTCCGGGTCGTAACGGCCTGGACCGGTCTCGCCGGGGAGAGCTGCACGAGGTACGGCTCGCCCGTATCGGTCTCAGCGTGGTCGACTTTGTCGGGATTGTCGGCCTTGTCCGCCTTATCTACCTTGTCGGCCTCGTCTGCCTTGCCGGCCTTGTTGGATTTGTGTAAGAGGGTGATGGTGAGATGGAGTGTGGACTGGGTGGGGAGAGGTAGGTGGAAGAGGTATCCTGTGCGGGTGTACGTGTGGGAGTGTCTGTAGCGGTATGAGCTTGAGCTTGAGCGAAGTCCGGCGGCCTGCTTTGAGTCCCGGCCATCAAGTCGGAATAGGAAGAGGAGGAGGATGTGCACGCCGCTTGAGGCGTCACGCCGATGACCCACCTGAACCCCAGCGTCTCGATGAAATCCTCGATCTCCTCCCGGGAGCTCATACCGACGATATCGAGCGCGATGCACGCGCGGACATTCATCTCGGCGTATTCCCTCCCCGAAAGAGGGGAGGAGAGGTACGATAACTTGTACTCCCACCGCTGTCCTCGCTCATCGGACATGGATGTGGATTCGGATTCGGGTTCGGCTCGACTCTTCCCCTTTCCCTTTCCCCTTCCCTTCGCCTGTCCGGCTCCCCTGCCTCTGTCCCACTCCCCCTCAACGCCGGATGGACGTCCGCCCCGCCGGAGTGCTTGCAGCCGAAGCGATCGGGGCTGATTGGGTATCACAGTGCTCTCCGCGATGTAGGTCGACTCGATCAAGTGGTATGGCTCGATGTGTAACGATTGGAGGGATAGACGGGCGACCAGCAAGGCGCGGGATGACGCGGGGAGGAGGGCGTACAAGGAGGGTAGGAGCTGGGGCTGGGATGACATGGCGTCGGGAGGGCGGGAGGCGATGCCAGTCGTCCGCGAGGCGATGTTTTGTGGAATGAGTGGGGTCTAGCAGATGTATGCAAGGGAGAAGATGTTCAACAAGATCATCAACGCCGTGTCCACCACAACCCAACTGGACTGGCTGGGACTTGCCCGACTATCCACTTTCCCACGGTCATCGCCACCCACCTAAACAGCCAATCGATCCGAGTGGAGGCAGACTCAAACTCGCTCCGAAATCTCTACCTCGCGACGCTAATCTCTCAACCTCTCCATCTGCACATTCACCCCGAAACATCACCAAACCGTCGGCATGTCCTCACTCCGCGCTCTCCGCCCTCTCCTGCGGCACTCTCTTCCCGATCCCTCGGTCCTCCGCACGTCTCTTGTAGCCGCGCGACCCCTCTCCACCTCCCTGGTGCGCCGGGACGTGTTGGAGGAGTTGGACGCCCAGCTGAACTCGAGGGAGATCATTGAGCGGAAACGGAGGGCTTTTGAGGAGAAGTATGGGGATAAGCTGAAAGAGCGGGTTCAGGCGTGAGTCCCGATCAACCTCGAGAAGCCCCGTTCAGCGTTTGAGGTGCAATCGCCTGATGAGCTGCTCAAGACGTTGGAGTGCAATTACTGAAGGTGCGATTTAGCGAAGGGGTACATGACCTCGATGCGCTGAAGCAGAAGGTGCTCGCACCATCGGTCAAGGCGGCGCTCAAAGCGAAGAAGGCGAGGGAGGCGACACCGTCCGAGGCGGAGAATATTGAGGAGACGGAGCAAGTACCCCCGTCTCCAGCCTCGTCACACCGAGGTGCAACGGAGCGATCGCAGAGCAGCAGCAGCTCGCAATCCGAGGGGGATCGAGCGGGCATAAAGGTGAGCGGTGAGCTGGCGACGGAGGGCAAGGCATGTGATTCGGTTTGAACCGCCAGCTGGCTCCGGGTTTGGCTGCGGGTGTGGCTGAGGGCTCGGCTCTGGAATATGCCGAGTACCCTGCTGACCCTCGCCTCGCCTTGCTCGTAGCCCCTCTCGGCGATCCTCAACCTCCCCCTACTCCACCTGACGCCCCACGACGCCGCAGCCATCTCCCAGATCTGGACTACGTACCACACCTCGCACCCGACCCTGTCCGCGTCATACCTCTCAGCCTCACTGCCACTGTCCACCTACTCGTCGATGGTGTCCCTCGCACAGCAAAACCCATTTTTCATCCTGCCGTTGCCGCGGGACGCTTCCGCTTCGGCCGACGCGGAGGCCGGAACAGTCAAGACGGACGAATACGACATGTTCTACCTCCAATGGCTATTCCACCCTACGCCTACATCCACTTTGCCCCCCTCGGCATCTGCACACCCCGAGCCGCTCCCTCCAACAACATCAGTCATCTTCACTCCTCTCGAGGAGTTCAAGTCGGCCGGGGAATGGGCCCAGCCGCATCTCGTGCTCACCCACTATCCCGACCTGTCACAGTCGCACGACGTGGTTCTCATGCGCGGGGAGATCTCGCCCGCCTCCGCCGGCGGTGCACAGGGGAGCATGACGAACCCGGGGTTCCTCCTCAGTCAGGCGCAGGCGCAACTGCTCGCCCTCGCGCTGCAGAGGTTTTATTGCGCCGATATCAAGCCGGTGGGAGAGGACGAGAAAGGTCGAGAAGAGAGGGAAATGAGGAAAGAAGCGCTGAGGGGCTTGAGGGAGAGGCCAGGGGAGTGGGACTGGACGGGTTTGGTGAGCATGGCGTACGGTGGGATCGTCTGAGAGGGCGGGGAGCCGACTTGGGAGAGCGTCTCTTGGCGACCCCAGGAGACCGTCGAGAGTGTCGAGCGGCCATATATATAGAAGCCGGTCGCTGCCTAGCGGATCTGGACCCCATTGTGTGAGAGTAGCCACAGGAAGTCCGATCACACTGCTCGTATGTACTGCAAGACGAAGTGCATCGGGGTGCAGCGAGCCTCGGAAGACCGTCAATGCCGTAGGAAACGCCATTTCTATTGCATGCAAGCAAGCCTTACATGCCCTGCTCACTCGTTTGTCACATTCGCCCATCAAAGGTGCTTCAGATCCCTTCTGTCTGTTTCAGCGGCGATCGCCGAAATCGTAAGTCCGTCCGAGCGACCTCGCAAGCAATCGACCTGCCGGTAGGTAGTCAAGCAATAACTATGTCTCTCCTCACACTACCTCATCCCGCTCCATCTCCATCTTCGCTCGCCTCGAGGACGATGCCCGCTCTGCAAGAGCTCTGTACCTTCGCGGCGTCGCAGTCGTAGCATGGACCTCAGCTCCGGATCTGAGCTCCGGAGAGTCCGGCTCGAACCCGCGCGGTATCAGTCTCCGGACGATGAGAGCGAGGTGGAAAGCGATGTGACGGCCGAAGATCCAAATTTCGAGGCGGAGTATGAGGTTGGTGAGTGCGGACCCGGATACGAGAGGTGCAGCCGTCCTACGCCGTGTGGGATCTGATCGGGTCGGACTCATTCCGCTGTCGGCGTTGATGTTGACGTTGGTGTGGGCGTCGGCGACGGCGTTGAGTTAAGAATGAACCGTAGATTCAGTCGAGCCGGATGGACTAGGCTCTACACACGGGTACATGCTGACTATCACAGACGCTATCAAGTATGCGGTGTACAAGGACTCGACGAGGGTGCGGACAGACGGGTGGAAAGGCTGGGTGAGTCGAGTCGAACCCGGGCCGGCGCTTCTGGAAGTGGAGGTGACCTTTTGGCTGACGCGAGTTTGAAGCATTACGGCGTCATGGTGAGCTCTCTCAACGGGATCTCGTGGGGCGCACGAGTCGTCGAGATCTTGCTGAGCAAGACTGATGAAAATCTAGTGGAAAGGCTACCTGAAGAGCATGTCGGATACGTACGTCCTCGAAAGCAACGGAGCCACCGCTATGGACGGCCACTCCACCGTCGCTCCCGCGGATGGCTAGACATGCGACAAGGAAGGCGCTAATGTAAAACGAATTGCAGGGAAGAGCCTATCGATGCGTTTGTCGATCATCCAGGCCCAAATTCACTGATCTCACAGTATGTCATGTCTTGGCTCCACCGCGAGAACGTGTGGTCATTCTGGTGTGTTGGCTGACGCGAGCAGATTTTGGAAGGCTGTGGGCCGGCCATTCAAGCCTCGAGGGAGGGAGCCAGCTGGTAAACTAGGAGAATTGATTGAGTGTCCCTACGAACTGTTGAGTGAGCCGATAGTCTCTTCGCTTCGCCCGGGGTCTTTCAGCCCGGTACGACAGCACCGTGCTGATGTCGTTGCCTCTAGGGTCCTGGCTGGAGGAGACGAAGCCGCGGAGGGATTTCCGAGTTTACTTACGTCGTCGACAGAAAGAGCTGCAGGATCAGGTCATCCATAAGCGCGATTCGGACTATTATGTCCGGAAAAAGCGGCTCGCCAGAAAGGCCGCGAGCAAGGCAGCAGCAGTGGTGGCGACGAAGGAGGCGGAGAAGACGGAGAAGGTGGAACAGGCAGGAGGAGAAGCGGAGGGAAAAGCTGGATCACATTCATCCCAGAAGCCAACGGCATCCGCGTCGCAGGCGTCAGCACGCCGCAGCAAGTCGACTTCACCACGGAAACAGCGGTCAACCACCCCCGCGACTAGTCTTCTTCCCGAAACCACCGAGGACATCGTCATTGCGGCTCCGCCATTTCCCGTCCCCACCGAGCCTACGGAGTCTGCCGAGCCCGCCGAACCTCCCTCGCCGTCTGTCTCCGTTCTCGACGAGCTTCTACAGGACGATACCGAGGTGGACTCGTCTTTTGTGACCCCGAAGGCGGGCGGAGAGGAGAAAGAGGAAGAGGAAGAGATGCCCCTGCCCACGCAATCGGGCAAGAGGAAGCGTATAGTCCTAACTTCCCCCGGCGTGGAGGGCTTGGTCGCGGGTGAGGCTGGCCCAAGTCGAGCAGAGTCGCCGCAGACGAAAATCGTACCGGCGTCGGCGATGGCATCGGCCTCTGCTTCTGCTTCTGCACCTGCGCCGAAGAAATCAAAGATGACAGAGGAACCGTTGTTCATACCGGAAGAAGAATTTTCGGTGCCAAGCAAAACGGCCCGGGATAGGGGCAGAATCTTTCAGACGGGCAAGATACAAAAGATTGTCCGGTCGCCTACGCCCGAAACCGTACAACAGCAGCCATTGACCTTCGGAGAGGTCCAGCCTGGGATCTTCGACGAAGAGCCGGTGCCAGTGCCAGTGCCAGTGCCAGTGCCAGTGCCGGCCCCATCCGTTGCTGCACATCCCATCCAAGTTGTTCCCCCAACTCCGATTTCTGCTGCCCACAAGTCACTTCCCTCAAAACCATCCGAGCCGACGAGACAAGCCGGTCCCAGCCAACCCACCCCGGCCCCGGTCTCTCCCCAATCAGGGGCTTCACCACCCAAACCCGCGACCTCCGCTTCGGCCTCTGCATCTCCCTCCGCCCCCGCTCCGACCGCTCGACCGCGGTACCAGCAACCCAAGCTGATGAAGACTCTCGACGCGTTCATGGATCCCGAATCGGAAGCGCGATTGCGAAAGCTCGGGGTGCAGCCGACTGGCGAGGTGCGCGTGCCAAAGGGGCTCCACGACGCGTCCTCGTCCGGCCCATTAATAACACCAGGCGGGATGAGCCCACTAGAAGGTCCGTCTTCATATGCCGACCCGTATCTGGCACAACCACCGAGACCTTCCGCATCGTATCAGCCCCGAACGGTTGCGACGGCGACAGCGGTGCAGTTCATCCCGACTGGTCCCGGAGAGTGGGCCGCGAGACCCTCCAGTGGCCCTGCGGCGGATCAAAATCGTTCGCTGTATCAGCATGGAGGCGCCTCGCCGATTCTGCCCATCCGTCCCGCGGGTGGAGTATCCCCGCATATGCCTCGGCACGTCATGTCGCCGCCTTGGTGAGTCCTACGTTTGAATGACAATGCGGACAGAGCTGAACAGCTGAATCACGTTTAAGGGCACCGACCCCCTCGGCTCAGCCGTTCATCTCCACCGGAACAATGTACAACGCCGCGGCCGATCCCAGAAAGTGGGTTCCCGTTGCCCAGATCGTCACTAACTTTGTAGACGTGCCGCAGAGTCGACTAAAACTACTGTGGAAGCCGCCGCACAACCCGCCACGCCGCACACTGGGACAGCACCAATCCCGGGACCGCCTTCTCAACCTCCGCGGCCGCTTCTTCCTGCCCCGCCACTCCCGCCCTCGTTCCCGCCCACACCACTGACCGCCGATCAACCCGGGCTTCCCGAGGCTTTTCCATCGCGCGACTACCCCACCAGGCGGTCTTTCTCCGGAAGCTTTTCCAGCCGATCCTACGAGACCATCGCGGTGATCCGCGGCTCGACCACCCTTCGCCTGAATCAGGAAGACCTGACGTTTGACCTCCGCATCCTGCGCGGGTCTCCCGCCTCTAGCAACGACCGAGTCACGCTCTCGTCACTACGAGCCCCGGCGTCGGGCGAACGAAACGTGATGTTTGAGATGCTTGATCGGTACTGTCTCGAGGGGCAAATCCGCGTGGGCGCGAAGATCGTCGAGTGGGCCAAAGTAACCACGTTGGAGGGGTCTTCGAGGACGGACTGGGAGGTGCTCAAGAACCGAGCGGAGAGGGACGAGAAAGTGAGTCATGCCCCGCCGATCGGACTGACGCGCAGATTTTTGTTTGTTACACCGAGTCGAGTCGGACCGAGGTCGATGCGCATTACGCCCTCGTCCTCGCAACGTCGTCCCAGGTTGACTTTGGTCACCTGGCCCTTGGCGATTGGGAAAAGGGTGACATTGGCCTGGCCGTCTTCCTCCTCGCCTTGCCCCTCAACGAGGCGTCCTCGCCAATGATGCCCAACCCTGTCAAACCCATCTTACAAGACACTTCCCTTTCCCCAAGAAAGCCCGACGTACCGATCCCCTCACCCTCGCCGTTGCTTGAAAGCTACGGTCTCTTCCCCTCTACGTTCGAGCGCTTGTACAACCGCTCTGCGGTGATCCGATGGCCTTCCGTCGGCCCACTAGACGTCCTACACGATGCGGTCGTGCAGAGCTTCAAGCAATACCAAGTGCACGGTACCGGTACTGACGGGGTCGGATCGACTCCCACTCTCGACACTTTCTTCATCAGCAACCACAAGCTGGCATCGCATCTCCGGTCGAGTAACCTGCGGGACAACATCCCCCGTCGTACCACCATCATGTCCGTCGGACCGACACTGGCGTTGCTCCCGAGCCAGTGGCGCGCAAGGAAGATATGGATCAGCGGGGGGCTCGTCACGTTCTCGCCGACGTTCATCCTGCGGTCACCAGACAAGTTCGGGCAGATCATGAAGATGATCAGGACGAGTCATAATTGGGCGGCATACGTGATTCCCTCGGTGATAGAGTGGGCGGAAATGTCCTGGGCTGAAACGGCGTGAGTGGAGCAGACCAGACCCGGACCGGACCGCCGCGAAGTGATTGATTCCTGATGAGATACAGCCGATGTCCCGATCCGACAAGAGCGTTCGAGACGCTCACGCGCTCGCTGTTCCTCGATCAGCAGCTCCTGCAGTTCTCTGGTTCCGCGGCGTCGAGCGGAGGCGGTCTCGCCATCTCGATGACTCCGCCGTCGATACACCTCTCAGAGGCGTGTCGGCGGTACATCGCGTGGCTGCGAGCAATCTCCAGCGAGACGGATTTCTCTCGTCTTGTGGCGCTCGTTCGAGGTGTCCGTCAAGGCGATTTTGAGCGGCTGCGACGACTCCCGCCTGGAGTTCTGCGGGAGGACGACAACGACGAAGCAGTGAAGGACGACATGAAGGTCAAGGGGTCAAGACATGGCGATGTGGATATGGACGACAAGTCAAGGATTGGCGAGAGCAGGACGGCAGGAGGAATGCCGGGCGAACTTGAGCTCGTTGATATCGAGTTGGCCCAGATTGAGGATCTCACGGGTATGAGAGCCAGGCCGGAGATCTTGCCGTATCGACGGTACTTATACGTCGGGGAGATGAGTCTTGATCGGAAAACGAGGGAGAAGGCGGGTCAGGCGGTGAGTCAAAGTCGGCATCGACATCGACGTCGACGTCGAGCTTCCTCGTGCTGTGGGATCTAGCTGAGCTTGTGGACCAGATCGAGTTTGTGGCGTCAGACGACTTTGCGGCTGTGTTCAGTGGGGTGAGTGGGCGTGGGTCTTTGACCCCAGGCGTGATCTTTAGGCGCAATTGTGACGTGACGAGCGAACGGGCGCTGACGATCTACAGGCTGTTTGATCATTCTTGGGGGTCCGACCTGGCGTGAATCCGTTTTGTGGCTGTGCTCATAGACGCATGAATATTCCTATGTACAAGTACCACTACGAGCAGTCAGTAGCCGGCCCAGGTGTCCACGGCCAACCGAAGAAATCAGGCACGCACCTGTTGCTGTTTTTTTTTTCGGAGCGAACCGACTCGTCGGCTTACCCGTCGGTGGTGTGTCTGATAAAGTATCTCAAGATAGATCTGCTTCCCTTGACATATCTCCCATCTTCATTCTTCTCCTTCTAAGCGGCCGAGTCCCCTTCTGGATCGCCTAGTCCCAATCCATCTCCATGTCCGGCCTAATGACCGCGCCGCGCTCTGTGCGCGGCCACGAACAGGAGCATAATCAAGACCAAGACCTGGAGCTGAAAGACTTGGATCCCGAGCTTGCCCGTCCGGCTCCGCTCGACTCTGGCGCTGCGGGTGCGGGGACATACGACGGTGTTGCCCTGCCGCGAAGAAGGGGAGTCGTCGGGATGCTGGAGAGAGGGATGGATCTGCTTGTGCGGTATGGTGTGGAGGAACGGGGGATCCAGCCGAGGCCAGAAGAGGTGCGTGATGCGTGCTGCGGGCTTTGCAACTTGTTGATAACGGGTTTGGTTCGGGTGCGATTGCTCTACTGGCGATCGCACACACGAACCACCCGGAGCACCCGGAGCAACTGGTATCGTCCTGTTGAGGAGGAATGCGACATGTTCACAGATTGAAGATCGTGTCTCGTGTATCGTTTATCGTGTGGCTTGCGGCTGCTGACTGTGATTGCTGCAGGAACGAGAACAGTTGAGCGCATGGAGCTACTTCCCTCAGTGGACCCTATGGGCAGCACTCAACACCAACATCCTTACAGTGAGTCGACACACATCCCGGCCCGTCCCCCTCTTCATGCTCTTCATTGTAGAGGAGAAATGGATATGACCACATCGCGCCGATCCCTGACCACCGCAGTTCTCCGCCGGTATGCTCGGTCCCAGTCTGTTCGGTCTCGACTTCAGAGCATCGGTCCTGTGTATAGTGTTCTTCGGAGCGGCGTCGTCCGTCCCGCCGGCTTTCCTCGCTTGCAATGGGCCAAAGTTGGGTATGAGGCAGATGGTCCAAGCGAGATACGCTTTTGGGTGAGTCCAGCTCCGAGTCCAAGTTCAAGTCCACCTCCCAAAACCTCGCCATGTCGACGCGATCACCTCCCTCCGCATGTATGACTCGTGGCCTGGGTTGACACTCGCAGATACTACCTCGCGCTGGTATTCGGGTTGATCAACTGCACCTCCTTCGTCATGTTCCTCTCCCTCACGGTGATCCTCGGTGGGCAATGTCTCTCCCTCGCCTCCAACTCGGACATGTCGTGGACCGTCGGCATCGTCATCGTCGCCATCATCGCTCTCATTGTGGGTCCGGGCCTGGGTCTGGTTCTCCGATTCTCCCCTCCTGACTTGCTGCGTCTTTGTCACCGTCCCTGACACCTCCCAGCTGTCCTTTGTCGGCCTCCGAGCTCTGCACATCCTCTCCATCGCGTCTTTCCCGATCATCCTGGTCCTCTACGCCGTGCTCGTCGGCGTCATGGGAGACAAGCTTCACCTGGTCTACAGCGACGCCCTCGCAACCGTCACCGACGTCACGCCCTCCGGGGTCCTCGCTTTCGGAGCGACGCTCATCGGCTTCACCGTCAGCTATTGCAGTCTAGCCAGTGACTTTGTGAGTGGCCACGACACCATGTCTCCCAAGTATTCGTGTACCAACTGGCGGCCAACTCGTGCGGACCCGCTGATACCATTCGATCAGACCACGACTCTCCCGTCGCATACCCCGCGAGGGACCCTCTTCCTCGTCATCTGGACAGGTCTCTTCATCCCCATCATGCTCATCCAGATCCTCGGCGCCGCCGCGCAACTCGTCGCGTTCTCCTTCCCGGACTGGGAGACTGCGTCCTTCGTCGGAGTGCCCAACCTCATCTTCGAAATCACGGGGTCGGGCGGCGCGGCGCGTTTCGTCATGGTCCTCTTCTGCTTCTCGGTCATTGCCAACACCGCCCCGACGATCTACAGCTGCGGTCTCAGCGCGCAGGTGGCCATTCCGTGGCTTGTCCGAGGTGAGTCCGGGCCGCACCGGAACTGCAACCGGAACCGGAACCGGAACTGGATGTCTTCATGCCTGCCTGGTCTCATCCCGCTGACCACGCAGTGCCGAGGTACTTCCTCGCCTTTGTGGTCTCCGCGGTGTACCTTCCCGTTGCCATCGCGGGCTCGACCCACTTCTACACCGTCCTCTCCAACTTCTCCTCGGTGCTGGGGTACTGGCAAGCGATCTTCATCCCGCCCATGATCCTCGAGGCGGTCATCTTCCGCGCACCGGTATCTGCCAGCACCTACCCCATCGACGCGTGGGACCAGCCCAGCAAGCTGCCCATCGGTATCTCGGCGATCGTAGCGGGCTGCTGCGTGAGTGGACTTTGCGCTCCAAGCTTTCTCTCCACGTCTTTCTCGTCAAGACTCGCCCCCCCCCCGATGTCGTGATGTTGTGCCCCGCTGACCCTCCCCAGGGCATCCCGCTCATCGCCGCATGCATGGCCCAGGCGTGGTGGGTCGGCTGGATCGCGCAGATGATACCGGGCGGAGAGTGAGTCGTTCATGCCGGCAGGTCAACTCGATTTGCCTACGTCACTTTGGCTTGTCGTCTCTCTCTGTCTCGCTCTCTCTTTTTGCATTTCCATTTCTTCCCCCTATCACACCTCTCCCTCTCTCCCTCTCTTCCTCTCTTTCGCTCGCACCGGCTTCTACCGCGTGGTCCCCCGCTGACACCTCTCTCAGAGGGGACATTGCATTCGAACTCACCTTTGCGGTGGTGACGATCCTGTATGTGCCGCTGCGGTACCTCGAGCGAAAGCACACCGGGCGATGAGCGCGGCGCGAGTTTAGATGGGTAGAGCTCTAGTCGGCCGAGCACAGTTTGTCGGTCAGTCAGCCATTCAGTCGGTGATCCAGTCCAGTCAGTTAGAGAGTCAACTACCTCGCATCACGCTTGTCATGTCACGGAATAGCATGTACCGTCACCGTACTTGGACATCTACAACGACCAACGCGTGCCATTTCCGCCACGCCACTGTTTATCTGCGATCCTCGGACATGGGACCACGCTCTCGACCGAGGCGAGCCAGACGGACCGACCCGACCCCGGTCGAGCCGTTCCTAGTCGTTGCCAAAGAACAATGCCGAAGGAGCGAAGAAGCATGCTGCCGTACAGGACCGTGGGTCTATGAAGGGGTATTACCCGGGCTGGTCCCTTCCCGCGAAACGCCACTTTGGTTGGTGGCGCCCAAAACGCCGCGTGAGAGGGCCATTCCGGGGTGATGAGCGGGATCAAAATTGAAAGGGGGTGCGCGTGCCTCCGGGCAGATAAATCAGGGTTCAGGGGGGCAACAGGCAAAGGGGGGGGGGGACCATGCTGGTGCCACACTCACACCACACGCCAGCAGCAGCCGCATCACTCACCGCCACGACTGCAGCTGCAGCTGCAGCAGCAACACCGCACCAACACCCACAGCAACACCCATGCATATCATCCTCTCGCACCTCCAACCTTGACCTCCCTCGGTTCCCCCCGCAGCCAGCCAACCCAACCACGGCGAAACGACCTCACTCGCACCGACGCCAGCGCCACACAGTGAGAGAAACAGACGGCCAAACCGGGACCGGCTCGCTTGGACCGCGTCGAAACAGAAACACGTCGAAACGGCACCCACCAAACCAACCAACCAACACCAACACCAACACCAACACCAACACCAACACAACCGATCCAATTCCATTCCATTCGATCCCTGCCTCGGCCTTGCAACTCGCCTTCACATCCCCAGCAGCTCCCCGTGCAGTATAGGCATAGACATAGGCGATCCATAACAGCCTGCAAAGGTGGACAATTATAAACCCCCTCCCCCTCTTTCTGACCGACCCCCCTTCGACCGTCCCATCCTCGGGCTGTGCGTTTCAGACCTTGACGAGGAAAAAAAACACCACACCAACTCTCTACTCGAGACGGTACGACACGACACGACACGACAACGGCTAGTCATTCAACCTTGACCTTGTCCTTGTCCATAGTCACACCATCCAACTTACCATCCGCCGTGCTTCCACTCAACCTCGACCGTCCGTCATCCCGCCGATACTCTGTAGACCCGCCCTCACCCTTCCACTTCGCCTGGGGGTCGACTCGTCAAGCGACTGGACAGCTGGACGGGCAGAACAAGGGAATCAGGAGACCAGGGGACAAGGGGAAACAAACGAACAAACGACACGTTGCGACCCCACCGACTCCAATCCTCGCCCTTTCCCATCTCGTTTGGTCGTGATCTACCATGGCCGCCAACAACACCAGTCCCAAGCGGCAGATCCGTCACCCTCAAGCGACTTGTACGTGGATGCGTTTCTCGACTTGACTGCGCCGAGGCGACCGAGACAACCAACGAGTCAATCAGACCACTGACAGTCCCCGTTCGCAGATACCGGGGCCACCCCTATGACCCCTTCCAGTAGCGACTCGCACGCGTCCGTCTCCCGGACGGTAGAGTACCACCGCCCGTCCCGAAACTCTGCGCACTACTCTTCCGGCACAGACATGTCTCTGGGCATGCACCCCACCTCGGCCGGCTCGAGCCCGCGAGTAGCCCAGGGACCGAGTTTCGGAGCTGGCGGAGCAGGACCAGGAGCAGGCGGAGGCGCAGGCGGAGGAGGTGATCGACACGGACCGTCTTCGTATCGCACCGCCGGGACCGATCCTACATCCATGGTCCCATCCCGCGCGGCACCTCTTCCACCAGGCCCATCTCGCCGCGACTCGGCGTTGGCATCCTCAACCAACACCAACACCAACGCCAACGCCTACCCCGCATCGTCCTCCCGCGCGGGCGCATTCCAATCAAAGTCCGCGTCAAACTCGCCCAACCCGAACCGATACTCCGCCGGCCCCACGTCCGCCGGATACCTCTCCACGTCAATGGCCATGACTGGCAGCTCGAACGGCGCTCCGCCTCCCCGACCCAGTCGAGCGGGAACCCTCCCACTGGGCGATCAATTCGGCCACCTCAACGGGACCACACCCACCGCCAACTCATTCCGCGACCCCATGCCCTCTGCGCGCACCGTCCAGGGCAGTCCCATCGCCGGACAGACGTACCTCCCAACACCGCAAGCACCACCTCTGGTCCATCAACCGTTCTCCGCACCCGGAAACCCGTACGCGATGTCGTCGGTGGAGAAGGGCATGGAGGAGACAAAGATCGGGCTCGGCGTGGGAACACCCATGCCGGTGCAGGAGTCGAGGGACAAGGAGTTGCCCAAGGAGCCACCGACGATGGGCAGGAATCGAAGCGGGACCGGCAAGAGCTCAAAGGATAAGAAGGGCGTGTTTGGCGTCCTGAGCGGTGAGTTCGTGCCGCATGACTGAGGCTGACAGGTCAGATCTGTTGAGCACGGAGAAGAAGCCGGTGATATCGACCCCATACGATCCTATCCACCTCACACATGTCGGCTTTGACTTCAACACAGGCCAATGTGGGTTCTCGTCTTCTCTTCATCCGCTCCCGATCCTTCGATCCGCCCACCCGCTGATATCTCAGACACTGGCATGCCGCAGGAATGGCAGAAAATCCTCGACGACAACGGTATCACCCGTGCCGAGCAAGAGGAGAACCCGCGCGAGGTACTCGAAGTCGTCAAGTTCTTCCAGGAGCGAGACGCAATGCAGAGCCAGGAGGACGACGTGTGGGCCAAGATGCGCGACGTCGGTCCCGCGCACGCCACCACGCCGTCGCCCAGGGCCACGCCGACACCGCTCGACATGTCGAGGGAGGGGAGTAGGGAAGGTACTAGCAGGATGGATCAGTATGGCTTTGCCAACCCGGTGAGTGACGCGCGCAGTCGGGGGTTCGATCTGCGCTGACCTCTACAGCGGGCCGCTCCGCCACCGCCCGCCAAAACGCCTCCGCCAGGAAGTGCCCGACTTCAGGTGAGTCAAGAATGCCACAAGCCATTCCCGTTGTCATGAATACACCGCTCACGTCGCAGGCCGAGCGCGCCGCACCACTCCCGCCAAACCGGTTCGACCCCGTCAAACCCGCCCGGCTACAAGGTCCTCCTGGTGGTGGCCCCATCCCCCCCGCGCTTGATCGCTCAGCATCCCACCGCCTCCCGAGCCAGAGCGTCAAGGCCAAGCCCCTCGACCGATCCAACACGACCCGCGCCGCGACCAAAACCCCTCCACCAAGCGCGGGCGTTCCCATGTCCAAGTCGCAGTCGCAATCCGGAGGGCGATCGAGGGGTGATCGCGATCCCGGACCGCCCGGGGCAGGATCCGCGGCAGCCGCGCTGGCCAGGCAGCACACGCAGGGCAAGCAGCAGGCCGCGCAGCAGGGCACGACGAGGAGGAGGGACAAGGCCAAAGAGAACGAAGAGGTCGTGAGGCAGCTCCAGGCGATTTGCTCTCCTGGCGACCCCAACCAGGTGTATCGCAACTTGCAGAAGATCGGCCAGGGGTGGGTGCAACGCAAATGAAGGCGGGAATCGAGCCGTGCTGACGCTGCTTTTCCTCCTCGTAGCGCCTCCGGCGGCGTGTACACTGCGCACGACAAGTCGGGCTTCCCCGTGGCTATCAAGCAGATGAATCTGGAAAAGCAGCCGAAACAGGACCTGATCATCAACGAGATCCTCGTCATGCGCGAATCGTCACACCCCAACATTGTAAACTTCAAGGACTCGTACCTCTGGAAGGGCGATCTCTGGGTCGTGATGGAGTACATGGAGGGCGGAAGTCTCACCGACGTCGTCACGGCGCATTGCATGTCCGAGGGGCAGATTGCGGCGGTGTCGAGGGAGACGTGTGAGGGGTTGAGACATCTTCACTCGAAGGGCGTGATTCACAGGGACATCAAGAGCGACAACATCCTCCTGTCGCTCAATGGGGATGTCAAGCTGAGTAAGTGGCGTGGACTCGCATAGTGGGTAAGACTGCAAGCTTATTCGGTCCAGCCGACTTTGGGTTCTGCGCGCGGATCGCCGACCCACTTTCGGCGAAACGCACGACAATGGTTGGCACGCCGTACTGGATGGCGCCCGAGGTGGTCACGCGGAAGGAGTACGGGCCGAAGGTTGACATCTGGTCTTTGGGTATCATGGCGATTGGTGCGTATGACAGGATCAGACTCCAACACCAATATCCAGCTCATCACGTCGGTGTGCGCTTGCGCTGACGATTCTTCAGAGATGCTCGAGGGCGAACCGCCCTACCTGAATGAGAACCCGCTCAGGGCGCTGTACCTCATCGCGACCAACGGGACGCCCAAGGTCAAGGATTGGGACAAGCTCTCGGCGCTGTTCAGGGATTACCTCCAGTGCTGTCTCACCGTGGACGCGGAGAAGCGGCCGACGGCAGAGCAGCTACTACGGGTGAGTCGCGAGTACCTGTTGCCACGTACCGAGCACCCACTACCCACTACCCTCCACTCACCACCCGCTGACCCCTGTCCAGCACGACTTTTTCCGTAACCCCGCACCACTCGGCTCGTTGTCATCCATGATCAAGTCGGCTCGAAAAGGATCTTCATGATCCTGCCCCGCACACCGAACCGGATCCCGGACCCTCCGGACCCTCTTGCCTGTCTCTTTCACTGCACCACTGCACACTGCCCGTCACACCAAAAAATGTCAAACCGAGCCTCGCCGCAACTTGCCTACCTAGCATCTTCTTTTCTCTCCGGTCTACTCGCATTTCCCAATTGCTCGCTTCCACTTGGATGGATCTCTTGTTCGCGCGCAATGTCATCAACAAGAACAAGTTCCCGCTCGCCGGTCAAGCACGTCCACGGACGGCAATGGCAATGGCACTTGCACTTGCACTTGCAATCGAATCTTGTCACGATACTCAAGTCTCTCCCTCTCCGGCTCCTGCTCTCCCACATACTCTCCTTCCCCAATTCTTTGGCCATCCGGACATCGCACACCAGACATCTCGATTAGAGGACGAGGACGGCCAGGACGAGCAAAGCCCCAGACAGTCCGCGTACAGACCAAGCACGAACGATCATGTACATCTGAAGAACAAAGAAGAGCCTTTACATATCTCATTGTGGATGCATTGTTACGCCTTGTTCAATACTGCAATCTTGGGGGAAGATGCAGGCTCGTACCTCCGAAATTGGTGTGCAAGGAAACATCACCGCATCACCGTTACCGATTGTACTCGTTCTTTAAGGACGGACCGATTTTCAAGAGCGGAAAGGACATCGTGTGGAAGGGAAGGTGCGAGGCAGGAAAACCGCCGGATCTGAGTACAGCTCAACAGATACAAATGTAACATCTCCAATCGAGACGAAGACGGTCGGACCAGGAGATATGTACTCTACTCGTACGACATACCTCCAACATGCTCACAATCACGAGAGGAAGTCGTCCCGGCCAGCGGGACTGGTGACAAATACTGCAGCACTACACTCACGTACCACAGTACGCTCGCTGACAACAAACACCGAATCAACAGTTGCTGGACTGTACAAGTTACCAAGCCAGATCAAAACGAACACACGACCGAACGCGACAGGTTCGCAGGCGACGAAACGGTCCTCCGTGCCCTGACCTCTTGGTAGCTCTTCCAGCTCTTGCGGCCGTACATCTCCTCTCGCATCTTGTGGTGCAGATCGACATATAGGTCTGCGAGAGGATCCTCGTTCCCCCCAACATCACCGCTGCCTGTGGCTTCGTGATCGATATTACGCTCCGATTGTGGAGGGGAAAGTGGCGGCGTGATGTCGGTTCCAGGACGCCGGATTGGCACGGGCCGGAAAGCCGGGCGTGAGACGGGAGAGTACAACGACGACGGGCTGTCCATGAGGTTGAGGGGAAGGTGGAAGTGGGGGTTCTCGTCGCTTGAATAGCCGTTTTGAGTGAGGCTCGGAGAAGGAGCCGTCACCCAGATGGGAGGAAGGGGAGGGGGCGGAAGAGGGAGGAAGAGTGGTTGGCCATATTGCTCGGGAATCACGGGGCTAGTCGTCGTGGATTCGCTCCAAGGGGTGAAGTAGGGTTTGGTCCAAGGGGTGATGTAGGGCTCGCTCCAAGGCATTGGTGGGCTTGGCATATCCGCGTAGGGTGGAACGACATCGGGATAGCCGAAGTGGGGTGGGGCAGGGGGATTGAACGGCGCTGCCCAGTGATCCTGAAGCGGAGGGACAGAGCTCCATCCATCAGGCGTAGCTAGCCAGAGCTGCCCACTGAGATCGGGAGGCATCCACGGGTCCCCCTGATATCGGTGTGTAGCAAACAGCCATGGGTCCGCGGGATCGCCGCTAAAGCACGCACCCTCGTGCGGGTAAGGCGTCTCGAACCCCATAGCCGGGTAAGGACCGACAGACTCGCCAAAGCGGCTTTCGAGGGTGGCTATCCTCGATCCAGCACCTCCTTGCTCTCCTTGCTGCTGGTCGACCCACCGTAACCCGACGGAGGTAGCTGTGGCCGTGCCCCAGAGTAATCCGGGGAAGAACGGCGGCGAGTCCGCGCGCAAGCGGGGCGGGTCGTATATCGTCGTAGGCGGTGAGCTTGCTCCGTTGTCCGTGCGCGACGATCCAGAGGACGAGGAAGATCCCACGGAGAGCACGCGGATTGGGTATCGAGGGACGAACGGCTTTGCGTGCGGGTTCAGAGTGTGCTTCGAGCGCACCAGAGTCGCGCCGAGCTGGCATCGAGGAGGGAGTGCTTGGTGCGGGACGAAAGGTGGCGAATCAGGTCTGTGGCGGGAGACACGAGATCGTCGAGGAGGGGAACGACTCCGAGTCCGCTGTCTGAGGTCGTCCTCAGTTTCGCTACGGCAAGTTGAATCGGCGTCTTCATGCGGACGAGGACGACGGTAATGAGGATGGTGGTGGGTTTGATATCGCCTGTGTCCCGGTTGAGCCCGCCCACGGGCGGATCCTCGGTAACCCCGCGTCCCTCGGCTTGAAGCTCCGTCTCCGCGGCCCCTTGCAGAGCTGTGGGTCTGGGCGCTGTCTCGGTGGTGATCCGTGCCCGCTTCGGCCTGGTCGCTCCACCCCCCTCGCACGGAGTAGTTTCCACGGGGTGTCATCAGTCCCCTCGCACTGCCCCCCGATGCCGGTCCAAGCGGCACGTCACCCATCTGTGACCTCCAACCCCTCTGACCTCTGAGAGAAGCCGCACCCGGACTCTGGCCGTTCACACCATTAGGACCCCGTTCGAACGCTTCCTTGTTGTCGCAAAACCCGATCGCCTTTAGCAAGGCCCTCTCCGAGATGATCCTCCATCCCTTCCACGCCAGGGCCGCCGCGATGCGCTGGTACGGAGTGGAGAGGTGCGATCCCGGGTCGAACGGTATGACGGCGAGACGGAAGGTTTGCGGGATATGGAAAGTCTGGAAGTTGCGCCCGACGACGCAGGTTGCGCCTCTTGCCTAGGAGGTTCAGCAAGAGCTTGAGCAGGCGGTGGAAGGGTGGAAGGGTGGAAGGGTGGAAGTGTGGAAGGGTGGAAGTGTGGAAGGGTGGAAGTGTGGAAGGGTGGAAGGGTGGAAGGGTGGAAGGGTGGAAGGG